>JAGJRO010000518.1:0-25898 GCA_022832285.1 Lepidurus apus apus
TCATTCAGCGCGGCTACCGCACGAGCATAGTTCGCTTGTGTATCCGTATCTAAAGCCGAAAACACTTTCTCTGCCCGTCCTCGCAATGACATGGCGAGAAGATCCACTTTTTTTACTCACTTAAGTTATTAAACTTCGCATAGCGATCAAAATGCCTACACCACGCTTCCCAATCGTCACCCGTACCACTAAAGAAAAGTTCTGGTGCGAATTTGGGAGGGCGAATTTCGCCAGCATTTGATCCTACCGACTGCGCCATTGTAACAGTCTAAAGGCACAAGTTAAGACTCAATGTATTCACAGCAAAGATGGAATATTTATACAAGAAAGAGAGAAAGAAGAACTCATTAGGGATATACAAGTTAAGGTCAAAGTCTGTCCCTGTTCACATAAGTCAATTAGTCAAGACTTAAAGGTAAACGAAAGTATCGACATTCACTTTCAAAGTAGTTACAACAATCACTTTCACTACACCTTCGCAAATCATACCTAAGTCACGGCGACTAGGCCTAACCTAGCAACATAACAATAAGAAAACATTGGCCGGATAGAAGAACACTCTAATCCTGGGTGTTAGAAAAAGAGAGGGAGAATGGGAATTCTTAAAAGAAATGAGGGTCCTCCATTGTGTTTGTTTTTATGAAGAGACGCACAATGGAGATGACTGTCAATTCACAATGCTGTATTTCAGTATAAAAATCACCAAATAAAACCCCACAAAATATGGCGATATAAAATCAGGGAGAGAGAGAGCTAAAAACGTCAGCTCAGGTCAATGGTTCAAAGAATACACTCGTTCCGGAATGTTCGGTCGAGACCTTTTATACACTTCGTCCACATATAGTTTTCATGTTCCTTTTACAAAACATTGCGAGGAGTCCAAAGTCAAAAGATAACGTCAAAGATAAAAATAGTGTCTACAATTAAAATAAAAGGTCTACATCCTAAAAATTCCCAACACTGGGGCTCCCGTGACCCACTTGGGAATAAATTACTACTTTCTCAAAAGCTCAGTCATTTCATTTCATGTCATTTCAGCCATTCCTCTTTGGTGCCAATTTTCATGCTACAAGTCATTGTTCCCACTTGCGCTTAGAAACGCCAACAATTAAACTGGACCATCCTTAACCTAACTTCACCTTAAAAACCAAGTTATTTCACGGCGCCATGGTAGCCTCCTTTCCCGTACCTCTCTTCCTGTCCTTTCCCCTCCTTCCTTTCCCGTGCAACTTGTTGGCACGCGCACTCGCGCAAGTATATATAACTAATAAATGAACGATCAAAGCTATGCCTACGATGGTTTCTCGAGTAAAAAAAATTAACGGTCCAAGATAAAAATGGGAAAAAGAGAGCAGAGTTAATTACGGGTGGGTTGTAATATTAGTAACGCAAACAGATGGCCAAGTCCATGGATCTAGGAAGTCACGTGACCTTGAACCATTTTATTTCTACCTTTTTAGAAAAAAAAAATAAGAAAACGCACATTTGGTTAAAAGCAACTGTTTCCTTGCTTTGACAGGTTTACACGAGCAGTAAACGAAAGGGTTTGCTTTGAACAGATTTGCGTAATAAAGTAGAACGCGAGCGATGAAAAAAGCAAACAGAATGTGGACACTGTTACGCAGGTGAGGTTAAAATTACAAGAAAACAACAGATAATACCTAAGAGAGTTTGGTTTAGATTCTCGTTTTGGGCACGAGCTGCAGCATATAGTGCACACCTGGCCAGTCCGACAAAAATCAAGGAGACTGGTCTTACAGTGTCCATGCTGGAACCGGGGGTCGCCCGCCGCCCCAAAAACGAATTTGTGACGCGAAACCAGGTCACGACTCGACATTTTTAACAGTAATAAAAAATTTAGTCGCAGTCACTTGAAGAAAAACCTTCACTTGCATATATAGTTAATCCTCCATACTCTACCCCCAAAGGTTTTCAGTAAACATAGTCTGTAATTTCACCAAGAAACCAACGTCACCTACGACAGTCCCAACAAAAGCAATGGTCTGGTGGACACTTTGTGCTCAAAGAGGCTGTTCAAAGGATCCAACAATGGGGCTGTTCTTCCTAACACGTTTTGGCGTTCCCTTTACAGTTACAAGCGTGCGTGTCAAGTTTAGCGTATCTATTTGACCGTTTCACAAAGATTCTAGAAGGTGAATGGGCCTATTACCCAGTACAGTCGTCACCCGCGCATTTTCAACACTGCCTTACATCTCTTTTTCAGTCAGATCTTTCTACGGATCTTTTTAACTGGGACTGCATGTTCACTCTCTATATATCTTTACTCTGTGCGTATAATACATATTTTTTGTTTCAAGGAAAGAAAATTCCCTTCGCTGCGTCTTCTTTTAATTTCGTTTAGATTCCCTTTTCCCACTTGAGGTAATATCCGGGTTAGAGTCAAAGCGAATTCTTAATAGGTTAGTCTCACCGCTGAGGTCAATTAAAACGCTGTAGAGGCGTATTCGCATTGAACACGGCCGGATTCTGCTCTAGGAAATTCTTCTCCAATTCGCGCAATGTTGCCAAATAGTCGTCATTGACGTCTTGTGGCAAAAATTTTCAAACATCAGCTGCACGTTTTTTTAACGAAGCCGCCAGTAGTTTTGCGTTCCCTGCTACGTCCAACCCGTTGAACTCGATGCAAATTTAAAAGTTACTGCGCCAGGCTTCCCAATCAGCAGACTCAGTGCCATCAAATTGATCTGGCAAAAGCTGCATGTTAACACTTGGTTTACTAACTTTTCCTTGGGCCATTTTTCGCTCTACCGTCTGCGCCAATGTAGAGTACACTAGGTTCATGTATGACTGACTGTATTTACAAAACGATGAGCATTTACACAAGAGAAGGAAAGGGAAGACTAAAAGGTCATACGTCAACAATGAGGTCGAATAAAGATCAGTCTCAGTTAGGTCAGGTTGGGTCACAGGGTTAGAACAGTGTCAGGTCAATGTTAGGTCAATGTCAGGTCAAACTTACGGTGCGTATAGTCAAAAGGTCAACACGTTAAGCCAATTTACAACCTTACACTATTACAGCAATCAAATCGCCTGGAATGGGTATTTAAAGGATAGTGCTTTTGGGAGAAATCTCCAAACAAAGTTTAGGAGTCACATTCAGCAAATAAAATAACCAGCTGAACGACCTAGTGATTGTTGAGTGATTTTGTGAGTCGTCGTGATGGGCAAGTTCGCCTCAAATAGCAAGAGGTAAGAGGTACGAGGCTATACCGGTAAGAGTGAGAAACGCAAAAGGAGCTTAAAAGTAGGCTTAACCAGAGCTAAAACGAGCGCGCTCGAAATTTTGCGAGCGATTAGCGCAATTGTTCGTTTCATAAATTTGCGAGCGCGAGCGCAAACGAAATGAGCGCACGCTCGTGACGGCAGCGCCATCTGATGTTGAATTTCCATAGTTTATGACAATAATCCTTAGATCATATATACCTATAGAGCTTTTACCAAATTTACTAGTGACATTTAGCGAGAGCCGTAGGAACTAAAGTTCACCATTTTGAGTCCATATTCCGCATTTATACACGAAACAAATACACACAAAAAACGTTTGTACATAAAAAAAATTATACACAAAACACCTTATACACGAAACAAATATCTCCTGTAACTTTGTCTCCTTTGGTAATTGATGAAATGTTATCTTCGGCCCTTGTTTTCCTTTGTTTGATCTTCCTGAGTGTTCCGTACATAAAGGAATACAACAGCTGGGCATTTTTTCAGGTTTTATGAAACCTAACCTAAGTCAAGATTATCTAGTAACTGTTTTTTTGTTTTTGTTTGTTTACCTGAGTTACTTGTAAAAGCTGTAAGCAAAACCAATACTCACGGAAAACAGTTTGTTGTTGTTTGTTTACCTTAACTTAAATGTACTCAAAATGGCGGATTTCGCCAACTCTTGCCGCGATTGGCGTAATTTGGTAAAAGCTCTACAGATTGGGCATGGCTATGCTGCGGTGCGTGCGGAGTAAAGGGTGGCGCAGTCGTAGATTTGGCCACAGCAATGGCGATTTTTGTTTACAATCATCAACGTTTCCATGGTTCGGCTTTTGTAGCGAACAATTTTGTGCTTCGAACAATGCTTAGGATTCCATGAGAAACAACGTTAAAGAGAGGAAAAAGGGAAGAATATTGCCTTTCATATGAAAGTTATTTTTATATGTAATAATATTTTTTATATATAATTATTTCGAACAGGTATCCATGGACTAACGAAGAAATGTTTGGGCAATGGAAAAAAAGGTTGTAGGGAATCCGAGTCCAAAAGCAAAACGAAGTCAAAGGATTTGTTCAGCCAATTTTTTTCCCGTCTGAACTTAATCGCAGTAATGTCAAATAGGTTTATACTACGAATTCGCTTATAAGACAAAATGAATTATGTGGCATGCCTAGTCTCCCTAGCAAAGTTTCATAAAGCGCGCCTAGATTTGGCCTCAACAATGGCGGCTGAGATTGAGTTAAGTCGAGCACAGCCGTCCACATAGCCATGCCCTATCTATAGTATATACGATCTAAGCAAGAATCTACCAGAGCTTTGTTTTTAACTTTGTCAATTAAGTTTTTTCTTAAGGCTCAACATCAAATTTAACATTTTCTTTACCAGCCAACTAATGGCAATCCTTTGGTAATAAACCTTGAGTGGTAGCTATTAGCTCGGTTATTTCGTTTATTGTGTATTACCATGTTCTGGCTTGGTGTTCGACGTAAAGTATTTTCTTTTGCTGTGAGATCGCAAGGGATAGCTAAAAAATTGGTTAATACTACCCCCACGCAAAATATAGCAAACTGAAATTTTTGACGGTTCATTCTGTACATGACAGGAATGCTAACGAGCGCTAGCTAGCGCGCTCTTTTTTAAAATTGCTAGCGAAGAGCGAGTGCGTTTGCCAATTTGAAACGAGCGGTTTTTAGCTCTGGGCCTAACCAGTTTTACGAGTGAGGCATCGTGCGTTCCTTCATGCATCGTTGTAGATTCTGACTGCGAATGAAAGAGATATGTTGCAAAGATTTTCAGACATCAGAACTCGGAATAAATGTTGGAAAAGTTCAATTTTGATATGTATTACACTTCACAAGACGATGACGATATTTCCCGACTGTCTTGAATAAATTTATATAACGTAAACCTTATAAGTGGAGAATTATACATTTATTTAAGTGGAACAGTGGCGACTTTTCCTCCGTTATTTTTGGCGAGATAGGCGTCTTGAAAAGTAAATTTGGCAAGCATTTAAAAAAAATACTTGGCAACACTACTTGGAACACATTTCAACTCCTGCACAAGCTCAAGGACTTTAGTTTGAAGCGCAACAACTTACGGCGTATGTTGTACCAGAGTCACTGATATAATTTGCTAACACTCGGTTCGCTATTAAAATGTAGATTAGTGTAGTCCGGTCTATCTTCATTTCGGACTGTAGTTTCTGGAAACTTCAAACCGAAAATATAACAGATTACAGCTTCGAAATCAGCCTATATCAGTAAGTCCTTGAGCCTAACCAGTTTACACGAGCTTGACTCCACCAAAAATCTTTCCAAATTGTCTTTGTAGGGCGTTTCTAATGTTACCAGGGTCGAGAAAAACCACAAGGTCCCATCTTTGCCAGAAATTCGACCCTGGATACAAACTGGCATGGTAAATTTTTTCGAACCTTCGATCGCTACCGAGAGAAAAGATATTTGTGTACCCTTTTAAAACTTCTCCACACAACAGATTTATTACAAGATCTGTCCTTGTGAGACTGCGTGTAAGGAATTAAGTATCGATGCAAGTATTCACTGTGTCCATACTCGTGTTGTTTCCGTCTGATTTACGAAAAAAGATTTGTAACTTGACAAAAGTTGGTTATTGCATCACCAAGTGTAACATTTCCCAAGACATTTGCAAGTGAATTGCAGACTGTCAAATAGATTGGCGTATAGCTGTAAGGCCATGGAACTTCTAGGGAGTCTCAGTCTGCAACCAATCCTCCACTGTGCATTGGCCCAATTCCAAAATAGAAAAAATAGAAAAACTTGTTTTGTTCTACGCACAGCACAATGACGTTTTGCTATCCGTTATCAAATTGATGAAAATTAATGCAACAAGTCCTTAGCCAGGTCTAACTTATTTGAAAATCCGAATATCTGCTCATTGTAATTCGCGCCAATCAAATGTTTACAGAAAAAAAGTAGCGTTTCTGCACCACAGGTGGCTCTAGCTTCCACTTAGAGCACTCAACAGCGTTTGCTTTTATTTGGTTTGCTTAAAAATCGCTAAAATCCTAATTACTGCTATCCTTGGACTGTTTAAAACCTATAGCACCATTTCATGAAAGACAGTCTGTTCTTAAAAAAAATAAAAAAGTCGATTCAAAATCTCCGCTTCGCAACTCCCAAGACAGAATGTTACGGTCCTTTGCGCCGAGCATTGCAGGAGCCACCAACACGCCTCCTTGCTGTGTCCGCCATGTCGTCGTAGATTTGCCACACGCATACGGGAACCGGGAACGTCTTGTCTTAGGAGCATGATGTTGTTGACCTGGAAGACGTCATTGCTATGCAAATTTTAGCTGACAAAAGCATTCGGCGAGCAAGCAGGACAAATCTTTAGTGAGACTTTTGGTTTTTTACAAGTGGTTGATTGAGAGTGCACCGACCAAAACCGTGATCCATTCCGTCGACATTTTGGATATCGAGTCGAGAAACAACTCGCAAGACGCCTCCCTTTAAGGCTTCGGTTGGTCCCCGGTGATGGGCTTTTCCAACTCGAATTGTCTTAACCCATCGTTTCAGCTCTAAGTGAAACCATGTTAAGAACAAAACCAACGCCGGCTTTCACCCGCAATTTCTGCAGCAAGACGAGTGTCTAGGAAGTGAAGCTTGGTTCGATCTGGTTTTACTCCTCTATTACGCCATTCTTGGATATCGCCATCTTGGTTAGGGTTTTCCTCGTCGCCCAAGGTGTGTGTTTGTGCTAATCTACGCTTGTCATGGAACGACAACATTAACCAGGGCTGGTCGGAAAGTGCGTGCAGTGCGTGCAGCAATGGCTCTATCGAATGTAATGTGAAAGCTTCCTATACTTGGGCTGCAAGTCTACTTACTCCCCCTCCCATACGAAAAAAAGTGAATGTTGATTTAACCGGTGAAGAACAAGCTTCACTCCTACTCAGCCCATCGATTTGGATTATTGTGTTCGTCGTAACTGTGCAGATTTGGCTCATTCCATCCGTTCGGATTTCAATGGATACGAATCATCGTGTACTGGATTACAACACCATGTCAATATAAAAAAAGGCGCCTGTCCCAGCATGGGATGACCTTTGGGACACATGATTGGAATTCCAGAAGGTTTTACTTATAATAGTGAGGTTTCTTTCTTCCGTCTTCCTATTATCATTACTGCAGTTATACAGCCAAGCCAAACCAGATCAAACCAAGCCAGTGGAAGCCATCTAGTGTGAGTTGAACCGTCTCTCCCCTTTTCTTTATTTTATTTCTGTTTTCTTCGAGCTGTCACACGATCCAGTGCGACCGCGGGCTATTGCTGCAGAAATCCCGAGCTAAAGGATTATTGCGAGTTTCGGCATCGTGCGAAACCATGGCGGATCCCACCTCTTTTCGTACTTACAGGTAAGGGACCACAGAGGAAAGTATGGTGATGTCTGCGCAGCAATATGGGGTAGCGGAGACTCTTCTTCTTCCCCTTCTCCCTTCATCCCATCTATAATTCTATATCCATGTTTAAAACCCCTCGGATTTCCTCACCGGTTTTCCCCTTTATGCTCTAGTTTTCCTAACATTTCCCGTCTCGTCTTTTTGTTGCCAGAGCACCCCTCCATTATTTTCCGTGGCTCATCTTCCGATCGACAGTCGCACGCGTATACCGAGAGCTAGAATACAGCAACAAAAAAGGAGGGAAAGAAATAAGAAGATATCTATTTTACTCGGTCCCCTTCCCTCCATATACATTATGTACGTTTTTCGTGGGTTTTCACCCCAACTGTCTCGACGTCTTTACCACTGAAGGAGGAGTTTCCTAAGGTACGGGCAGGCGCCTTCAGATTCGTTCGCCGTGTTCCTCCAGCTAGTTCTGACCGGGATCCTATGCAGCGAAGAAAGGAGGAGTTGCTGGCAGAAATACGCGACGAAAATGAGAGAAACAAGGGCTAGAGGGAGGGGAAAAGGGAAAGAAAAGTAGAGAGAGAAGAAAGAGTGTTTGCAACGGAACGGAACCGAGCAGCACGAAAATCAATAGCCCCTGTGCCAAGCCCCGCGTGCTCGTTTTCCTGACTTCCAACCCGCCCACACTGGAGAGAGTAATACAGAAACACCAGGGAGTTGGGTACGAAATGTTTTTTTGGTGGGGGAGAACTTTTCCCTGAACTTGTGCGAGCGCGGGAGAACAGAAATGCCGCTGCAATGTCTATACCCAAGAGCTTGAGCAAGTCTATGTAAACCCCATAGAGTAAAACAAAGGACAACAATTATAGCATAGTCCTAACAACTTGGCCCCCCGAACTTGCTCGGCTCTGCCCCCGATAAACGTTCGGCAAGAAACCCGTCCCTTTCGTAAGGAGCGGCGCTGTACTGAACAAGGGGGGCGTAAAATGGTTTCCATCGCTCAAATTACTCTTGAGACTCTTGGTTCACACAACTTAGGCGAGTCCGGTCTTATTAGACAAGAATGGCCACGGAAGAAACTTCATAGGATTCCATGCAATCGCCCAGTTGGTTTAATTTTCTTTTCTGGATGTAAAGAGCCGCGTTCTGCTTCGGGGCAATTAAAGCCTAGATTGAATCGTCTGTGACATTGGATAAGGTTGAATCTAGGGTTTTACATTCTTCTGTAAAATCGTCCAACTTCAATTGGTGTTTACGAGATTCGGACTGCGTATAAAGCAATTTCCCTTGAATTATTTTTTAAACAATAAATAGAAGTGCATGTATATGTATCAGCAAATGTCTTCAATTGTAACGCCGTTTACCATATTTATTGGTAGGCTTATTGAAATTTCAACCTTATTTGAGAATATATTTTTTTCTAAAGTAATATTAAAAATTTATTGCAATTTGACCATCGCGTTATTAGATACCAGAAAGTAGTTCTGTTTCGTAAAAAGTTGTTTAGGCCTAAAATTTTGTGTTAGAAAGGGGGTTTTGCAAACTAATGTGCCGTAAAATGCAAACCAGCCCGCGGTTGCAGCAATTAAAATTCGATAAACAAAATAAAAATTGAAATAAAATTACAAGAAAAGTTACTGATAAAATTTAGAAAAAAAAATCACAAGTTTTCCTACATCTGTATTAACCCTTACCATGTAAGTGACCTATTAAGTAATGAAAAAAGCTTTAAATTCCATACTTATTTAAAGGGAACTTACATTTGTTTGTAAAGTCAACCATAAAGTCACATGAACGGTGGTGCAATTAGGAAACCCCAACGAATTATTACCATATGTGTATATATAGTTTCTGTGTTTGTATAGTTTCCATCATTTTACAGTACAGAGTAAATATCGCGTCCGTCGAACAAAAGCAGATCGAACGTTAGTGCCAGAGTACCTAGGACCGGTATTTGTTCGGTTAGTTGGCAAACACCTGGCCGGGTTTCTTAGCGTTAGCTCCGGCGTGCATAGTAGCCGCTTCAACGGCTCAAAGCATCGCTAGAAAAGGCCGTAGCTTAATTATGATTAGTTTATTTACTGACAGAAGTTTTGTGGGCGATGAAACCGAAGCGCGAATAAAAGTCATCGTAATAGAACCTAATGCATCCCCAGAGCAGAAAAATCGTTACATGTACCTAAAAGTTATCGCAGGGAATACTGTATATTTAACTAATGCTATACTTTATATTTCATTGTTGAGTCACGACAAAAATCAGGCCGGATAAAACGCTCGAGTCCGGCCTGACCCAAGTCGACTTGCTGCGTGTCTTTTTCTTTTGGGACCTTATTCGTTATTTCTTTTGTCCACAAACTCATTATTGTATTGCTACGTCCTTTTGGCAGGCGATGGGGAAAGTTAGGAATTCCTGACTTTACCAAAACCTAGCTTTTCATTGATTTTGCAAAAGATGCTTGCCATGTTAACAATTTCACACCACTTCACAATTTAACGCAATTTTTGTTCATAACATTTATTATTATTGTATTCATAATTTTTATCATAATGCCTTTTATTAATAAATTTACTTTTCGATGAGCTGTTTATTGCTAATCGAAAAGTAATTTTTTTGTCGTAAATGTGTGGTTTTTGTTTGTACTGTATATCACAAATCCAATAGTGAATGGAAAAAACGACACTGCTGGCTGCTGGCCATGCAATGTACAAACATTCGATCTATTTTTCTTTGTACTATTCGATCGAGCGTTCAAGCACCGTAAGCATCCTAGACTGCCAGAGAAAGTTCTCGAGAAGAAGAGCCACACGAAATAATAATGAAAACAACGGCATAAGCATGCATCTTTAGATAAAAGAGAATGGAGTCGTCGTCTGAGCCAGTGCGGCGCATATATACCAGAGCAGACGACTTCTTTGGCACGTAGCTGACATTTTAAAAGGCCGTTGACTTGGCGTTGCTTGTGTATTAGAGGAATTTTTTTTCTTTTTCCTTGTTTAGCACAAGATACTTGTTCCGGATCCGAGCTTCATCTTATAGTCATCGAGAATAAACTTGCCTTTCTTATATTGTTGCTTTCCAACCTAAGTCAAACGTCAGTTTCAGATTGGGAAATATATTTTACCAATTCAAATGCCAAATTCAACTCTTTGGTAGATTTTCTTGTATGGAACAGTCAGTTCAATTTCATATCGTAGCTTTTTGCTAGGTAACAAACCGTAGTTACATTGCAAAATATTTGATTTCGAAAATAAATAAGACACAGGGGGTATCTAACTCCATTCGCGGTTCGGGTCAGCGAATCGTGTATCGGACAGGCGAATGACGATAGCAATTCATTGTTTAATGTTTATATTTGTAACGCGGCTAGCACTGCATTTCTGTTTAGTATTGTTATAAATCTTAACTAAAACGCCTTACAAATTACATTTTCCTGTTGTAACCTTTAAGCAGCTTGGTAAAACATTTAAAAGTTCTGCTCTGCAATTATAGATCTCTAGTGTCTAACAAAAATCCCCTGGGGTGTAGTTCTTTTGAAATAGAGCTTTGCATTGAAACGAAGCAAGTGGCCTCCGCCGTTTCAAAGAAAATCGCCAAGGAAGTTTCCGCTATTAAATTGTTAGAACCTATAGTTTAAAAAATTTATAAAGTATTGAAAGGCCGTTAAAGCGCCCGTAAGCCAGGCCTTATAGCGTTTTCAACTGGGAACCCTGGTGCAGCACTTTTTGCCCTGAATGCCACAAATTCACTGTTGCAACACTCAATTTTGTTGCACAACACACAATTTTGTGGGATTCAGTGCAAAAACTGCTGCACCAGGGTTCCCAGTTGAAAACGCTATCAGTGTCTCACATCACCGATACTACGTCACGGCTTTCGTGGCGGGAAATGCCCAAACTTCGCAAGTCAAGAACTCGGGAACAGCTCTTCGGAAAATTGAAACAAAGTTCATCGTTGTTAGAATAATGTGTACAGTAAGAATCCATCAAAATCTCAGTACGCGATTTTGATGGCTGATGGCAGCCGACTTTGGTCCAGGGTAGAAAAGTTAGACTGAACGTGGTCCCCCTTTGCTGTAACGTTAGTCAAGAACTCCCACGGCCACACTTTAAGTCAAGGGGAAAATCCATCTCTTTTTTCCCCACCCGCTTTGGATATGCTTGCGCGTTCCCGATATCCGCCTTTACTTCATCTTTTCTCGTTTACACCCCACCTGCATACACATTAAAGCGCATAAAAAAGACTAAAGTGGTGGTGGAGGGGGAGAGAAAAGCCGGCGCATCGTTTCAGCGGCATTCTTGCTGCTATGGGTAAATGTCTACCGTCCTTACGCGTCTTCCATTTTCCGGGATTTGACGACGACGCATGAACGTTCACAATACCCCGCTAGAGAAAAGTGGGGTACCTTACTTACATCGATACCATGATTGAAAAACCAGAATAAGAAAATGGGTAAACCTATTCCCTCAATTTACTTTGTCTAGTTTAAGTTTCGTTTCCGTTAATATTTTCCAATTATTATTTTTTTATATTTTAGTATTTTTGATACCCAACCCGATATTTCTGTGGGTTCGGTATTTTGTAGGTTGGGAATTATTTACTTACTCGCTAAGGTCAAAATATTTTATACAAACTTAACATACAAACAATAAAACAAAACAAAAATAATGAAAAAATTTATGGAAAATTAAATTATGTCTGTACTGGAATAGAATTAGTTCAAGCTGAATCCATTTACTCTAAAATCAAATGACTCTGGACTGATCTTTTTTGTAGTTTGTTGTTTGACGTTTCCCGCAAAAATTTCCAACCTTTATAAGGTACTGTTTTTATACACTACATATTACACAATAAACTCCAAATTCGTAGAATTCAATTTTACGTTAAAATTTAACCAAAAATATTAATTACAATTGATTTAAGTTTCAGGGCAAAAAATGCTTCAACTGGCTCAAGTTTTTCCTACTTTTTCCAACTTTTAAGAATGTATGACCGAATTTTGTAGAATAAATATTGGAATCTTATTGGTGCGAAGCAGTCACAGATGGCACTGATGTTTGTTATTATTGTGCAAAATCCTTTTCGGACAGCGGTAATTTTTGCGTTTGGTAAATAAAGTTACGTGATCACGGTCACGTTTACCGGAATAGAGTAAGATACGTTGGTCTAATGGGAAATAACTTCGTGAGTAGCAAAGACGGTCTGCTGAGGCTTCACGTTTAGCTAAGCTTAGATAATACTCCTAATACGTAAATTACGATGTTAAAATTTAAAAAGGTAAAGTGGGGTGATGCTGTGGGAAAAATAAGGAAAGTAGAGCACATTTATGCATGTTTTCTTGTTTTTTTAAAGTTGCACTTTTGGGTTTATCTTATGCGCCAGAACTAATAAGCCCGTACAGTACAAGACTGCATTACGTTGAAATACTGTCAAGACTGTACAAAGCGTGTACAAGACAGCATTATTATTGTTGCGGTATACATACATTCAATTCAATCAAGACAAGAGCATGCCAGAAAAGGCGGAATAGTGGGAATTTAGAACAGTTGTATCGGATTGACAGAAGCTCAAAAAGACAGAGTGGCTAATGGTTACATCTTCTAAGCGGGTGGAAAAAAGCTGCTACAATGAAAGTTGGGGAACGACGCGTGATTATTCAGTACAGGTTGAATCCCCTTGTCGTCGTTCGATCTGTCGTTGGTCCTTTTGATCCTTTTGTGGAAAATAATTCCAAATAATTTGACACTATAATGCACCATATGTTAACAAGAGTATTATGGCATTGTAGTCAACCATGATGCTGGTTTATGAAACCAAATTCGTTGCACGGCAGCCATTCTTCGAAGATTGGAAACAATTTTAGGGAATCTTGAAAGTTTATATATATATATATATATATATATATATATAACATAGCAGCACCTCAGATAATTCACTGGGAAAAGGTCTTTTCCCTTTTTTAAATACTTATCTGAAGCCAGGCTAGTTCTTGCACAAAGTATTATAAAAATGTAATTTTCACCGAAAAACTCTTGGTCGTGCAGCTAATTGGAAGCCAAATGTGGCTTTCCGCTGCCGTATAAGTACTTTCCGTGTACATGTTTTGGGTCTCTCTTAATTCTCCCACGCGATATTACCCGCTTTCGTGCTTATTTGCTGTCGGATCCCTTCCTGGCAGTAATTCGACAGACAGCAAAAGAAAAACAATCCTTATTCTGTTCCCATTATTCTTTCAACCAGTAAGATGGTTAGTGCAAGTGTCCAACGATACACCAGGAACATTTTGGTGCCACAAGGATTATGGGAAAAGACGTTGGAGTATAAAAAAAATGACTGGTAGAAACATAGAAGCCATGCTGCGCGATCTGTAGGACCTGTTTTGTTTTGGAAGCTGGCGGTTGACAATAACACCTATACCTAATGTAATTATTTCGAAATAGGTTAACTAAGGAAGAGTACACAGTCTCTCTTTCTTTTGTCCTCTTGGTTTGCTGATTCGCTCTCTGCGGGTTATGGAGCAAAGAGGAAATTGTACAAAAGCTCCCGTTTTTGTAGAAAAACTTTGCTCCAGAGTTGCGCCTTCGAATCATATAAGAGAACAGAGCTCGGTAACAGAAAACGAAAGAAAATAGGACAATCAAACCAATGTTTTTTCTTTTCTAGGAGGAAAATTACAGTACTGGAAGATTTGCATTGCAGTCTTGCTTAAATAGTGCTAGAACTAGCTTTAGGCCCAAGTTGAATTTGAGAACCTGGAGATACCGGGAAAGACGCGACACTGTTTACATCGTACCCACTGACAGCTCGTACTCGTATAACGTAAAACCAATTGCTTTGAAGCAATTATTTACTTTGTATAAATTTGGCAGATCTTGCAGGTGTTTTAAATGATTCCTCACTCGAGGAAATGGAGGTTACTGTAGTTTTAGTTTCAATGGTTTGAGGAACTCGACGAAAAATAAAAGAGATCACAAAGATCCGTTGTAAAATGGAAAGCGATATTTTCAGTGTATTGTTTTATTTTGATTCATTTTACATTAAAGCTCGTTGGGTTCACATGAAACTCGTGCATTGCAAATAATTTCGTAAGCGGATCAAAGACGAAGGGGATCAAGGATCAATGCTCTTATAGTTTTCTTTGTCTTTTTGTAGCATATTTTGACAGACTACGCTGCTTGACGCTATATCCCTTTCATTGTTGTGTCTTATGGACAAGCTTCAGAGATGGCAGCATCAGTTCCTGATCCAAACTTTGAGCTGTATGATGCCCCTTTTCTTTTGATTAACGTTAAAGAAACTGGAGCAAAACTTTGATTTTTTATTATTATTTTTGCTTTGGCTGGAAAGCTTGTGAAGAAGCTGCGAGCCTAGGAAGTCAAAAGAGATGCAAGCCCAGGCGAGACAGTATTTAAGTGAAGCACAGAGCAAGAGCTAGCGAAAGAGCAACAAACAGAAAAGGGGTTTTTCCTTCATTGATCTTGGCCGTGTAATTTTCATTCCATTTTGCTTGCCCCTTCGCTTCTCTGCACTGGAGTTGCTTCTTATAACTCGGAATCAATAGTCTGGCGCAACCGTTTTACATGGAAGAGCCCCTTCGCGTTTGCCTCTTACTTTATCCTCCTTCGCCACGTGCCTCTTTGCACATGGAAGCCCCTTCCTGTCTTTTTTCCCGGTCCTCTTTTTTAGTTTATTTCCTGATGTCTCCGAAAATTTATTTCTCCCAGACAATCACATAACCCAGCTTTTTTTCTCGTGATCTAGAATTATCAAGTTTTATAGTACATGCTGCAGCTTTATAGGCTAATTTCCTGAAAAAAAAATAAAAAAAGAGTACGAAAATTTAAAATTTCATTGCATTTTGACAGGTGGCTCCCAGGGTTGAGGCGTGGCCGTCGATGATGCCTGCCGAAGACGAGGTTCCGCACGTGGGACAACAGCAGCATCCCTTAGTGCGTCCGTCATGGCCACGCCTACCTTCGCCAACCTCGGAGATGAGTCTAAGGGACACGGATGCCTTGCCGTTCGTGCCTCCGCCTCCGTTGCTCGACTTCGACTCGCCGTTGCTGCTCACGCCGCCTCTCGGACTCGACGTGACTTCGCCCACCGAAGTGCCCCCCTCCTGCTCCTCCCTGACTTGCTCGACGACGTCGCCACCCCCGCCGAGTGCGTCTTCTTCGTCGCTGAGTCACTGGGATCGCGACCGAGGGAATGCTGCTGAGGCTCATCATTCACTCCCGCCCGTCCTGGGACACCTGACGCCTCCGCTGCCGCAGCAAAACCAACAACAACAGCATCATCAACAACACATGCCGCCTCTTCATCATGGTCACCACAGCCACCACCATCATCATCATGGCAACCCTCACCACGCCGCATCATCGCATCAACATCAGCCTTGGCTCTTTTCACCTGGACGACATGTACACGAAGACCGATTGTTGAGCAGCTACAACGACCACCTGGACCGATCCTCGTCCTACTACCGGACCGACTACGCCACCGTGCGGCCGGCCAGACATGATCGGCGAGCTCATCATCAGGGATTAGATACGAATATGGGCGAACGGAGAAGTCAGACCCAGCAGCAGCAAGATATGGATCGCCGATGTACTTGTGGCCAGAGAATGCGGCTAGCTAGTGGGGGTGTCAACAGCCACGACATGACCAGGTATAACGGTATTATGAATTATCACCTTTCCAAAAATGACAAATGGGGCTTACGATTTCCTAGGACTCCCTCTCTACCGTATGCAAGCCGCATACTTATACCCGTAGTTGATCCTTATCGCCAATCAATTATGGGGCTTACTACCTTTTTCGGAAAGTTACTCAAGTTTATTTTTAGCTGTGATAAAGGCGGATATGCAACGGATATATCTAATTGTATTACTTCCAAACAATCTACCAAAAGTATACTTATATTTAGTTGTATGCTTTAAGTAATACTGTTTTGATACACTGCGGCTAAGTGTAAGTGTTCTCGTCCAAGTACACATGCACAATCAGAGAGCGAATACACCCTGGTTTGCCTTTCTTCCAACGCTTGAGCTAACGGTTACTTTTTGTCGGTTTGAGAAGATACTAACACAGCGTGTTTTCAACTTCATGAACTGGTAAAGATAACCATTAGCTCACGCGTTTGGAAATTTCCAACTAGTAAACTCACTAATTAAATACGTACCTTCTCCATGTACATTACTGTACTGTGAATTTAAATCTGAGGGTTTCTTTGATAGTTCGCATGGGTATTGGTATCGTCCAGGGTTATCAGCAAGCACAACATCAAATGTCAGTCAATATGTGTTTGAAAGTATGCAAAAAGGGCCTTAATTTCTTCTAAGAAAAGTTTTCAAACACTGGTCAAATTTATTGTTTACATATTTATTGTATTCAATATACTATTAGCATACATGCGTACATATTATTAGCATACTATTAGCAGATATACTATTATTATTGTTATTATTTTTATAATTATTTCTTAATTCTTGTTCTTTTTCTTATTATTATTATATTACATACTATATTATTATATATTATTATATTATTACATATTATATTATTAGCATGCATGCATACATTAGCAAACCATAGCATGCTTGATGTGTTTTGGAATAACCGTATAGCTGAAGCTAGTAACAAACTATGGGATTGGAATTGCCTTAATGGCCGTTTTTATTACACTTTTTCTGAGAATTCTGAGAAGATTAGATGTCTCGTAGAAACGAAAAGATGGAGGCTCAACAGATATTCAATGTCAGCAACGAGTAGATATTGTTCATCGACGGCTTTCTTAACAAAAGCCAAGCCAAGATGTTGCGCAGTTAATTTAGAACTCTACCGGAAATTGTGACTATGTGTTTGGGGTTACGGCTAATGTATAAAAAGGTGCATGTACGTGTAGTACCTTAGCAACCAAACCGCGAACTCATAAGATAATAAATTTATCAGTTTTGGGTGGTTATATAATAGTATGTCTAATTCTATTAAGCTGTGAAGCAAGCCACATTAAAAAAAACTAAAGTTGCTGTATTGCAATTACCTTAGCATTTCTTCGCGGAAAAGGATACATTGTATAGGAAAAAAAATTGTTGCCGTGCAACACTCGGTCCTATAATCGTTGAGGAAAAGTTTTCATTTTTCCCCCCTCTTCATTTCGCCATGTTTTTTTTCTTTCTCTCAACGATAATGGTAAAAGGCTTACAGTTTGCTTTTTAGCTCGCGTTGTTTCTAAACCGAGAGAATTTCATTGTTGGTGGCTTGGCATGGCACCGCCAATAAGAATCTGTCGTTAGAAAAGCTCGTTCCCTTGCCGGGTTAAATTCATTGTTGTCGCGTGATGGCCCACGTTCAAGTTCAGTGTGTTTTACTTTAAATCTGTGGTAAACAGTAGTGGATAGGGGAAAAAGTACATAGTGCATGGAGTAGTTCCTTGTTCTTTTCCCGTGGTGCTAGAAATCAGTGATGAAGGCATAAGTTAACCAGGTTTCTGTTGAGCTTACAAGCCAGGTGACAAGTCTCCATCGGTCAGGTCTCGGATCATGCAGGAAATAAAGTACGAAGAAGCACGACAGATAGTTCCTGATCCACTGCATTTCATTGTTGTTATACGTCCTGGCTTGTGTCTTATGCATAGCGTTAATTTACTTTCCAGCGCATAGTTTTTCTCGTTTGTCCCTAAGTCTCGTGGACGTTTTTTGTTGAAACCCAATAAATTTGGACTCCCCCACAACCATGGATCCGAAAGAGGAAGAGTATGCAATAAGGACAAAAAGAACGAAAGAAAAACAGTAACTAATTGTGTGTTTGTTGGCTTTTTAAAACAGGCAATCGGGAGTAGCGACACTCAGGCCCATCCATCGACGACAACGACTGGATTCATTATCCGTGTTGGACCGATTGTTGCGTGCCGGTGCACTTCGACCGGAGGATTATGCCGTGCTAGTGCGGATGGAGATGGCTGTAGCCAGCAAGCGACCGCTCAATTCCAATCCCAATCCTGCTGCAGGCCTGGACAATCGATTGCGACCCGATTCAATGCCACTCCGGGACCGCGATCGCGAACGTGATCGTGAACGTGAACGTGAAGCGCGCTCTTTGCCCCCCCAACCTGCCCCGGCCCATACCCAAAGTAGCGGCAACAGAAGCCATGTGAATACGAGTACCAGCGCTACGCCTTTTCGTCCCTTTATTGCTTCAGATGAACGACGCTATAATGTTGCCCGCTCATCGGACCCTTACTTGCGATCCAGTGTGCCTAATAACCTCGGAGCAGCTCCTGCTCTGCTGCAACAACAACACCAGCAGCAGCAATCCACGACCGCGCTGAGCAGCTCCAGTAGCTCCTCGTCGGAATATACCTACGCACCCTTGAAAAGCCTCAGTTCCCAGAGTAGTACGGACTACAGCCCCCTGACGAGCAACTACAACAGTCACACCCGTGTCAGTCAAGGCGGACTAAATAACACCACCTCCGCTGCCCACCAGCAGCAGCAGTCAGCAGCCCAGCCCTTCAATGCAGCGTCAATGGGGGGCAACAACACGGCGTACCACCCCAGTTCAGGAGCTTTGAACTTATGTTACTTGGGGGCTACGTCGTCAGCGACCGGTGCCTCAACCTTAACGCCTTGTCAGTTGTGCGGATCGCCGACGTGCGCCTCCAAGCAGGGATTAATGTGTGGCGTCTGCGGCGGGGGACCTCATCACCGAACGGATGTGCATTTCTATAACCCGACTTTGTCGTCGCATCATGGACAGCAGCAGGCGGGCTCTAATCTTCTGGGGGCCATGAATGGACCGGCTAATCTGGCGGGATTGAGTCTCAGTGGCGCCGCCAAAAACAACAGCAGATCCGCACCAGCAACAGTGGGAGGCGGGGCCCATCCGAGCGATGATAACGGCTATCGTATGCCCACGCGTGTAACCCCCCTAGAGTCCAGCCCACGCACAGCTAACAGGTAGGAAAAGTGGTCGCCGAATTTGATTACAGTTTTATGTCTTTCCTTGCCCAAGTGTTTTCCTTGGAACGTTTTATTGCGTCTTAAAAATCTTTGGGAAGTTTCCTTCGTAAATTAAAATAAAAAATATTGGGTAGAAAGGTAGGCTGCCAAAGAAATGACAAAAAAGCGGAAAATTGACATTTGCAACCTATTATGCAAAACTGACAGGGAATTTCGTTCATTTCGTTCATTTTTCTAGGATAACGGAATAAAGTACAATGGTAAGGGCGTTGCGTCGAGGAAAGCCTAAAGGCAAAATCACAATCAGGAGTATTATAACGCTCAGGATAACGATAACTTAACTGATAGATAACGCTAGAACAGAAAGGGGTAGGAAATGACCAAGGAACAAAAATTGGGCTACATTGAAAGAGTAATGTTAAAGCTCTTAGCGTTTTTTCGTAATGTAAAACTTACGTTGCAGGCCTTTTCTCAGAAACTAGAGCCTGCAAACTTTCTTATATAAAGTATGGCAAGCTCGGTTTACACTATTATTTTTGCTACTTTCTCTCTACAATAGTAGATATTCTGTCAATACCAGCCTAAGGGCATTTGGTGCTAGTGAGCTCGTGGGTTACCTTTAGCTGCCCATGAAGTTGAAGCGCGTACGTACTATAGGCCTACTGTCCAAAAAAAACGAGTATAGGGAAACCACAGTGGTTTAATCCTTACTCATGGGATTAATTAAAGACCGCTCATTTTGAACCGGTTTGTCTAAAACCAAACCAATACTTACAGAAAGAGGAATCCGTTTTTACCCTGAGCTGGAGGACAGAGAAAATACTCATACAGAAAACAGAAATGCATTAGGATTATACTTTTCTTAGTTTCGGTTCGGTTTTAGAGAGGAGCAGGTTCGAAATGAGCAATCTTTAATTAATCCCATGGGTAAGGATTAGACCATTGTGGTTTTCCTATACTCGTTTTTTTTGGACAGTATAGTACAGTACGCAAACTAAGTATCGCACCATAGCCTTTTCAAATTGACCAATGACAGTGCTTGTCGTCATTTGGACCAATCCTGTCGTGTCTAGACCACAACTACGCTTATGCAGGGCTCTCAACACTATAACCCTTCTAAACTCCCCAGTCAACTAAAGGACAGGTCATTCAATTAAATGGCATTTAGTAGCGAAGCTAATCCCTCTACCTGGCAAAAAGGACAAAACAAGAAAGGACAAAACAAGCTATTAAAATAAATAATAATATTCTTGAAAAAATATTTTTGACAAAAATAAATTATATAAAAATAAATTCATTTAGCCAAACGCTTTCTTGTTTTGTCCTTTTTGCCAGGTAGAGGGATTAGCTTCGCTACTAAATGCCATTTAATTGAATGACCTGTCCTTTAGTTGACTGGGGAGTTTAGAAGGGTTATAGTGTTGAGAGCCCTGCATAAGCGTAGTTGTGGTCTAGACACGACAGGATTGGTCCAAATGACGACAAGCACTGTCANGTCTAGACACGACAGGATTGGTCCAAATGACGACAAGCACTGTCATTGGTCAATTTGAAAAGGCTATGGTGCGATACTTAGTTTGCGTACTGTACGTACTGTACAGTGGTGAGCAGATAAAAGTTCACCGAGCAAACCAAATAAGTCTAATTAAGCCTTGTTAGGCTGGTTTACCTTCATTGAAGGGAAATCAGACTCGAGAGGGTTATTTAGACCTCTGTGGTTTGCTCGGTGAACTTTTATCTGCTCACCACTGTACTATACCGTCCAAAAAAAACGAGTATAGTGAAACCCCAGTGGTTTAACCCTTACCCGTGGGATTAATTAAAAACTGCTCATTTTGAACCGGTTTGTCTAAAACCAAACCAAAACTTATAGAAAGAGGAATCCGTTTTTACCCTGAGCTGGAGGACAGAAAATACTCATCCATAAATACATTAGGATTATACTTTTCTTAGTTTCGGTTCGGTTTTAGAGAGGAGCATGTTCGAAATGAGCAATCTTTAATTAATCCCATGGGTAAGGTTTAGACCATTGTGGTTTTCCTATATACCCGTTTTTTTTGGACAGTATAGTACATATGTCGTACGTATCCATAGAGCAAAGATTGAGGGATCATGCAGCCCCTTCTCTGTGGTCTGGGTCCTATTCTTACCACTTTTTGAAGCTGCAGGCTAGTTGCCTGAGAGGACAGGATTGGTCAGAGCTGTTTGACCAACGCCTTGCTCATGGCCGGAATATAAAAATGAGGTTCAAACGTAAATCGATTGCAATATGGATGTATAGATTCCCTAGCTTATTTAAGATGAACAATTTTGGAATGGATTTTTTCCCATACTATTAGTATTCACTCTTGAACTGTTTATAATCGATCTGTCTGACAAGCGATACGGATTTGTGTCTTAAGGCTCCCGTGTACCTTAGCTTGTTGATAGGTAAGTCACAGATGGCACTGATGTTTGTTATTCTTGTGCGAAAGCCTTGCGTAAGAAAATAAGAAAAGAATTAGCTAGCTAATTGCCGGCAAGTTTTTTACGCTTGTTTTGCTTCTGATTTGTCACCACAATTTGCTGTAGCAGCACCATGTCCCAAATCAAGTCGTTAAATTGTCGGAACAAGATTTCTCGAGGACGGCTTGTCAGATTTGAAAACAATTTAAAGCAAAAGTTTTCTTTTCTTGCAGCTAGTGCAAAACTAAAGGACAGTGTTTTAGGCCACGTATTTCTAAAAGTTGCAAACTTCATTTGCATATTGCTAATTTATTAATTATTCTAAAAATTATGCAGTGTTTGTGCACTACCTGTTATTAAGCTCAAGATTACTGTCGAAGAATTTTTTTCATGAAATGTACTGGGTTTTTCAAAAAGTTTTTAATTCCCCTTGCTAACCGCCTATACCGAGCTGAGGTATACAGGAGCCTTAAACTGTTTATAATCGATTTGTCTGACAAGCGATACCGACCTGTATCTTAACGGCCAATCAACAGTTGGCTCCACTGGATTCACATTGGGCTTCTTCTTTTCGATCTATTTCTTGGTAACAGACCCTAACAGACCTTTTACAAAGGGATTTCCCACTCTCTCTATCTTTACTCTATGGTCGTACCAGCTGAGCTGGTATCTTTAGGAACCGTTATAAACAGTATACACACAGGCAACGATTCGCTCAACATGCGTAAATGGAATTCGAATAAATCCTAACAAGGCTTCTAATAATCTTCTAACAAGACATTAATGTTGTATTAACGTTAAGGCTAAATTTGTGCATTACATGCGAGACATTGAATATGAGAAATGGATAAATCATAAAATATCTGGCAGCGCTGCATCAACTTGTTTGTATTGACATTGCGTCATTGGTTTGACATTCACGTGCGACAAATTTAGTAAATGTATAATGTCATGAAAAATTGTACAGCGGACTCTCATTTCCGAGGTATCTAACCACATTTTCCTTGGTATTCTTATAGCATTGCCTTTGTAGTCTTTATTTTATAGACTAATTCACAGCTAGAATTGGATTGGAACAAGAATTTGGGTGTGGAAGACCTCAAGAAGAATTGCAAAATAATAACAAATTAGAAAGCTTAATTTTGCCTGTTATCTGGTTTCCACTTGAGCTGGAATTTTCCTAATACATGACGTGGCTAGGTGGTAAGCGAGTCTATAACTCTAGCTATTGTTTTATTTTTGTTTATTTTTTGGAAAAAGAGGCAACGGGTTAAAAGTGCTCGTTGTTTGTATTGCCGTTGTTCCAGGCCAACAGATTTAAAAATGAAACGTAAAAAGTGATAGAGTCGGCTCTAAGAAGTTTTTTTTTGTTCCTTTGGGATGATTGCAACTTTTTGTGTGTCATTTCAGATTCAAATTGCTGGATTCTGGCGCGTCCGGTTCGACCATGTCCGCCAGCACGAACGCCTCATCTTCCAGACCTTCTGTGGGTAGTGGGACGTTGACAGCTGGACACGGCGCTGGAGGAGGGTCGCCGCGGCGTGCGCAAGACCTGCAACGGGCTGTCACTGGTCCCGTTCTTCGGGGGAATGCTTCATTGTCATCGCGACCCGTCAGAATGTCTGCCTCGCAACCGGAAGGAAGAGCCGCCGCTGGTCGATCTCTTTCCAGAATGGAAGCTGTCAAAGAGTATTGCCTTTGCTTTTGCTTATATTAAACTGGCTTATTATACGGTCCCGTCAGAAAAGAACAAGGCTAACGGACGAGTAACCAAAAGGAGAGGCAGGGTCTACTAGCCGCTACTTGTGCCTCCCTGGGCCAAGAGCGAAAGGACACAATAATGAAATTTAAAGCGGTTAACACCAAGGGGCTTAAACCGGGATCGAAACGGCAAGTCCGGCTTGAACTTTCGGCGTCGCTCGCTAAAGTTGTGTTTTGGACGACGTTTTTCCTTATTGGTTATCCGTCGTCTTTGCGAAACAAACGGCCGAAGCAGATCGAAAAAAAAAAGAAATCAGTCTTGTTGCTTAAGATAAATTCATGCAGAGATTACCTATGCTAACTCGGTTTATGAATCCTAGGTACTGGAAGAAGAGGACGGCCATTTTTTTCGGAGTCGACGAGGAGTCTGAACGAGATTTGCAAGACCGTTGGTTCGACAGACGCAAAAGAATGGCCTTAAGACGTTATGGACAGCTCAAAGATGAAGAGGACGAGCCCACAACGACGGCGCCAATGGCTCACAATTGGGGTGATGCCTTGGATGGGGACCTGGACTTACCTAGCAAATTACTTGCCACGCCTTCTGAGCCTTTTGAGCGAGAATCGGTCGCCAAATTGACATGGGATGGTTTATCTTACGTGGCTTCGGTAACCCCGTTTTTTTTCGCTCTTCCTTTTTAATTTCATGAAACCAAATAGTTTTTAATTTAATTTCTTAATCCAAAGGTAATTTCACGTTGGAAAAATAGCGGCCTGGGCACTCATGCGGCCGAGTCGAGCATCCCCTTGTCTAGAAACACTTTAACGTTACCCTCGGATTCTGTATTCCACGAAGAGCCCAGTGGTCCCGCGATAAATACAGAAGGCTCACTTTTGACCAAGCCACTGGAAGAAGAAGTAAGTTGGGAACAAGCCTGGCTACGCAAAGTTTCGACTTAAAGAAGTTTCCTAGGACACACAGGCTGCCTAGCAGTTTGATCGATTTTTTTCGAATTTTATTTAATTAACTTTCTTTTTTATTTAGCGTTTCTTTGACGAGGCGGGGGGCGAGGATCAAACAGATGTTCGACCCCAGGACGTTCGATCACCAAGAGTTCCTCCCTATCAAAGCAAGTACGTTTTGCCCGGGAAGAATCCGAAAAAATTTTTATTTTAGAGCATTTTATTTTTTTACTTTATTTATTTTTTTTACTTTATTTTTTTTTTTTTTTTTTTTCATTTTTGGGGGTTTGCTAATTATGTGGCTTTTTGTTAATTTTAGGCCTGGTAGAACAAGAAGAGCCACTAGCCATGTACAGTTTCTGGAAACAAGAGGATCGGGGGTGTTTTCCAATGCCTTGGATTCAGGTCGGGCAGCTGAGGCTATTCATCGGCGGGAATACGGCATGGGTTTCGTGAGAAGATTTGTCCAGTAAGTTGTTTTATGTACATTGCTTGGAACGAAGAACATGGTGTTTTCTTTTTTTCCCAGAGCATCTTTCCGACGGTCGTTTGGTGATCATAAGGATGTGAAAAGAGATCAACCCAACCTCTTCGAAGACCATCGACCGTATTTTACGTACTGGGCCACCACAGTGCAAGTCCTAATCATGATTTTCGCGTTGGCGTGTTACGGGTTCGGGTCCGTGGGGATTGGTTTGTCACGGAGATCAGGATTGGTAAGGAAACTAAAGCTACCCGCATCGGCTGGAGGAATATTCCCTGGCTGCACAGCTTAAACTTGGGCTGAGAGTTAAATTGTTTTACTTTTTTGTCCCGATTAGGTCTTGGTTACGAGTTTGTCGCTTCAGCAAGTTGACTACTATGAGCCTTCCAACTTCTGGCTGGGTCCGAGACCGGTAAATATTCCAGATTTAGTTTTTATTGCCGGCTACAAGACTTTTTCTTGGGAAGTGGTGTAATCTGAGTGGTTTTGTAGGCGGATTTGATCCATTTGGGGGCCAAATACGCACCATGTATGCGAAGGGATGACCGGATTCATGCGGAAATTGAAACGGTGCGAGCCAAAGAAAGAAATACGGCCTGCTGCATACGAAACGATAACTCGGGCTGTGTGCAAGCGTCCCGCCAAGAGTGCTCGGTGAGTTGGATTCTTTTTTATTTTGTGTCTTGAGTCTTTTGGGTAATTTACCTTTAAAGATTTATATATATATATA
>JAGJRO010000032.1:0-260851 GCA_022832285.1 Lepidurus apus apus
CAATTGATCTTATTTTTACCTATGAGTCCTCAAAATTCTGGAAAATGGGTAAAATAATACTAATAACAACCGTTTACCAACGTTGATCTGCTGCCATGTCCCATTTGACGTCACAGGCCCAAGAACTATCGCGTGCTGATATGTTCTAACCCGTTTTGTGATACAATTTGCCCACTTCTGAGAATCTCATGAAAGGAGCATGAAGGACCTGGCCGATGGCAATATGTCCTTATCTCCCACCCACCAAACCCACCCCAAAATAGCACAGCCCTTATGGCAAAAACCCGAGCCAAGCTCAGCAACCCACCCTCCCACTGGCAAGGCTAAAGTCTGGACGATATATTAAGCTGTTGTCACAGCTAACAAGGCTAAAATCTGGACGATATATTAAGCTGTTGTCACAGCTAATAAATTTTTATTTACTTATATATTACCTACACATTTCCTATATATCCGTATATAAGCCAACACAACTTAGTCCAAATGTTGGTTTTATACACGTTTCAACGTCCATGGAATGTAAGCCCATGACCGTGTGGATAACACCCACGACTGGGGATCAAGAAGTTCTCGGTTCGAGACCCGGTCGAAGCACTTTATTTCGTCGGAATACGAAATATTAAATGGCTCCCTTTCGCTGTACTTAATCCGATCCTGGCAAGGAGTTAATATACCCATATTCGAAATTGTGAAGCTTCGGCATCACGAGCTCGAATATCCGGGATAGGAAACCGAGCAGGGGAGTTTGGGAAAGGGGCAAGGCTCCCAATTTTTCAAAAATTTTTGAAGGGGGACCCCCTTGATCGTGCAGGGTTCCTTATGGGAAAAAGCCCAGAAAACGCTTTTCCAGATCGAAAAGAGACCACGCCCCCTTTTTGCTCCATTCCACCAATAGGATACGTCGTTTTTGTAGAGGCCACACGCCTTTCCGTGGATTTTTAAGAAAAATCACCAAAAATTTCCAAAATATTCGCTTCTATTTCAAAAATTACAAATCATACAATACAAAAGACATTTTTGGAAACTAGACTTTGCGGGGAACAACACGTTTTGGTAAAAAAAAAGCAAATGATTCCGTGGGAAGCAACACATCTTACTTGCATAATTTTATAATTATGAGCCCACAACAAAAAATATCTTCAAATAATGTGATCTACATTACTCCACGCCCAACATCCAGCAGATTTGCGTCAGATTTTCCTAAAATAACCTATGCATGCCAAAAGTCTTATAATAAATTTCCCTATACCGTTTGAACCGTATTACCGTAGTTTGAAACACAAATCGAGAAACATTATATGTCGTTTTGCTCCCGAGTTAGTTATGACAGATATGGATACTGAAGAGTTTTTCCGGTTGTTTTTAAGAATCACGCATTTATTTATGATTTTCAACTTTAAGTTATTTACAGACTGGACAGTCACTTACAGACAGTCAAGACTTTGAAGCGATGTTAAATGCGTCTCTCATACAAATCATGCGTTCAATATTCAACACCAAGGCCCGGACCTATGTGAGCTTGGAATAACTAGGCGGCGAAAACTTTTTACGCAGAAATTTAAGAACATAGAGCGGGAGACAACTAACAAGGGTCACGGCAGTAGTTTTCCACAAGAAATCTGTCGTCTGTATAAACTGTGGATCTAAGGAACCATGGCTTAGTACATTCCAGTAACGTATTTTGGTTCCCAAGCTTACCGAAAAAATCATGCAGGACGGCCAAGGAGATTATATAGATTGCTAGCGAGAGCAATTCCGCTAAAACCATGACCAAATGACAACCGCGAGCCGTCAAACCAACCATCAACAGTTCAGTCAAAATCAGCGCGGTAAAGCTTATGGCTACGATGTGGATAAACTCGTCGTCAAAGAGCAGCAACGCTCCATACATTATGACACCACCTGCGAGTAAAAGCCCTTAATATAAGCACAGTATTAAGAAAAAATTATTCGACAAAGCTTACCTTGATAAATAGATATCAACACCCAAACAAAGAACGTCTTAAAGGACAAAGATCGGCCTTTCGACAGCTCCTTATACAACTCTGGATATGTCATAGCTATTTTAGCCGAAACGTCTTTATCCAAGACTAGCGAGAAGACGGGGAACATCGTGTACACAGTGGCATACCTACAAGGAACCCAATTTTTATCATACCATAAACAAATCTCCTCCAAAATCATCCTTATAAAAAATTTATTTACCCAACCATAAGGAATCCTTGATATAGGGCCACTGACGCAAAATAAAACACCGCCGAAAAAATAGCTTGCATGGTAGAAATGATGAGGCCTCGGTGGATGACAAACTGAGCTAAAGCTGCCGATCGTTTATAGGATCTTCTTCCATGTACCAGCAGTAGACGCACAACATGGCTAAATTGCGTTAGGGAAAAGTCGGCGGCTAAAGAAGCCTGTCTCCCTTCTTTCCCAACAATTCCAATACCGGTATCGGCAGCTTGAATCATGGAAACATCATTGCCCCCATCGCCAATCGCAGCTGTCCGCTTTCCTATCAGCAGAATGAGTAAATTACTTCTACAAAATTACACCTACAACACATCATATTTGAGGCGGACTGGTGTTATGCGATTCTTAGTTTTAGAAAATGTTGCGTGAAATGAGGCTTTACGGAAAAACTTGCTATGCACTTCTAAAAGCATTGAGAACATTTAAAAGTGCATTACACTCATAATGCATTCAAATTTTCAGAAATAACGCCAACACAAAATGCGATTGAAGATATTCCTTACCTGTATGCTCTTTAATCAGTCTTACCACTGCAGCCTTTTGAGTTGGTGAACAGCGACAACAAACGACAACAGGAGCAGCGCAGGCAAGATCCATAAACTCTTGTTCATAATACTTCAAACATAGCTACAGCAAACACGAGCCAATATGCATTACTTCGGGAAAAGGACAAACAATAGTTGCCAAGTTATGCATACCTCGAGGGATTCTCCTTTTATGACCAAAGCCGAGTCTTGCTTCCTTCTGAAGTTATTCAGCTCAGAATGAGCTTCGGTACGACTTCCCACTGATTTGAAAGTATAAAGGCTCTGGGTCCGTGACACCAGCCGAGAACTCTGCGCTATGCTTGTTGCTGTCTCGAGTTTATCGCCCGTCAACATCCAAATCTGAAAATACGCCTACTGTGAAACCCCACCAAACCAGAGCTTCCTGTTAACGGACCTTAATCCCTGCATTTCTCAATAACTCCAGTGCAGGACGTACATTGTCTTGCAACTTATCTTCCACACCGGTCACGCAGAGCAATTCCAAATCGCGCTCCAAACTTTCCAGCACAGCTGCTACCTTGGCCGCACGATCACATACAGACAACTTGGCAGCTTGGTATCGAGTCTATATCCAAGTAACTTCCAACTAAGTATTACCCTACAAGATCACGAAATCGCCTACTTCAAAGTCGACGTATTGCTCTTCGGTTAGAACCTTTTTGGCTACAACCAAGGTCCGCAATCCTTCTCGTGCCATGTTTCCACACTCCTCTTCCAACCAATCATTATACTGCACTTTAGTAGCCATGATCGTATCTGCTCCTTTGATGTAAAAGGTCAGCTCACCAGTGCGCTCTTCCTATGAATGAAAATAATCGCCAAAAATAACATTTGCTTTCACAACGGATTAGAAACAAATGTTTACCTTGAGAATGATTCCCATTCGTTTGCTCTCGGATGTGAAAGGAAATACTTGGAGGATGGTGTAGCTAAGCAAGACACCTGTGGCTGTTTGTAGAGTGATGGTGCTCAGATCTCTATGTACCAGCCTGAGTCCCATATCCTCTGTCCACTTTACTAATGCCACCTACCAAGCCACACAGGAATTGCTATTTAGAATGCCTTACTCTTTAGATTTGGATTAGAAATTACTTCGTCGGGACTGGAAGCTTGGTAGTTGACCCGTGTGAGCTCAATAGGCGTGTCAGGGTCAACGCCGTCCGTTTCGTGAACAGGCGTGACATTATGACAAAGACCAATGGCTTTAACCGCTTCTAAAACACGTGTTACGACTGTTCGCCGCATCTTGGAGGCTTGTGAAGCGTGGTTTCCTTTGAAACCTTTGCTACTTGTCACAGTCGTGGGCGTGGTCACAGACGTAGGGAGATTCGTTGGTAGAAAAGCCGAGCGGACGTGTGAAACCACTTCGTCAAACGTTTCGAGGCCGTAAGAGGCAGTACCCAGGTGCAATTTGCGGAAAATCATTTCGTTCTGCGTCAGAGTCCCAGTCTTGTCCGTCAGCAAATACTGAATACGACCCAGCTCTTCCGGAATAGTCGAGGAACGTACCACCGTCCCTGGTATTTCTTTATCGTGCATGATAGTCCAGGAATAGAAGGCTTTGCCCATATCCAAATTCACCCGTAAACTAAAACCGTAAACAAACATCAATTTGTTCGGAAAGAAATCTTAAACGTAAGAAAGCGAGCTTTACCTAATTGGAATGATATAGGAAAACAGGAGGACAAAGCGGAACAAATAACGATGCCAAGGTCCTTGAAAACCTTTAATGCACATCATAACCAGCGCCAAGCCCATTACAGCCAGAAACAATACCTAAACCATATAAATTGGAAAGTCTTATTTTACAAATTTATGGATTTGGGTTATAAATTCTTACTTTAGTCAATTGATTAACTTCCAAGTCAAGGAGCCCCACTTTACTTCGTGGCTGGGAATTATTCATTTCGCTCCTCGTTTCCTTGCCAGAATACACAACAAGTCCCAATGCTGTACCAGACGCCACCACGGTATTGGCCCACAAAGTGTTTTCAATATTCAAAGAATCTTCCAAAGGTTCCCCATCTTGCTGCATGAAAAAGTAGAGGTAAAAATTATCGACCAAACGTTCTTGAATGGAGCTATTTTTTTAGGGAGGCTTTTTTGAAAGTATTACCTTTTTAAAGGTCCCAATAAAGCTGTGGATGTCACGCTGCGGTTTTTCAGCAAACACGCTAGCTTCCATTTCGAGCAAATCACGGTCTTGTTCGAGTTTTTGCGTGGTAGTAACGGCTACCCGTAGTTTCCAGTCCGTTTCGCCATCCAATTGGTCTGTCCTTATAAAACATGCACCCATCTTCTCTGTCGTTCTAAGGAGAACCATGTCGGCTGGCACACGTTCGTCTTTGTCCACGACAACCAAATCACCCACTTGGATTCGCGAGCTTGGAATGTATACAAAGCCTTTCCAAGTCAATTTGCGGTACATACGGGAGTTGAGCTCGCGATCTCGCTGTGCTCTACGAAAGTCGTCCACAGCTTCCCTTATCAACGTTACCAAAAGCACAAAGCACTGTCAACGTAAAGAAAATCCATAGAATTAGAAATTGATTTAGCCAGACTTGTTTTTTTATTACCAAAGGGCCCCAATAAGTGTACAGATATCCAATGCGAATTTCCGGTACGAACTGACTAGTTGCCATGACGAGAAAATACAGATTCAGGAAGAACTTGAATTGTTGAAAAAGAACCTAACACGTATGTAAAAAGCATCAGTATTAGCATCTAAATGAGATATTATAATGAATTCTGATTTGCTTTTTCATTACCAAAGGCACAAAGGTGAAGAAGTTATACTTCTGATTACGGATGCGGTTGGCGGGAAATTTCTCGGTCATTTCCTTTCCCAGCCATATCGTCCTGGGCCGCAACTGACGTCCGCGTCTACAACATCGCCAAACCCAATCGCAGCACCTAGCAAATAATAAGTAAACAAAATATTTACATTAGCCATCTTTCCGGAAGAGTCGCGAGTTCAACTTAGAAGACATGATAATTATTTTGCAATTATTATGAATGACAAATTAGTCACACCTATACCGTTTGCTTCGACGTGACCACAGCAAACTACTATTTTCATTGATCAAATCCGTCAAGGAAAGTGAAAGCGAATCATCTTGTCCTTGAATACCGAGCGGCATGGCATACAGCAAAACGTTATAAAAGAAAAAATCAAATCTAACTCTTGAGCACTAGTAATTTTAAAGTTAGGCTACTGTAAAATTATATCCAGATCCACCACACATTCACAATTTCGCGTAAATTACTTTTTGTATTTATCTAGCATACAGCTGTGTCTACGTTCCACCGACGTAGTGTACTGAAAGGTACCTCCCAATGGGGACAGAGTAGGTATTAGGTGCTGGGAGAGAAGGATATGAGGGGGAGAGGAAGCGTAATGACAGATAATGGCCAGGCCAATTAAAAGCAATACGAATACATAACAGAGAGAAGGAAGGTCTCCCATTTATGTAATGGAAATGCCCTTTTAGTCTCATTATTAACGGTAGATGGAAGAAAGTGGAAGACGTAATTCCCAGATCGAATCTTAATAAAAAGGCTAGAAAGCAAAGTTTATCTCTTACAAATAGAAAATGGAGAACAACCGACAGCTTAATTTGGGTTAGAGTATGTGTTTCTAGTTACCGCATGCCTTTCTATTTAGAACTTTTATTTAGAACTTTCATGTCATTCATTTTCATTCATTTATCAGAAATGAATGAAAATGAATGACATGAACAAGAAACTGAAGTCAAATCATTACTTTTGAAATTGGAAGGTGGATTTCTGGTTTTGAGAACCAAACCTTGAATACGCTCCTCCTTGCACCTGAACTTCGGGATCTCCAACATGAAGTAAATAATCACTTTCGTCGTGATCAAAATCACGGCTGTACTCGCCGGCTGGGCGTAAAGCAATGGTCTCCATGGATAAATCCACATCCACAGCCAAAGAAAATAATCAAATACCACAGTTTAATGAGTCCAAACCCACAGCCTGATGTTAAAAGAAAACAGAAAAACAAACAACACGTTCAGATCGGGCGTCTCTTTCTCTACTCAACAACAAAAATTGCCTCAACCTCTTTCAGGACTGCCGCGTCTTCATTTACCCTTTCTCTCGTTAATGAATTGGTAAGAACTTCACAAAACTCGTCTAATCAAATTAGCTTCACAAGGAAAAACAAACTTGTCAGCCGGCACATCCTTGTCTGCTGTTGTTCAAAAGTTAACCATTTCCCTCCATAGATGGCGGACGTGATGCAATCCCGCCGCGGAATTTCGGGTGTGACAATGGACGCCATCAAAGCAGGCCTAATTAATTGACTTGGCAGAGTGATTAGGCAAGCTTTTTCCTAACCTAGGAAACCTATTTATGCAACCAGTTCCCAAATCACCTATTGTTTACTTACAAAAATGATTGTGTCTTTGGCGCTCTTGTAATCATTCAATCAATATGCTAATGTTCGACGCAATGAAGTATGTTAACATCGTCTCCTATAAACTAACGGCCTCACACTTTTGCTATAAAAAGCGAGACCACGTTAGGAGTCATGAGCCTGCGCTAAGAAACCGCCTGGCTATAGCGTCGTCTAGGACTCCGGCTATACAAAGCTACGTATAGCTGGAATTCTCCCATGCCTTGTTCAGTTCCAATAAGTCTTTGGCGTGCGCGCAGTCCTTCTAATAACTTGGCACTGCCACTAAGATCTTTCAGTGTAGGGACTAGGTCTCCAAACGCAAATAGCACGCGAACATTACGAGACGCCTTTTTCAAAGACAGCTGTGCCAGTTCTACGGGAACCATTTTTCTCCTTGTAACAATTGCATAAAGGACACACGGTCTTGGTATGGACTAGGATTCCATTTATACCTTCTCAAACACACGTAAGCCTATATTTTTCCCTTATTCGTATGTCCCAATGTTAAATATCCCCTGTACGTGTTAAGCCTGATTAATTCTGACGTGACTTGCTTTCGTAACTATTATATGAATATCTTTTCCCATGAGGTCAAGCTTGAGACTTAAAGCAAGTAGTGAATTTTTGAGAGAATGGTTGACCGGGGAGTCGTCTTGCGAATCGGGGACGCATGGTACGTGCAGCTACGTCTCTGTGATCGATGAAAATGGGGGGATCTTGCCGTCGAAACGCTAATCCGCTGCCCTTACATCGAGATGTCTCGAAGGTCTCGTTCTGCTTTAAAATCTTACCGTTTTTCTTTTCTGTTTGTTAAACAGTGAATTGAAAGATTATAGCTCTTCTTCGAGCGTACCAAATCATGGTAATCACGGTATATTAGGTTCTGATCTTTCTTTGCTTGACTGAATTGAACTCTTGCAAGTGTAGCCTAGGAAACTTGTTAATTAAGTACTTATCTGTTTTTTCGACCTTTCAAGTCGTACTATCTTCATCGCTCCGTTCCTTGCTTGCTATTCATTATCGTTGTGTCCCTATTTCAAACGATTTTTGGCTAACGCCCCAATTGCCTTCCAACGTTTTTTAAAAGCACAATACCATCACGCCTCGTCGTGAACTCTTGCGGCGACTCGAATTAAAGCAGTGTATGGCCTAATAAAGATTGACCGATCCAATCGGCGCTGGCAAGTAATGCCATATATTCCACAATTACGTGCTCACATTTCCAATTTGCAACGAAGTCTTTCAATTTCATACACCACAACATCCTTTCTTTTAACCAACGCCTTTATCTTGAGTCATTTCCTTCCAAGACAAAAATCTTGCCGATAAGCAAGATATGAGTTAAGCTTTGGACAGTACACCCACGCTACTAAACAAAAGGGAAATAATTGCATATATTAACTCACATTTCCTCTAAGGCCCTCAAAGTCATGGACAGAATATATCCCGATCCAATCCTCTTAGCTTTCCCTCCAATCCAAGAGTCAAGTGGAAGCGGTTTCTCCACTCATCTTCTTGCCAAAAAAACCAGCGTCGTACTTTATTCTTCTATAAATAAAGCTGCGCCGATGTGACCACACCAAGGACTCTTTATCTTTTTTGTTGTAAATGAAGGTCATAGTAGTCCAACTTGCACGAAAGATACAGAACCACGAAAATCAACGTATAAATCCACAGGTTAATCAGTTTCTTATACTATAGGTGGCTTTCGATTATTTGGTTTGTCAAGCATCATGAAAAGCTGCTGCTTAGCGTTGCTGCTCCTTTGCTACTTTCTTCAAGCTTTAGCAAACGCTCATCGACCCAGCGATTCCGAAGATCGGCCGTACAACTCCGCGTCTCCAGCTGTGCAAACAAGCGACGCTAGGGTTAGAAACCACTGGAAGCAAAGTTTCGTCCTCCTCCCCTTAGAACAACAGGATCTTGAAAGAAGGAAAGCAGATTCACAAATCCCGGATGACCGGTTTACTCACGCCGTCAGTAATCAGGGACACGAACACTCCGCACGAATCCGGCGGTCTAATAATCACGATAATAAAAAGAAATTATTGGAATCAGATTTCAATACCTCCGATTCCCATGATCATGACTCGCATGCCTCTGGAATCCACGTAGCTTCGTGGCGATGGGATGAAATTGGAATTTACTTCACTTTTACTATCTTCATTATTATAGCCGGATTAGCTAAAGTTGGTAAGATTCCAACCCAGACCAATATTTATATTGTTTCTTAATATGAAGTAACTTGATTGTCCTTGCTAGCCTTTCATCATGCTCATTTTTTGTCGTCAAGGATTCCGGAATCATGGTATGCATATACTATTGATTATCCAAATACGAGAACTGAATTATTGACTGTTGGTCTTATCATGTGTGTATAGTTTACTTATCGTGCTGGGAGTAATGGTTGGCGGGATCTTGTAGTAAGTCGAGTTCAAATTACTTAGAGATAAAAAGAGACAATTGTGCAAAAAGATGAAGCTAAAGGCTAATGAAACTTACGGTCATTCTTTGTCGCAGTGCAGCCGGCGTGGGACTTTGTGAGGGAGTCCGGGGACCTACTCGAGTCCCGGGATGTAGTAGAGACGAAGACGCGTTCGTCTTCCCCACATTCACGCCCCGGCTGTTTTTCCTTATTCTTCTCCCTCCGTAAACAAAACGCTAAATCATACCGAAAGTTCGGCTAAAGAAAATCTTTTCTTGCTTTGTCTGGCAGAATTATCTTGGAATCAGCCTACTCGCTCTACGATAGAGCCTTTGCCAACAATGTAGGCACAGTCCTCTTTTACGCCGTTATAGTAAGTTTTTTAAAAAAAATTCCAACTTATCTCTGCAACGAGAACTTAAATTCCCTTTTTTGTTTTATCAGGGCACACTTTTCAACACCTTTCTTATCGGTATATTTACTTCGTAGTTAATTAATATGATTTTAGCTAGTTATAATTAATCTTGGCTAATTAAAACAAGAACGCTTATAGGCTTGACATTGTTGGGTCTCGTAAAAATTGGCGGTATTGACTCCGTAACGCTGACAAGCAATAACATCGTAACTGAGTACACATACTCCGCCACCGATTGTTTAGTCTTCTCTGCTCTTATCAGCGCTGTGGATCCCGTTGCAGTACTGGCCATTTTCCAAGAGGTTGGAGTGAACAAAAACTTGTACTTTCTAGTCTTCGGAGAATCTTTGTTGAACGGTAAACTATTGGGGTCAATGCCGAAATCGATAGAAGATGGAACTGTTGGAACTTTGCTTTTAGATGCCGTCAGCGTGGTGATGTACACGACAATGGTGGCTTTTGCAACAATGCCGAGTATCGATGCCGACCAATACGCATTAGGCTTGGCTGCCTTTTTCACTGTAAGTCTGGGCGGTTTGGGCATCGGGGTTGTGTGCGGCATCATTACAGCTCTCATCACCAGGACAACATCCGAAGTACGAGGTATGAACAACACTTTCTCTCTTTTCGACACCTTTGTCTAGGTTAACCCTTCACCTTTACCTAGGTTAACCCTTAATTTTTATCTAGGTTAACCCTTTATCTTTCATAAAGATGGGCTTGTTTGTGTCTTTGTAAATAGTGGTCGAACCTCTAGCAGTCTTAGGGGTTGCCTATCTGTCATACATCACTGCAGAGCTCTTTCATTTCTCAGGAATCATCAGGTATTATTCCTCGTCCATCCATGTGTTTGCTCTTCTCTCCTTATCCTTTTCTTTCCCGACAGTATTATTGGTTGCGGACTGGTTCAAGCTCATTACGCCTTCGCTAATATTTCTCATAAATCCTACACGACTGTCAAATATTTTACTAAGATGATAAGGTAGGTACAAATTGTCAATCATACACCGCCCTGGCTAATAGAGATATTTCGTTTTTTCTTCAGTTCAACTAGCGATGCCATTATCTTCCTGTTTCTGGGTATGGTCCTGGTTAACGATGTACACGAGTGGCACACCAGTTTCGCGCTCTGGACCTTGACATTATGCTTCGCTGCCCGGTTCCTAGGTAAGAAAAAAATTCCCTGGCTATATGCATGAAAGATCACACTTATCATGCGAGGAACACCTACCACTATAGGCGTTTTCTCTCTAACGGCGCTCGTTAATCGATTCCGCCTCAAAACGATCAACGTTCAAGAGCAGTTCATCATGGCCTACGGAGGATTGCGTGGAGCCGTAAGCTTTTCGCTGGTAGAAATGCTGGAACCGAGCGTAGTCCAACCGAGACAAGTCTTTGTCACCACCACCTTGGCCGTTATCTTATTCACGGTCTTCGTGCAAGGTGCTACAATCAAGCTCTTCGTGGACTTGTTGGATATTCAGAAAGCCAGTCGCACGTACAAGAACATGGCTTCCGAAATCAATGAAACGGTAAATAGAAAAGTATGGATTGTCATTGAGCTGAACTTTTGCTTTCCTGTCGTCGTGAGCAGCTAATGGATCACTTGACAGCCGGGATTGAGGAAATCTGTGGTCACCATGGAAACAATTACCTAAGAGTAATATAATTACCGATAAACAAGTTTCCTCTAACTGTTTAACGTATTTTTTGTTTATTGCCTAAAATTATCGCTTTTCTAATGAAGGAGTGGTTCGAACACGTCGATGAAATATATTTACGAAGTTGGTTGGTCCGAGAACAAGAAACTGGCAACAGTTTTACGCGACTCTTTGAGAAAATAGCCATCTCGTAAGCCATTTCCAGTACGATCATGATTACCACGCCTCCATGATGTTTTGTTCTAGGGAGCACTACGCAAACATGTACACAGGCTTGACACCAATTCCCAGCAATGCCTGCATCGAACCTGTTACGGACGACAGTGGCTTGATGGAATCAACCCCCTTGATTGGCAGCGACAGCCCGTTGATGATCTTACCGGTCGTCAAGCGAGAAGAAAACGACGCTAAAGAAACCGAGACTGTTCAGAATCGGGTCCAGTTACAGCGTCAGAAATCAGCTCCGTTAAATCAACGCACAACTTCGCGAGACTCGGAATGGCCCGATGTTAACGAAACGGAAGTCCGGCGTCGAGCAGCTACGGAAGTTCGCCCAGGCCAACGACTCTCGAGTGCCAGTTCTATATCCTTGCAGAATGATAATCTGGACCCAATGAAAACGGTCAAGACGTTCCGCAAAGCTTTGCGTAGTAGCGGTGGCTATAAAAACGTAAGTAACCTACACGAATAAAGCATCCAAGATCTTCCCTTGTAAATGCCTTCACTTCTAGCTCTACCTCAAGCACAACAAGAACTTGATCGGTGACGACGATGTAGCCGCACTAGAAGTGCTCCGCAACATGTCCAATACAAACGACCCTCAAGTTATGCAAGTCGTCTCTATGATGCTGCGCACGCCCATGCAAAGTCCGCAATATCAGCGCCGCGGAAGTTTACAATGCCACTCCCTTAATACTAGTTTCGAAGGAAGCGTGGCTTCGCCCACGGGAATGCCGCGAAAGAAACCACCCTTACTTCATCGACATTCAGCTTCAGGTAAAAACTTTCAACTTTTCCTGCCACGATAATATTACAAGTTTAATTTTACCTTTCTAATTCACAGTCATTCAAGTTCCTAAAGAAGTTTTACCCGGTGCCCGACGGTTTAGTGAAAGCAGGAAAGAAAAGCCGCCCATGCTTCAATCCAGAAAAACTGGGAAAATTCCTTTGGTCAAAATCTCGACGGAAAACGAGACGACAAGTAGTCAAGTGACTCCATATACCGTTACCGGCCTAGTACCACCCCGTCGGGAAGTACGTCTTCCTCCCGCCTTTGCTTCATTGGGAATTATTACTGAGCGAAGTGCCACTGATTTGGAAAAGTTAGAAGATACAGAAAAGCTCGAAGATTTGGAGGATGACGCTTCATTTCCAATGAAGCCCCGTCGCGACGAAACGGGCGTTTAGTGCTTCATACCGTAGCTGCCTCTATACGAAATTGTAAAGTGTTTTAGAGTTTTTAACGCCAAGATAAAAAAGAACACTCCTCTTTGAAAAAGTTTACCGTTGTTGGGTTCTAATTTTTGCTCGTTGTTGGTCACAACTGTGATAGGAGCCACCAAACCGTGTCATATTGTGCTAGATAGCTCAAACGATGGTAACACCCTTTATTGGAGATCGACTCCGTCTCAATCCACCCGTAAACCAAATGTAAGCAAAAACGTTATGTATTCTTGACTACAGGTGTTATACTCTGACCAATGGGCTTTTGTTTCCTTAAATCATGTCTCTTATATTCAGATCCATGTCTAAGAAAAATGACAAGGCTTTAGTTATTAACATGGAATTACACCTCACTTTACTTCCCTTTTTTGAATTTTTCTTTCGCTGCGCATTAAATGACTTGGGAGGGGTGGTAATATTTTTTTTGTCTTTAAAAGAATACCGGTGCGTTGACAGAAAAAAATAAGTTGACCCTACACCTTTTGCCAAGGTAAAATTCAAAGTCTGAAACACAGTCATGTAAATTTCTACAACTTAGACATTTAATTCTTCTGTCAAGTCTAAATTATGTACTGTACAACACATTAAAATGAGGTTAGGGGATAGTTTGCAGGCTTGTTTAGCGTTTTTTTTTTACTTTTTAAAGGGACAAATCATGTAAAGTATTCAATCAATCATAAAAAACAGAGCTCATTCTGAAATACAGAACAGCGACGGGTTGTGTCTCCTCACAAATGTTTCTCCCGTATTATGCTAAACCGATGTCGAAAGATGGCAAGAACGACACTGGTAGCATATTTTAACCCCGAACCAGACAAACAAATGAAGGAGACACAAGCCAATGCAAAGGATGGAAGGCTTAGAACGGGGGAAAAACAGAAAAGAGTACAAACAAAGCTCACTTTGCATTTCTGTTAAATAAAAAACGGGGGAATTCTATAAGATATAGGCGCCAAGATGGGCATTAAAGCCTAAACGTCGCCATGGATTACCCAAAACAAATAAAATTCTAAAAACAGCTGAACATAACATGTGGGGGGTCAGCTTTTTTCTTAGCACCTCACGATCGATATGCCGCTTTGCCTATTCTTCTCTTTCCTTTATATCACGTTAGTAAACCATATTAGTGTTGTAAATTTATCTTAGTATGTAAAATGGAATAACACAAAAATCCCCTTTTTCGGTATTTCTTTCCTAGATGTTACGTTTTTTTAATGCTTGTGAACACTGGACGGACCTCCTCTCCTTCAAAAAAGCCTAGTACTTGGGCGACGCGCCTGTGCCTCCTCGCGGTGTCGAAGGCTTCCGTAGTCCAGTCGGCGTACTTTCGGCCCCCGAAGCTTTTCGCTGCGTCAAGGGCGTGGAAGGTTTGCGCAGCGAGGGCAAGGGAGCGTCAGATAAGTTGGAAGGCTGGCGTGTCAACTTGCTTGTCGAACTTGAAGACAAAGGCGTCCTACAAGTTACCAGTTTAGATTGAATTTTACGCTTCTTTTCAGGAAAATTAAATATAATATTATAAAATACTCTCGTTAGCAATACCTGGGTGAGGAGGACATGACTGGAATGTTAGAGGTTGAAGGCGTTCGAGATCTGTTAAAAAAACCCGGAGAAATAAACCTTGGAATTAGTCCCGTGTTTAAAATTGTTTCTGAATAATTTCCCGCATGCGCAAACAACACCCGACACCTTTAACGTCACGACTGACAAAACTTTTAGATAACTGGACCATGCAATGAGGATGCAATGTTAAAGGAATCACACCAACCTGCTGGTACTTCCCAGCGGTTGAGGTTTGGCCAAACTGGTAGTGGAGCTTGTACGCGTCCTGTGGGCGTAACATAGGAGCAAATACGAAATTAGTCATTAGTAGCGAAATTCATCACTGACGAGTAGCTACGCGTGAAATACGGAAGAGACTCAAATACCAGGAAAAGAAAACGGAGTCAAAAGTAAGGGAAACGAAGAAAACTGCAAGACAACAAGTCTACGAAATTTGGGAACGAGCGAGTTTACCTATGCGAAGCCTCTGAATCCCCGCCCACGTACACCGGAATTCGGGATCTGTTTATCCACCCCGAATCAGATGTACCCAGATGACGTGAAGCGAGACAGGGAAGCATAAAAAGGAGGGGAAAAGAGGGAGGAAAAGAGAAAAAACCAACCACGACAGAAATAATGTTGACATTAGATTTATCGAAGCACCGTTTTCTTTTCTCCCGCAAGTGGAAAAGCGAGTTATTTATCAAAAGTTAATACCTAAGTTGGCCTGTTAATGACGGGATACTGGAGGCGGATGTTGTCCGTAAAATCCGCGACCTGTAGGTTAAATGTTGGTCAATAATCCGCCTATTTTTAACACCCTTTACGCCTATTTAGTTTCTCTCACATGCTATATAAACCCCGAAGCGGTCAAGGAATCAACCGCTTACCGTTCATTCCACGTGTAAATAAAGGTTAGCTCTCATTTCCTGTTTCAAAACAGGTTAACCTCCATCTAGGCTTAACGTCTAAGATTAGAACCAACGCCTTTCCGACGTACCTTTGTGCGCCGTTGATGCCTGAAGGCGTGTCACTGTGCTGTTTATGGCTGGCGCCATTCACGGAGCTCACTGGCGTCGACGTTTTCCGCGGGAGAGTGGAGGAGCCAAAGGCCACGTGTGTAGGTCGGTGGACGTGAGACGGTGTGCGGTTGGGGGTGGAGCTTTGGTTGGAACTGGCGGTTCCGCGTTGGAAACTGGGCGTTCGCTTCAATCCTGAAGGAGTGCGCGCACAACTATCGTCTACAGGGCGAAAAAATATGATTAACACAACTCTTGCTACGCTCAATTCTGTCCGTTTACCGGTACTGTCTAGAGAAACGCTAGAGCCGTGTCGACTTGGTGGGCGAGAGCCCTTGGAATCCGAGCGGCTAGGTGGTCTGGAACCTGATTGGCTGCCACCTATTAACCGTTGCGAAACGTGATTAGTACTTCGCTTACTACGTTAGACATGACGTGACGAACTTGTATTGGTCATAGTGCGTGCCGGAGCGGAAGCTTTCCGAGTCTGGTGCAAACGAAAGGAGCTATCCCCTTCCGAAGTCGAACTGTCTGGCGTTCCGGCCGAAAACGAGGCACCACGGCTCTTGTTGCCCATCGGCAGACTGCGAAGACTTCGCTCTCGCACCTGAGCCAAAAAGCGAAACATTATTAGAAACATGCCAACAGTTGCAAAAAACGAATCCAAAGACAACCATGCCAAAAACATGCCCAAAAAACGCACAATCCACAGAGTTTCTGGAGCATTCCATGTTACCTCGGCTAACAAGGCTTGCGTCTGGGCATAGAAAGTATGAGCCGATGGGTCTGAGTAAGTGGGCAAAGGAAGGACGATGCTTACATTAGTTAGGTTATTTTCAACGAAATCCACTGGACATGCTAAGTTCTGTTAAAATAAGTTCCAGTTAAACATGAAAAAAGAACATAGCTCATTTCTTCACTATCACAACACTATTTTTTTTTACCCCACAAATATGATTGGAAGTGCCAGGCCCCACGGAAAGGGGGTAATAGTTGTACGGCATGTCTTGCTGGTTTCGAATTTGCTCGAAGATGGGCATCAACTGAGCCAGGATTTCGCAGGCTACAAACATTACCAATCCGATGGAAGCAAACGTGTTACAAAAAAATAAAAAAAAGCACACCTACACATCCTGCCTAAACTTCTTTCATTTCAAACTCTTAATTCTACTTTAGGCGTTGAAAATCCCCCCCAAAAACTAAACAAATAAAAGTAACCTAAAGAAGTGAAGAGAGGAGAGGGTCCAAGAGGATATGGCGTACGGATGGAAGGGGTTTGTTTCTTACCTCAAAACCAAAGGCTCATGCAGACTTTCATGGTGGGATGTATAACGGAAAAAAAAAGACACCAAGGCTCAAGCTTACCTTGGTAATGGGTCCGGCAGTGGGCAGGGATTGTGAGCGAAAGCCAGTGGGCGTGGACCCTCCGGTGGGCGGTTGCCCGGGTGGGCCGGACACGGAATTGTTAGGACTGGGTTTGGCCTTAAAGGGCGTCATGCCTTGGGATACGCCTTCCGCCAGGATAAACTGTTCACGCAGTTCGATGTTCGTGCGACCTTTAGCTAAATTAAGGCAATCACAGGGCCGAAGGAGAGGTTAGTGGACGAAAAATGGGTGGGCACAAACGGGAAAAAATGGAAATTAAATTCCGTGCAACATTCACAACTTAAAAAACGTCAACAATACAAAACTAAAGAGAACTTACATAAAATAGATTTCATAAAAACCAAAAAATAATACGAAATAATATCTTCTGTTATTTACAGTACTATCCAACGTACCAAAACTTGGAACCAAAGAAACAAATGAGCGCTGTAAATGCTTACAATAGAAAGGAGATTGCGGACACCAATACTCGTGCTCTTCAGGCGTCCGTAAAGCAAGGAAAGGCGTAACGACGACTATATATTGCAGAAAAGCAGTCAACATTCCAAAGCACAAACCAAGCGGCAAATCGGATTAAAGCAAGCCAAATAAAATGGGAATGGTTTTGCAAAAATGTAAAGAGGAAATTGGCACCATAGGGGGAGGGGGATGATGAGAGGAATTGAAAGCGGGAATGAAAAGAAGAAGATGGGAAACGGGATACAATTTTGATTAATACAAGTGAAAAAACCCGAGATTCAGAAAGATTTTAAAAAACGAAGGGAGATAAGAAAGGAATGAAAAGCTGTTCCCATTACTTATAAAGCCATAAAGCGACAACACGAACGTGTTTCGATTACCCCTTTGCTATAGCCAACATCTCTTCACACTGGCAACAATTAAGATTTCCTGAACGACCGACTGGAACCTGACTTGTTTAACTTACACCGTTTAAAAATAGATCACTTGACTCTTTTAGAAGGCATTTTCTTGCCAAATAGGAACAAACACTTACCCCGGCAAGGATCATTCTTCACTAAAAACTCATCCAAGGCCACCCAACCCCCGCCGACACGCACCATGACGGTCGAACGTAAAATGCGTACCAAACGAAGCTTCTGGCTGTCACCAAACTGCAAAACACAAAGATTCCCGAGGTCATAATTATCTTTCTCATCTGTGTGTCTTTTTTAAATGATTTTGAAAACAATAAGCCAAACTTACGCGGTATTTGCCTTCTCCCACTTGCAGCACTTTGAAGCGATTACGGCAAGTACACTTCTGCACTTGACGACTAACTTCATCGTTAATCTTCTCGGCTTCAGTATCAGGCGCCTTTTCTTCCCAGTCTGGCCGCAATGCTGCGATGAACTCTTTCCAGTCTATATAGCCCTCGTTATTCTTGTCGAACATGTTGGCTACGGCATTCATCTCCATGCGACTGGTTGGGAATTCTGTAAAAGAAACAAAGATATTTCTAGCCCTTGTATTTTCCCTTATTTAAAAAAAAAAAACTTACTGGTCTTCATAATGCCATCAATAAAATCTTCCCTCGGAATCGTTCCATCGTTATTCTTATCCATCTTGCGGAACAGGTCCGTCACTCGAGACTTCTTGTTGTTCATGTACTTGACGAACTAAAGAAAGCACAACGTCAGACATTCCTTAAATTTAAGAAAGATAGGCACTTACACGTCGTCTCCAGTCATCCCAACTGAAGTTCTTGACCTTTTCGAGCTCTTGCAAATAAGCTAGCTTGTCCTGTAGCCGTCTCTGGCGTTCCCAAGCCATCATCCATACGTTGCGCCACTTGTCCCATAATTGTCTTGCACGCGGATTCTTGGGTGTCACTTCCGTGCTCACCTTGCTGCAAGAAAAAGCGCAAAAAAACACAACAGAAAACATTAGATTCCAATCCAATCTACACGTTTTCGTCCCAGCAATTTTCTCCATACCTTCCTTTCCGGTTCGCTGCGGGAGCAGGCGTGCTAACGAAACGCGGACCAATATGCGGCCATGCCTCTGGAGATGTCTCACGACCAGGGCTGGCACGACTAACACAAGCAAGAGAACAAACAAAAAGGATGTTTCATCCAAACTCAGAAACGACACTTATTTAAGAAAAAAAGTGCCACGTCAAATCCACGGAGACGGAAATGAACAGAAAAAATAAAGTCGGGTGCAATTTACCTCGCTCCTGCCATCCACGGTTTAGGATAATCCCTCGCTGGCGAGGTTTCTCTGCCGTCATGCCCAATGTTAGAGGCTTGGCTATAACGTGAACGCAAAAATAAAACATAAGAAAAGCATGCATTAACCATTCCAGTGCAACAGAACAGAACATAAAAAAATGCAAATTCGTATGCAAATTCCTTTGCAAACTTTAAAGTAAGGAGAAAAAACAAAGCGAAGTAATTTACCTCTGTTTGCGGTGTTGTGGACCAGGCGTGGATTCCCTGGAAGGCGCACGGTTAATGTAACTATAAAACACAAAATATTAATCAACCAGCCCCTCTCCTCTAACCAAACGAGATTCAAAAGTAGAACAACCATCACCAACAAAACGTTAATATATCCATAAAAACCCGCTTCCCCAGTTCCCCGTTACTGACCTGACTTTACGGAACCCAAACCGAGTGTAGTACGAGTCGCGTTCAGGCGTTGATCTGTTGCATAATACAACGGATTAGTGTTAACCTCAGCGTTATAACCTGCTCTTTCCATCCCTTATTAATAAACGCATGCTTCCCACGTTTTTTTTATTTTTTGGTAAAGTTAGAGCTCGAAACCGGCCAGAAAAGGACATGGCTTACCTCATACGACGAGCATCATGTTCCGGAGAGGATTCTCGGGTCGGGCTCAAGCTAAATTCACGATCCGGTGCCCTATTTGTAAAAACAGAAGGGAATGTTAGGACACGGCCTTTCTTTGGTGTTTTTCGAATGTTTTGGAGACAGAAACGTACGATGCTGTTGATTTAGAGCGCGATTGTTTACGATCTTTGCCAGCCACACTCAGCTTCGGTTGTTTGGTTTTGCATACGCGGTCTACTTCAGGTTGTCGTGCTGCTACACCTTCCATAAAGTTTTGGTGTTCGTTAAGCAAGCCTTCAATGGATGGCAAGTCGTCTGGTAAGGGCTGAGCTTCTAAAGTAACCAAGCTATTCTCGGCACTCTGCAACCAGGCCATCAGTTCTTCTAGTAAGGTAGCCATTTCTCTCAACGACCTCAAATGCTCTTCCAAACGCGTGTGTCGCTAGATCATTCGAAAGTAAATCAGTCTTACTGGCTCAAAACTAAAAGAAAATGTATGACTTACTTGTCTGGCCCATGACGTTACTTCCTCCCAACGAGACTGAATGATGGTAATCCAGTGCCGAATGACGGTCACAGCATCCGGGTGACATTTTGATAAAATACGGTTCGCCAAAGCTAAGGTATTATCCTTGTCCGCTTCTTTTCCGGCCATTTCTTCCATAAACTTGTCATGCTCAGCCATCTGCTCTCTGGTGTCTTGCTCTTCGTCCGGCAACATGCCCGCGAAACGCAACTTCATCTCTGCGTCTGACAGCCACTCCAAAAGCATGTTAACAGCCTTGTGGAGGGCTTCAGCCTGCGCTAACGCGTCATCCAGACGAGCAGCTCGCTTCTCGGTAGCTTTAGTGACCTTGTCCCATGTGGAATTCAGCTGATCCAACTGGGTTTGGATGTGTTTGGCATCTTCCGGACCCGCACTGGTCAACAATCCCTGCGCGGTTTTGCGTACTGTGCCGGCCTGAGTGGCGCGATTGGCTAGTTCTTCTTCAAAGGTTTTGTGCTGCTCCCTTAGGGCCATAACCGTATCCAAATCGCCATGGACGGGCCCGTCTTCCACCAGCAGAGCATCTGCTTTGCATAACCAATCCACCAACGCTTGCAAGGCGTCTTTGAATTGACCAGAAAACAGCAATCCTTCTTCCAGCTTACGCTGACGGTCCACGGATTTGTTGCAGACAGTCTGCCATTTGTTTTTCAGATCAGACAGCATATCTCTGAGAACGGGTTCGTCCGTCTTGGCAGCGCGGTCCTTGACGCTCTTGCCGAGACGCATCGTTGCATCGTAAGTGGGTTGTTTGCCCGCCAAAGTACGTTGGAACTCTTTGTGCTTGGCCAATAAAGTCTTGATTTTGTTAGGATCGTTGCCCAGTTGCATGACCAGGTCATCAAAGCTCTTTTCAGCTTCATCTAACCACTTGTACAGATCCGACCATGCATCGTGAAACTCCCTAGCTTCTTTATAGCCATGATCCAGTGCTCGGGTACGTTCAGCCGCCTATAAAACGTTAAAAGGAGAGGTCAACGTTTAATTATCCAAGAAACAAAAATGAAGTACGCAGAGACCAGAATCGCGAAAATAAGGAAGAACTGCATGAGATATTACCTTAGATAGAACACGTTCCCAGCGATGTTGAACGCTAATGAGCAAGTTCTTGATGAGAATGACGTCCTGTTTCTGGCTAAAGTACTTCAAATGCGTGCCTTTCTTGTCCAGTGAAATCATAACTTCACGCTGAGCGCCTATGTCCTTCTGGAAGGCTTTGTGGTCTTCAATTTGGCCCAAGATGGTATCCAGGACCCGGGAGACGGGTTTAAGGTTGCCAAGTGTCTTTTCAGCATTGGTGAGCCAGTTAACGAAAGCTTGTAACGCTTCGTGGAACTCGGTAGCTTCTTTCAGGGCGATTTCCAGCTTGATCTTTTTGTCGTTGGCTCTGTTCATGACATTATCCCAGCGTTGTTTCAATGTGCGCAAATTCTGCTGTAAGGAGGTCGCAGCGCCATCCGTAGAGCGCTTCAAGTAATCCGCGCCTTGCTGGAGTACCGATTCCACTTTGGGACGATTCTGTTCCAACTCGTTATAGACTTCCATGAAGCGTTGCAACTGCTCCGACGCTGTTTCGGGCAGTCCACCGACCGGTTTGGAGGTAGTCAACGCACCGTCGATGTCGCTCAGCCAGAGAAGCAAGTCCTGGATTTCGGCATTGAACGCTTGCGCTTCACGGAGCGCATCTTCTAGCTCCTTTTGACGACTCCCGGATTTCTCGACTAAATCAGCCCATTTGCGGTTCAGCAAACCCAAACGTTGTTGAGTGGCATTGGCATCGACTGAGCCCCGGTCGGTTTCCACCAATTGGCGACCAGCATCGTTCAAAGTGTCTACGCTGGTCTGATGAGCTTGAATGTCGTTGACCAAAACCTTCGAACAAATTCCCAATATTCAACAAAATTAAAACCAAATCTAAAATCACAACATTTCCAAAATTAGTTTACCTTGAGTTTGGCTAGTTCAACTTCAATAACGTTGGGGTCGCCAAATACAGGTTTGAGTTCATCCAAATTGGCATCGGTGCGTTGAATCCAGACCAACAACTCCGTAAGGGCGTGTTGGAATTGGCCAAGACGGAGTAAAGCATGTTCCAATTCTCGCTGACGCTCGACCATTCCTCGCAGGAGATCGTCCCAACGCTTGTTTACTTTATTCAAGGGTTCTTTCAAAACTGCAGCTTGGTCAGGTGTGGTTCGCTCCGTGAGCTCACTAGCTTGTCTAAAAACATTGATGAAACGTCAAGAATTAGCGGACTATAACAGCTTAAACACCAAGACCATGCATGCATAAACGGCAGCTCGTGCAATGGTGGCAAATGTGGAAGTTCTACGGTGCAGTATCTCGGTATACTGTTTAGAGGTTAATACGAAGTTTTCAAACATTAAAGAGAGCACACTCATGAAACACTTGCCTTCGTAAAGTCCTGGGTCAACGACACGATACGAAACAAAAACAAAAATTAAATTGGTAACTAATCTTTACTATCGGGGATGAATTTCTATCAAGATTTTTGGAACCAAAAACCAATTTTGAAGTAAAATTTAGCGAAAAAGCATGTCTTTACCTGTTCAAAGCTTCTACTTTGACCATTTGAGGGTCAACGTCTGATTTGAAGTCCTTCAGCTGCTCGATCTGGGCTTTGACCGTGTCAATGTCCGAGCCTAACGGTTTCATACCACCGAATTTCTTCTCTGCAGCTTCCAAGAACTCCAGTAAATCCTAACAGAAATTAAATCCAGTTTAAAATGACCGAAATTAGGGAGGGAAAAAAAAGATGGTTACATTGAGCGTATCGTGGAATTCCATGGCTTTCTCCATGGCATCAATCAAGTTTTCTTCCCGCCTGGCATACAAGGCAGTAATGTTATCCCAGGCATGATCCAGATCTTCAATGTGTTTCTTGACTTCCGGTTTGTCTGGTTCGCCACACAGAGCCATCAAGTCTTGGCCAGTCAGGCGACATTGCTCCACTTCGGGTTTCGTCTGTTCGATTTCGTGTTTAATTTCTTGCAGAACTTCTTGCTGGTGATGGATTGTGGCTGGCTCCACTGCAGGCGGATCCTGGGACTGCAAAGTATCTTGCAAGTCGCGCAAAGCAGCCATAACAGCTTGCAATTCATCCCAGAAGCGTTCAGCCACAGCCAAAGCTTCCTCCAAAGATCGACCGCGTTCGCCAGTAGCTGCCAAAACATGGTCCCAGAGGTTCGACAGACGCTCCAGCTTACTCTTGATATCTAAAAGAAATAAAATAAAATAATAATTGATATTACAGGCATTATAGCTTGCAGTTTCAAAGGCGGCTTCATAAAAGCACTGAGCTAAAAAACTAAAGACGTAAAATCGGTACCTTTAACGGCTGGATCTGAAGAACTGCCGGCTTTGCTGATGACGTCATCAGCAGCTCGTTTCACCGCTTCGAAAGCGGATTCGCGTTTTTCCAAATCTTCCACGACGGCTTGGTTGTCAGCAATCTGTTCTTGGATTTTATCGGGATGAGCCGATACAGGCTCAGCGGCTTTGACTTGCTCTGCGGTCGATGCCAAAGCAGCTAACATGCCGTCCAACTTGTCTGAAAACTGGCTCGTTTCTTGCAACGCTTCTTCTAAGGCTTGTTGACGCTCGCGTAAGCTGCTTCGCACAGCATTGTACCGAGCGTTATCGGTGTCCATGATGTCCTGAACCCGAGCTCCTTCTTCTTCCAAGCATAACTTGGCTAAAGTACTGCCGGTCTTGTTTAATTTGTCCAGCAACGGTTTGTGTTCGTTAACCAAAGCCAACAAAGCCTAGAATAGGGTACATCATTACTGTCAATAAATGCAAAATCTATGATTCCTTCTTACCTTATTGCCTTCTTGTTGCTTCACGATTTGGTCAGCGCGCAACGAGGGAGTATCGAGGCGGGGCAGTTCAGCTTCCATATCATCCAACCAATGGGTGAGCTCGGCATGGGCGTCATAGAAATGCTCGGCTAGAGGCAAGGCCTGTTCCAGGATAGACAATCGATCGGAACTGAGCTCTGACACATGTTCCATGGTGTCTTTCAGGTCATCCATTTTCTCGCGAATCAACTCCTTGTCCTCGTTCTGGGCGCCCTCGCGTAAAACTTTCTTGGCGGCTGACAAGACATCCCGCACGCGTCCTTTTTGGCTGGAAATGTCTTCACTGAGGGCTTTATGCTCCTTCAGCTGGACGCGGATTACGTCCGGATCTGCGCTAGGTGGTTCGGCTTCCGTCAACTGCGATTCCGTATCCCTGAACCAGTCCAACAAATCGTCCAAGTCGCCCACAACTTCCATTGAGCGCTAGACGTACAGAATTTCAAGGATTTAATATCAGTAAAGTCTTGAGATTAACTAATAACGTGACTTTACTTGTTTGGAGAGATGCAGACGCTCAGCTTTACGTTGAATTTGCTCGCAAATGGCATCGAAACGACGATTGTCGCGCGTTACCAGACTTTCAATGAAGGTGGCTCCTTCTCCAGGCGACCTCTGGCAGAGTTGCGGGCCGCTGATGTTGACGGTCTCTAGACAGCTCTTGGCATCACTCAACTCGCTGGCGAGCAATTCAATGTCAGCCTCGGCTCCAGCATTGGATCCGCCCGATTCAATTGCCTGTAGACGCTTCTCGGCTTCCATGCACCAATCCGCGATCTGATTATGGGCGGTGTGGAATGTCTGTACCAACGGCAACGTGTCTTGGGCTTGTTTCAGCAAGTCCGAGCCACGATTCGTCAATTCGGCGTAACGGCGTTGGACCGAATCCAGCTTATCCTTCAATTGCAAGGCTTCTTCGTTGGAAATGTGACGCATGAGTTCCAAACCTGTGTCAACGACATCGTCCAACTGCTTCTGTTGTCCGGATACTTCTTCAGTCAAATCCTATGCATATTAATAGGCGAAAATAAAATAAAATAAGAAAGAATATACACCGAGTTCCATCGCTAAAATGAATTTCTTACCGTAAGCTCATCCATCTGCTCCAAGAGTTTCTCCACGTGGACGGACAAGATCCTGTAGCGCGCTAAACGCACTTCCATATCCTCCATCCAGGCCAAAAGATCTTCGTAGGAGAGCACTAGGTGTCTCAAACCCGATTTCGCTTCGCCTAACAAGCGTCCTAAAGCTTCGGATTGCTCCACTAAAGATCCGTAACGGTCCGTAATGTCCGACAAGCGGTCAGCTAATCCGGCAGCTTCTTCGTCGCCCACCAACGCCATCAGCGCTGTAGCGACGTCAGCCAGTGCATCAAAGGCCGGTTTCTGGGTTAAAATATCGTCATGGAGCAAGTCGTGTTCCTCGATTTTCTGCTGAATCTTCTCTTCGTCCGTAGGGACGGTTTCCATGTCTTTGATCTTCTTCTCCATCTTCTCCAGCCAATCCAAAATGGGCGTCAACTGGTCTTGGAAGTCTTTAGCCACACCCATGGTCTTTTGCAGAGCTGTCATGCGATCCTCGGCGGAAGCTGTTAAGGCGTCAAAACGGGCAACAAGCTCTTGCAACTGCTCTTCGATTTCTTTTTTCTCATGCGGATCAGCATGGGCGGCTAAGTCGTGGCCCATGTCAAGCAAAGAAGACATAGACTGCTGGCGATCCAAAAGCAGTTTCTTGAGGAATTTCTGTTCCTGGAGTTGGGCCTTGACCACTTTGTAATCGGCTGAAGGAGGCTTTTGGTTGGCGACCATTTCTTCCGTGTCAGATAACCATTTAGAAAGGCCTTCCAAAGCTTCCTTGAACTTGCCGGATTGCAACAAACCGACATCCAATCGACGTTCCCTTTCATGAAGCTAAAAGTATACGAAAAAAATTTAATTTACTTCTTTTCGCCCCGTATAAACTCATGCTAACTTTATACCTTTTCTTTCAAGTTATTCCAACGCTCGTTCATCTTCTCTAGATCCCCTTCTAAAGCGGAAGTCGAAACGCCGTTGGCAGCAGACTTAACCAAACCTGTTCCCAATCGATTAGCCTCTTCAACTTCCTTTTGCAGTGGCACGGTATACGCCTGACAGAACGCGCGGAATTCGGCTTGTTGTTGACGGATAAGTTCCACGTCTCCACCGATCGGTTTGAAACTACGCTCTTCCTTTCCGGCCTGTCAAGGAGTTAAGCAAAAACAACCACATTAGTCACGTAAAGAAGAAAAAGAAATCGAAGAAAATGATCTACCTCGTCAACCAATCGGATAATGTTGTCGTATTGATGGTAGAAATCTTCCATTCCCTGCATAGTCTTGCCCACTTCTTCTTCACGCGCTTGGGCCTTGGCGTTGATGCGATCTGCCTGGTTTTTCAGTCCGTTTAATTGCTCCTTGGTCGCTTGAGCATCTTGGGCATGACCCTGGCTAACCAGCTCAGCTCCAGTACGGAAAGCAGCTTCCAAACGATGACGCTGGCTATCGAGTTTGTCCATAAAATCATGAACTTCATCTAACTGGGATTTTAAGCTGTCCAAATTCCTAGCCGGAGGCTGCATATCGTTGAGTTCGGCTTCCAAGGCGGTCAAATCTCCCAACACTGCCTTTACTTGCTCCTAGAAAATCGATCCAAAAAGTTATAAACACTTTCATACAAAAACATAGTCTTTATAACCCACATTGTAGTGAGATAATGCATGAGAAGACGTCTCCAGATCTTGGCATCGTTCTTGCAGTTGATTTTTCAGTTCTCCATATCGCTCAGCCAAGTCTTGGGCTTGTTGGTCAATGTGAGAAGCATCGGAACCATGTGCTTGAGCATCGGTTACCAATCCTCGGGCAAAATCTTGCACTCGTTCCACACCCTTTTCGAGCTTGACCGCTTCATCCAGAATAGCCTAAAGAAATCGCAGATTTCGTTAGACATTAAAAAGGGTCCCCAAAGTTAAAGAAAAATCGCAAAGTAATAGACCAATATTTACCTTTACGCGGTCTAACAACTTGGCATCTTTAGCTGCATTGCCCAGGGCGTCATGAGAAGCCAGTCGGTCTTCTACGCGCTGGAGTGCATGTTGAGCGTCGCGTAAATGTTCGCTAAACTCGCCAACTCGTTGGTTGATGTCTTCCAACGATTGAGCGCGCTCCAGAATACCCGAGTTTACACCTTCCCAGCGTTTCTGCAAATCGGACAAATCCTGTTTGACACCTTCTTTGTCGGCATCGCAGGACTTGAGGAATGTTTCGCCTAAGCCTTTGTGTGTTTCGAATGCGGCACTGTGGCGGGACAATTCGTTGCGGAAAGCGTGGATTTCTTTCACTTGCTGGTCCAATTCAGTCTTTTGGAAGGCCACGGGGGGCAAGTTCGCTAGCTTATTTTCGGCTTGTTTCAGCCATGGCAAGAACGCTTCCTCCGCATTATCGAATTTCCGACAAAGTTCCTAAAAAGAAAAAACCAATCAGCACTTCTTTTTTCTTTATAGATTCCGAACAGCTTAAAGCATGTCACGTTCTCAGTAGCTTAAAGCCTATCATGTCAAGTTCTTATCGAAATACCATAAACTGATTCGTAGAAAGAAAAATCGAATACGAAACGCAGAACTCACGGAAGATGTCTGTAAACGTGTGTGTCTTTCCATGGCTTGTTGACGCAAACGATCCCATTGCGCTTTGATGCTCTCCAAAGTCTTTTGAAGATCCCTAGCATCGTTTTTGCTAGGCGATTGGGCCACAAGCTCCTGTCCCTTGTCCAGCATCATGATGACTTCATGTTCTTTGCTCATGACTTCTTTGTATACGGGCTACAAACAAAAACACCCCATTTTTACCAATCTGTTTGAAAAGCAGTAAAATAAGCATACCTCAGCTTCTTGCATCTGCAGCTTAAGCTTATCTCTATCAGCAGACACCAAAAGCTTGCCTTCCACGGCTATACCGCATGCTTTCAGCCAGTCTTGCAAGTCCCCGCATTGCGCTCCAAATTCGCGAGAATCGCGCAACAGGTTTTCCAACTCGGCTTTGCGGTTATCCAGTTTCTTTTGTAATTGAGCATGCATCTTATCCACTTGTCCCAATTTGTGGTTGATTTCAGCTTTAGAGGAAGCATCGCTCAAAATGGCACACAACTGCTCACTTACAGCCTCCACTTCGGCCAACAAAGGTCGTTGGAATTCCAATTGCTCCTCCAGAGACTAAAAGAAAAAAATATTTAATCATTGTTCCAGGCAAACCTAATAAAATCCTTACGTCTAGTTTATTGAGCAGTTCTTCGGGATATGCCTTCTCCACAGCCAAGTCATCGAGCTCATCGGAAATCCGCTGCAAAGCATCTTGCAACTGTCCCAGATTAGCGTAGAATTGGCGGCTGGTACCGGAAGCGGCATCCAAGCTTTGTTTACGGTCTTCCAAACGCCCAATCAAATCCGACCATTTGGCGCTAACCATTGCCATCTTGTCATTAATTCGACGGCCGTCTGGCGAAGAAGGATCAGCTTGCTGCAACAAAACATCAGCTAGATGCTCTAGTTGTTGAACCTGAGGTTCTTGCGTCTTAAATTCTTCGCGCAAAACCTACAAGGAAGCGCAATTTTCCATTCAATGCACGCAAATAAAAATAAACAAAATTTCTGAAGAGCTTCAAACTGTCTTCCAGCCACGGCTGGTGTAAAAGAAGTCAAAATAGAAAGGAAAAAACAAAAGAAATAGGTCCATATAGAAGGAAGCTCACTTGAACTTGTTGGAGTTGGTTATGAACCAAACGAGGATCAGAGGCAATCGGTCCCAATACAGACATCATTCGATCCTTGGCGACCAACCACGCAGATAATTGCTCAAAAGTGTCATGGAAATTCTTGACGTCTTCCAAGAAACGCGCCTTTTGCTTGCATCTCTCTTGCACTTCCTTCCAGCGACCTGACACGGTCGATACATCTTCGTGTAGGTGAGCAGCGCCTGGCACGTTAGCTTTGCGACGCAGTAAATCTGTCACTTGGTTCTTTAGACTGTCCAGTTGTGGCTGTTTCTCGTACATATCCTCCAATAAATTCTGCAAAAAACATATTAACAAATATTTTTCAAGGCGTTTCCTAAATGTATTTACCTTAACACCACGTAACTGTTTCTCCGCGTCTTCTTTAGTTTGCGGAACAAGGGAATCACGCGGCAATTGGCGCTCCGTTTTGTCCAAGAAAGTCGCCAGAGCTCGCAAAGCTTCGGAATGCTTCTTAGCTTCCTCTTTCATCAAATCCAACTCGCTTTGACGATCACCTAACTTGGTGCCCAGTAACGAGTACCGGTGACACATTTCGTTCAACTGCTGCTGCACAGGACTGGCATCTGGAATCGACGCAATACCGGATTAGACAAAACAAAAATTTAAGTCACATGTTAGAACCCCACACCAGCTGAGTTACCCACATACGCATATTATATAACTACAACCGAATGCAAACCAGGTAAAAAAGGCAGATAGCGAGACAAAGAGGACCGAAAATAGGGGGACAAAATGTACTGCCACTACCTTCTAAAGCTATGTATCCATCTTGGGACGATCGCCTGCTGCTGAAACCCGACGATGCACTATGGGTCAACGGGCTTTGACCATTGGGACCTTTGCTGGGAGACGGACTACGAAGATCTTGCGAAGGACGACGCACTAACCCACATGCGAAACGGAGACAAAACCGACACAGGCACAGAAACCGAACGAATTGGGTGGAAGGGAGGCAAAAAAGAGAGCAAAAAAGAGGACTGGCATTACTCTACTACCTCATACAAAGTTCCATTCCAGAAAAAAGAAAAAGGGTGGGTATGTTCATAACAAACCCCCTAAGATTTCTCTTAACTAACCCCAAGGAATCATTCCTAGTCCGGACTATTGAGAAAAAGAAAAAGAAGACTTACAGGTGGTGATTGACGGGCGTTTGTTAGGGCTAGCCGAACTGCGGCGACGAGGGCTCTCCGGACGCTCGCCTTTCAAAATTGCGTCGTAAGAAGTACCCAGGTCAACTACGCGTTCCACTGTGGGACCATAGTCGCGATGCTCTTTCGCCAACGGCTGTTGAGACACGAAATTATAAGAAAAACCTTTAAAAATATGACTGAATCTTCTTTACTTTGATTTCTTCGGTTTGCTTCTTTAAAGTGTCGGCATCCACGGCTACAGGTTCCAAGTGCTCCACGCGGCGTTCGGTCCGTTCCAACCAATCCAAAACTTGGTCGCGGAGTTTCTCATAGGCGGTCAGCTGCTCGATTCGAGCGCGTCCGTCCTTCTGGCTTTCGTCAATGATGGCGTTCAGGTCTTTCCATTGCACTTCCAAGTTCTTCATCTTGTCCCTTATGGGTGTGGTATCGGTGACGTCTTTCTTAGCCACGAGGCTCTTGCCGTTCTTCATCAAGTCATCGTAGTCGCCTCGACGGGCATCTCGTTGCCGCGCAATGTCCTCTACGCGTTGGGCCATTTGCTCGGCGGAAATGCGAATCACGTCAGGCGACTCCAAGCTTTCCACCACTATCAAGTACCACTCTTCAAACTGGTTAAATTGCAGCTGGAAGGCGTCAAGGTGCGCGAAGGTTTCATCCAAAGCCTCTCCTCGCCTGTCTACTCGCTCTTGGAGCTTTTCGTAGCGCAAGTTCACGTCCTTCATCTTGGTGTCAATCTTGCGAGCAATGCGAGCGTTGTCTGGGTTGGCAATGAGTTGCGCGGTGGCTTGGTTGATGCTGTCGAAACTAGGTTTCTTGCTCTCCACGTCCCCAGCTATCTGTCGGTGTTCTCGGATTTGCTCTTCCAAGCGCTCGCGTGACAAACTGGCAGGTTTGGTCACGTTCCTATTTGAATAAAATAGTAATAAGTAGTATCCAAAAATGATGAATTAAGAATTAACTAAATTTACTTCAATTGGTTCTCGGCTTGTCCTAACCAGTGGGCCAAGGTATCCAGAGCTTCTTGGACGCCTTGACTCTGCACCAAAGCGGTGTCTAAAAGCTGGCACTTGTCAGCCAAGGCTAATGACAGACGTCGGTACTTGTCTTCCAGTTCAATGGGCGTGCCTTCTAGATTCTGTTTGTCCACTTCAGGTACGTCACCTTCCAAGACGTGTAATAAACCAGCAGCGGCCTAAAAAATATGCAAGACACATTAAGGGGTGGGGAATACTGAAAAGAAATGGGGCTTTACTTGTTTGGTGTTCTCAATGAGACGTTCGGACGCCATAAAGTCATGATTTAAGGCTTTGGCACGGTTCAACTGATCTTCCACTGTTTTGGGCTCAGCTCCCAAGGGTTCATTAACGATCTTGTTGGCTTTTGGCTCGACTTCTTTGAGCCAGGTCTTGGCTTTGGTGACAGCTTCCTGGTACTCTTTCTGCTTGGAACCAATGGCGGACATTTTGTCGGACAGCTTGTTAGCTCGCTTCACTAAGTCCTGGAATCCCGCCGAAGCATCCGATACTTCTTGTTTCACTATGGAATCCTTGGGTTCGATGTGAGACAGGCGCTGGGGCAACGCTGTGCGGAACTGATTCAAGACCTGCAAATGATCCTTGGATTCATCGAGGTACTTTTGCGCAGCCATGGTAATAAAACGCAAGTCGGCTTGATGGGCAATCACGTCGCTAATCAGTTCTCGGTTCGCTTCAGTGCTAGTTTGGATGCGGTTCAAGTTGCCCAGCCATCGCTCGCGTTCTTCCAAAGTCTTGGTAGCTTTGCTGAGCCACGTCTTGAAAGTGGCCAATTCCGCGCGGAATTTGCTCAGTTCGTCCAAGGCGGAGCCCAGTTTACGCAATACTTTGTCGGTTTGATCATTGGCGTGGTCATAACGTTGCTTCAGCTCTTGAGCATTGCGTTCCAATGTGGACAGCTCTTCGGCCGATAAAACGTCGCCGCCTTGGGCCAAGATTAAACGAGCTTGATCCAGACAGTTATTCACTGCTTTGCTATGACCTTCCAAATCATCCCGGATACCCTAAAGATGGATGTTTCGTTACGATTCCTCAATTTAAAAAAATCTCCCAATTATTTATTAAGAATCTGAAATTCATTATAAATTACTTTAACAACGTTGATTTGGTTCTTTAGTTCAGCCACATCCTCGCGGACCATTTCTTGATTAGCCAATTGCGATTCCACATTGGAAAGCCACGACAGTAGCTTAGCCACGCCTTCGTCGCACAGCCTGTACTTCTCTTCCATCGCTTGCTGCAAATACAAGAAGCTGGCATTAAGGAAAACTCTTTCTGAAGAGTGTTAGTATGTCAAGCGATTAAAGCAAACATACGTCTCAATCACACACATCAACCCCGGACAAGATTGAACTCTTAAACGCTAGCCAGCAAATACAAATTCAGGACGCCCATAACAAAAAACGGCTCTTTTTTCTCTCTCCTCTTCAAGACTGAGAGCATGCAGTTATATTGCACAGCTCATGCGTTTTAAGAGCATTAATCAGTTTGCATTGGATTAAGATTCGGAAGCTTTTAGAAGCTGGACTTGGTGCCCATTTCCCAGCTAGCAATGCTCTTTTTCCTTGCATTCAGGACGAAGGAATGGATTGGGTAAACTTTAAAAGCATGGATTAATTTGCGTCCAAAAGCCCAACTTCCTACCCAACATGATCAAAAAGAGTACGCGTCTATGAGTGCAGGGCGTTGGTTTGCCCGTTTAACATAGGGAAAAGGGTTCCACAATCAAGGGGGACTTGAAAGATTCCGTAAGGGGAAAAGGGATGAGACTTGATGGGGAAAACGAAAAATAATGTAAACAAAAAAGAAAATGCAAGGGGGTGGGTGGTTCCATGCGAACATGGTTAAGCCCCTTACCCTGGCTTCTGCCGTGAGGAGCCAGCCACGTTCCCGTGCTGCCATGAAATGAACCCGCGTCTCGTCATTAACCACCACTTGCCCGGCTTGGGCGTCCACCAATCCGCTACTGATGGCTTCTAGCAGAGGTACGATGTCTCCAGTACTTGCATGCCGTACCAAAGTGGTAGTGGGGTCAATCAAACCGCGCTCGATGGCTTGCTCGAGCGTAAGGGGGGTGTTGGTGTAAGGGTTGAGGAAAGTGCCCGTTTCAATACTATACAGTCCAAACCGCAACGCTTCTAACAGGGTGAAGGCTTGACTGGGTGTAAAGAGCAGTCGCGCTTCCCTAGCGGCATTCAACGGCAGGACCTGATTGGTGGTCGTGTTGAAAACTAACCCCTTCTCAGCGTCCACCAGATTGACGGTAAAGGATTTTCCCAGTTTGACAATCTTATTGAGCAGAGTGTCTACGACCAACGCGGATTCGCCATCGATCAAGCCTAACGAGCTAGCTTCCTTCAAATTGAAGGTTTCCTGAGAGGTAGGGTCGGTATACTGGCCAGTAATTTGGTTCAAATGAGCTTTTTCGACCGCGACATCGTATGCCAAGGGCTCCCGTAAGAAAACCACAGTTCCTTGCTCAAATACCACATTGAAGGAGGTGAAACGACCGGTGCGAGGATCTAACATGGCTCGCTTCTTTAAATCGATCAGGTTCTCGGCAATGGCTCGCTTCAAGGTGCAGAAACGGCCCGTTTGGGGATGGCGGATGACGGCCGATTCGGGGTCGATCAATTCCATGGTTAGCGCTTCCTCCAAGGTGCATTGTTGGCGCGAACGGGGATCAGTGAAGGTCCCTTGGTTAAAGTCAATGCTGCCTCTGCCGACGGCTTGGTTGAACGTCAAGGCGCGTTCGGCAGTGACCAGCAAACGTTTTTCGAATGCCATTTCCAAGGAGATGCTCTTCTTCGCTTTAGGATCATGGACAAGACCGCGGGCGAGGTCTACGTCCCCGTTTTCGATGGCGGCTTTCAAGCTTTTCAACTGGTTGGTCAACGGATCAACGTAGCAAGTGGTTGTGGGGTCGATTAAGCCATGCTGGATGGCTTGGGCGAGGTCTAACGAATCGCCCACACTGGGGTCCACGAATTTACCCGTTTCGACCACAAAGAGTCCGTTTTCCAACGCTTCTTCCAAAGTGAGGCCCTTCTTGGCTGTGACGATCCAACGCCGCTCTTTCGCGTCGCTTAAAGACATAAGCTGGTCCGTACCGGGGATTTGGTACACGCTTTCGCGGGGTTTGATCAAATTGAACTGGATGGCTTCCGGTAGTTTCATGAATTTTTCCGTGGTGGCGTGTTTAACGATCGAAGTATCGGGGTCGATGAAGCCTTCGCGACAAGCATCCTCTAAATTGAGGCGCCGGCCCGTAGCGGGATGGATAAAGGTGTGGCTGGCGTCGTCGTACAAACCCATGGCGATCGCCTCGTACAATGAGAACGGTCTCTCGATGTCCACGATCAAGCCTTGCTCCAACGCTACGCTCAGCGGGATCAACTCGCCCGAAGAGGGTAACTTGAGTTTGCCTTGCCGCCTGTCAATGACGGAGGCGCAGCAGGCTTGAGCGAGGGTCAACAGCTTTCGCGTTGGCTCGTCCCAGTAACACGGCAACGCAGGATGGACGACGTACCTCCGCAAAGCCTCGTGGAGCGTGATGGGTTTACCAGAATTGGGGTCCATTAATTTGCCAGTCTCTTCGTCGTATAAACCTTGACGGATCATGCGCTGCAAAGACACCGGACCCTTGGAATCTACGAGCAAGCCTTCGGCGAACGCTTCATGGAGTTTGAACTGGGCTTTGTCCCGACTGAAATCCGTCATAACGGCCGTTTCCCCATTGATGAGTCCCAGTTCGATCGCGACGGCTAAAGACAGCTTCCGGAGGAATCCTTGGCGAGTATCTTTAACGTGCACCGAGTCTGGGTCGATCAAATCGCTCTCAATAGCTTCCGCGAGCGTTAGGAATTGGCCCGAGCGAGGGTCCAGGAAAAGCCCGGTCTCCGGATCGTACACTTCTTTGACAATAGCTTCGCTGACGAGGATCGGTCGCTGGACTTCGACGAAGAGTCCCATGTCTAGCGCGTCTTCAAAATCCACTTTTTGGAACTTGCCCGTTTTCAGCGTACTCGCATTGGGGTCCAGAATGTTCTCTTTCACCGCGCGCTGCCAGGTCATTATTTGGCCCGTGACGGCGTCTTTGACTAAAGTAGCCTCTGGGTCTAGTACCCCCTCTCGGATTGCTGCGGATATGGGGATCCGCCGCTGGGTTTCGGGCAAGACTAAACGACCAGCTTGTGCGTCGAGTAAACCGTGATTGACTGCTTCGGTAACGGACAACTTGCGTTGTGAGGCTAAAAGTAACCCACGTTCCGTGGCTTCTTTGAAGTCCATTTCCGCGCCGGTTGTGGGATCGATGGCCATGCCGGTTTGCGGGTTAATTAGGCCGGTACTCAAGGCTTCTTTCACCGTTAACAACGATCCCGAGCGGGGATCTTTGAACGCCCGGGCTTCGGCATCGATAAAGCCCATTTTGATGGCTTCTAACAACGTGACGGAATGTTGGGTTTGCGGGAGCCTGAAAAGTCCCGTTTCAGCATCGTAGAGCCCTTTGGCTATAGCGTCCTGGAGAGTTAAGCACGTTTTCGGCACAGCGATCAGCTTATTTGAATGTAATAACTCTTCCCAGTCCAGCACCAAACCTTGCTCTGCGATTTCAGCCAGAGTTAGAACCTCGTCGGGGGAGAGCTGGACCTGGACCGATTCTGGGTTGAACCAGTTAGCTGCTAAGGCTTCTTGCAGCGTTGCTTCTTCACCCGTGAATGGACTGACGAAGCGCTTGGAGTCGGGGTTGTACAAGCCGTCTCTCAAGGCTTCGAGCAAGTCCAAAGGCGACGCCTTGGAGGTAATCAGTCCTAACGTCAACGCTTTGTCCAAGGTAACCTCTCCGTGATGTTTGGTCTTCAACTTGGCTGTTTTGGGGTTGATCCAACCCTTTTCTATAGCTTCATCCAACGCGACGCACTTTCCAGTTAATGGATCCTGGATTTCCGAGGCGAACGGGTCGAGAAAACCGCGTTGGAGCGCTTCTTCCAAGCCAAAGGTCTGTCGTGTGTCCGGGTCTTTGAATAAACCCAAGCGGGGGTCAAACAAACCTTGTTTGAGCGCAGCTAACAAGCTCCATGGATGCCTCTGCGGTTGCAACACGCCTTGCAAGACTGCCGCGCGGAAATCCAGTTTCGGTTGACTCAAGTCGTTCATGATTAACCCTTGTTTGACGTCCACTAGGCCCAGTTTTTCGGCTTCGTTCAAAGGCAATACTTGGCCCGTCGCTAGATCGTGGTACGTGACTGAATCGGGGCTAATGAGACCTTGCTGGCATGCTTTATGCAACGGCAAAGGTTTCACGTTAGGCAAATTGGAAATGGTAAGCAACCCGGTTTGGATGTTGTAAGTTTCGGATCGGAGTTGGGCCAAGAAAGTAGTGCTGCCTTTACGAGCAGGCGAGCGCTCCAAATGTGCCGCCACGCCTTCGTCGGACGTTTCGATCCAGCCCAACGCCACTGCGTCGTAGAAATCGACACGGCGACCTGTTTTCGGATCGACCATTTGCCCCGTGCTGGGATCAATGAGCAGGTTATCCAGGGCTTCCTTCAAAGTCACTCGCGTATTGCACCGCAAATCTTTTACCAAGATGTCAGCGCCTGGAAAGTAGCCCAGCGCGACTGCGTCCGCGAATTTCAACGGTTGGTTGGATTCCACGAAACGTTTCTCCACGGGATCATAGAGTCCCTGCTGGACGGCGAAATCTGGGTTCAGCATGTCCACTGCCCATACTTGATCTTGATTGGCCGTGAAGGATACGGTGAGGGCATTAGGGTGTTTCACCTGCACGCAGCTTTGAGGGTTTACCAAACCTTGAGCCACTGCTTCCGCCAAGTTCATCTTTTCGCCCGTGGACTTGATTGTCACTTGACAGGTTTTGGTATCTACATGTTCTAAGGCTTCTTGCAGGGACATGGCCACCACGGGCTGATACGCGAGTTGGGGCACGAAACTGTCGCTGTCGAGCACGTCTTCACTAATTTCCATCGGAGTGTGAGTCGGTTTTTTGGGTTTTCTTTCAAACAGCTTCCCGATGCCGACTGCGATTCCGCCGACTGCCATGCCTGCCAGAATGGGTACGCCCAGCACGGCGACTAGACCTAATTTGGCGGCATCGGCCACTGAGATGGACTTGCCTGTTCCCGGCTCCTTGTACTGGCCATTTACGTCTAAAATGCCTTGAGCGGATGCTTCCTCGACTGTGAGACATTTTTGGGTCGCAGCGTCAAAAATGACTGCGTTGGACTGGCCTAGCTTTTCCGGAGAATGATTAACAGAGGGATCCTGATGCCACTGCAAAGGAACGTCGTTTGTCTCTTCGCTGAATTCAATCAAACCCTGCTGTAAGGCTTCTTGTAAAGTGTAGGCTTTCTGCGTCTGCGGATGGACGAACGTTTGCGTTTTCAAGTCCAAATACCCCTCATCGATTGCAGTGTAAAAGTTCAGCGCCCCAGCCATGCCTACTATTAGCCCACGCCTCTTGGCCTTTTCCAAAGACATGACTTCTCCCGTGTGAATGTTCTTAACTTGATCTTGACTCAAGAGCACGAAGCCTGGTTTCAGTTCTGTGACGTGCGGGTCCAGACTGTGCGTCGTGACCAACGTTTCCTCCACCTCCATAATTTCCTGGGAGTCGACCGCCTTGGAGAACTTGCGGATAGGACTGGTTGCTACTTGCAGGACCAAAAGCCCGTTTTCCAGCGCTTCTTGTACAGTGATGATCTCGCCCGATTGCGGATGCTTAAAAGTACCGGTTTTAGTGTCGACCAACCCGTTTTCTATGGCCTGTTTCAGCGAAACGCAATTGGGAGCCACGGGGTAAGGTAAGGACAGGATGAAACCTTTGGCCAACGCTTCTTCAAGCGTGTACTGGGTTTTGAGGAGAGGATTGGTCACCTTGAGCGTCTTAGGATCGATTAGCCCTCGCTCCAGTGCTACGGGTAAACTCATGCCTAACGACGGTACAATATCTTCAGCTTTCATCAAGATCGACGCTTCGGATTCCTTAAAGAGCTTTCTCTGGACCGCATCCAACAACGAGATGGTGCCTTCTCGGCTCTTGATCTGACCAGTTTGGGGATCTACCCAGGATGTTATCGCTTGGGATAAGGGAGTCACTTCATTGCTGCGCGGATGGATTACGAGAGTGGAGGAGTCTACCATTTCGCAGGCTAAGGCTTCGTCTAAGGTGAGAAGCTGCCCGTTTTCGGGGTGGATGAATCGCTTGGCTTTGACGTCATATAAGCCTTGTTGGACGATTTCAGCCATGGATAAGCTTCGCGCCACAGGGAACAGCAATTCCCCGTTCTGGCTGTCGATGATCCCGCGCTCAATGGCTTCCCTAATGGTCAACTGCTCTCCATGGAGGATATCTTTAATGGCGCCGGAATCCAGATCGACGCTCTTGGCGGCCAAGGCCTCAGGTAAGGTACTGTCTGTGGAAATCTCGGCCGATTCGAGCACATCCGCCGTTTGCGAGTCGATGAGTCCTTGCTCCACTGCTTGTTGCGGTTTCAGGACTTGGCGTTGGATGCGCTGTAATTTAACCGGCTGCTGCACCATGCTAGCTTTAGCACGGCCGATCGCCACGCTAAATTTGGGCTCGGTGGTAATCCTCTGACGGGTTTGATCCGCCAAGGACAGCTTACGAGGCCCGCCAATAGGCAAACCAGTCGTGTCCATGATTTTTAACGCAGGCTGGCTTTCTAGCATGGTTTGGGCTTCTTTGGGAGTCAAAAGACCTTGTTGTACAGCTTCGGACAAATGTATTTTCTGTCCACTACTCGGGTCGGTTACGACTACGCTGCTCAACAGCTCGGGGGTCAGGAATTGTATAATGTCTTGGTTGGTTTCTGTCGCACTGGCTTCGCTGGGAGTTTCCGGCAAGTCTTCTGTAGATTGCCAATGCAGTAAGCCGGATTCTACCGCTTCTTGGAAGGTTAACTCCTGGCCAGTTTGGGGGTGCATAATTTTCAGGGAGTCGGGTTTCATAAGCCGTGCTTTGAACGCTTTGTCTTTCTCGTGTTGAGCTTCTTCCAACGCCTGACTCAGAGGAACGCCAGCCACGGCAATGATGCCTAACTTAACCGCATCAATCAAGGAAAGTTTGCGTCCCGACGCGTTCTTATACTCGCCCGTTTCTTTATGGACGATCCCTTTGCGAAACGCTTCCGTAATGTTCAACTCTCGACCAGAATAAGGGTCTTTAACTTTCACTTTGGTGGCTGCGATCTTTCCTTGTTTGAGCGCCGTGCACAAATCCACGGTTTCGCCTTGGATCGTTAAGCTGGCGTCTTCAAGCGAGAATAAGATCCCCGGCGATACTTGGAGGGGTTCTACGGTCGACGTTACGAAGCCTAAGTTAGGCTGTAACGGAATGAGGGTGCCTTCTAAAGGATTCGAGACTTCCAAAACGGGCGGCTGACCTTCAACCTGCGTGACTTGGAGTATCCTAGCAGGCGACGACGGAGAAGTTTTGACTGTTTCTGCTTGTTCGAATTTAACAAACTGCTTCTGAATGGCCTCTTTGAGAACAATGGGTTGCTTCGCGCCCTTTTCTTGATACTGGCCCGTGACGGTTAACACCTTGATTTCGAAACTATGCGCCAGAGAAATATTACGGCCAGTAGCCGGATCTAATACGGTAGCCGAGTCGGGATCGATAATAGCTAGCGCGACGCATTCCTCGAGCGAAACGAGTCGATCAGTTCCAGGCACGGCTAAAAGGCCCGTCACTGGATCCAAAAGCTTTTGGTCGATCGCTTCTTTCAACGTGAATCCTTTCGAGGGCAGTTCAATCATGCTGCGCTTGCAACTGACGGATTCTCGGCGCTGCCCCACAGTTGCCAAACGACCCGAATCGATCGCTTCTTGGATAGACATGACTTGATGGGTGGTAGGATCGGTGTAAGTACCCGCTTGGGCGTCGATCAGGCCTTGGTCGACGGCCACTTGGACTGCGTCGTAAACTCGCTTGGAATCGCCTGCCGCGGCTTTGACTGTCACGTACCTTTCCACGCTGTGAGTTACGGTGGCCGTCGTCACTGTGACACTTAAGAGACTCTTAAGAAACACTGCGCCATTGGGTGTGATAAGTCCTTGCGTGACGGCCATTTCAATGGGAATAGCTTTGCCGGATTCCAAGTTGACAATCTGGCCGGTTACCGGATTGAGAATTCCGCTCTGCACCGCTGCCAGGACGCTCATTTCTTGCCCTTGTGGGTCTTTTATGCCGATACTTTGCTTCAAAGTGTTGAGGATTTGCGGCTGGATCAATTTTTCCGCCGCGGCTTGCTCTAGTGTCAGTTGACGGTTGGTTGCGTGGTCCAGGAAGATTCCGGTGCTGAGATCCACCAAACCTTGACTCACTGCCTGATTGAACGACATGTACTCGCCTGTTTGGGGATCTTTAATGCCGTCGATGTCGAAAACCATTTTCTGAGACACAGACGTAATGAGTCCATTCTTGACGGCCTCGGGCAAGGAGGAAACCTGTTTGGACTTTGGGTCGACGTATTGCCCGTCCGGACGGATTAACCCCGTTACTAACGCTTGGGACAGCGGCAAGAGTTGTCCGGTACGGGAGTCGGTAATCGACGGAACAACTGCGTTGAGCAAACCGCAGGCTATGGCTTGGATCAACGTGAGCGGTTTGTGGAATACCGGGTCAGTAACAGTACCGTCCGGGTTAATCAGCGCCAAATCGTGGCAGTCTTTGAGCGTCAGAGGCTTGGCTATGTAGTTTTGTTGCAGCGCCTCGTGTAATGTGAGAGTGTTACTGGAAGGATCATTACTAACGCGGATAAACCCAGTTTGGCCATCTACTAAACCCCGTTCGAGCGCTTCTTGGACTGTTATGCGTTGCTGTACGGTAGAATCAATGATTTCTCGGACATGGGGATTAAGAATCCCGCGTTGGATAGCTTCTTGCAAGGACACCTTTTCGCCTGTATTACGATCCACGAATTGACCTTGCTCTGTGACTACTCCCTGCTGAATCAAATCCGACAAGGCGAGCGCTAAAGGAGAAGACGTGGAAAGGGCTTCGCCTGAATCGCCTAAAACTAGAACGTTGGCTTCAAGTGCCTCGGCGAGACTGAGCGTCTGCCCTGTGGTAGGATCGCGGACTTGGCCGTTTGCATCAATCCAACCCCGCTGGGCCAGTTCGGTTAAAGAAAAGTGCGTCACTTGAACCAGCCCAGTTTGGACCAGAGCGCTTACCTGCTCCCGTCTGATCAAGCCTTGACGGGTGGCTTCCTCCAGACTGACGTTGGACCCCGTGACCGGGTCCACAAAGCAATTCTTGGTGACATCAAAGACACCTTGCTGAATGGCGTCCCACAACGTGAACGGCTGAGTCTGGTCGGGCTGACTACCGCCCAGACGTGTTCTTAACTGGGCTGCCCAAGCAGCGTCAACCAGCCCCGCTCGGACGGCCTCGTCCAAGGACAAAGCGGTGTTAGTGGAGGGATCAACATACGAGCCGGTGGACAGGTTAATGAGGCCCAGTTGGACAGCCTGGGCTAGAGTCAGCCTACTGTCGCCGGATTGGTTCCGGGGATCTTTGACGGCGGGAATGTGAGCGAAATTCAAGTTGGCGGTAGTGGAAGTGGTGATGGTGGTGGAAGATTGCGTGCGGCGAGTGCTGATAGTGCGTTGCGTAATGTGCAAACTGCTCGTAGCTGAGCTGTGTTGGGAGATCACCATAGCTTGGCCATTGCTGCGCTGCTGGCCGTCTACTTCCAATGATTCTTTTTCCCTACAAACACAAACAGTAAAAACATTAGTAAAAGATTAGCACGGCACTAAAAACAACGAATTTCTCGGTGAAAATGAACTCCGTTGTATAGAAAACAAGGACAAACATACCGCTCTAACCACTAACAATTAAGCCGCGCCAAGGAATAATGCCACGTTTACAAACGGAACAACATGAGAAAACCTCGGCAAATTGGGTTTGTGTACCCTTTAATTAAAGTACCGGCGAAAGACAGCTCTATACAAAATTGACCACCTGTTTCCGTAACCAAGTCAATGACCCAAATAATAGCCCATAAAAAATTCTACCACTGTTTACTATTTTCCCATAGAAATGGGTAAGCATTCAAAGTTGGAAACCAAGAAAAGACATTAAACGCCTGAAAACGTTTCCGTGTTGGATATCTGCCTGTTCAAAGGCTTGCTTCCTTTGCTCCACTAGAAAAGTATAATTCCCATTTAAGGCCCTTTTTTTTAGCCGAGCTGCCTCCAGATTCATTTGCATGTACTCCACCCTGACTGACTATAGAGAAGACAGGATTTTTCAGCACGGAACGATGAAGGCAACGCCTTGCTAAGACAAAAACAGGTGCGATTTCTAACCTAAATGGTTTCCACCCAAGCGCGCTACGAGAAATCACCATACAAGGCTCTAAAAACACGGTCAGCTCCGACCAGATTTTTTAAATACAATTATTATTACTCATCCTGAAAGACCTGTGCGAATCAATTGGCTGAATTGCTAAGAAAATGAAGGGAAAAGAACTTACTGCGTCCGTACGGAAAAGCGTCCCGACATCATGTCTTGCTCTTCCTCCCAACTTTCCAAATCAAATTCCGCACGGTAGGTACGCAACGGCACACGCTCCACACTTTGAAGCACAACCTAAACACCCCAATTAATCAAGGTTATAATCGCTATCACGGAAACGATAAATTAACAACAAGCTAAAAGCGCTAGACACGTGCAATCAACGCTTATACTGACCCCGAACTAGAACTCCAACAACTGTGCCCCACGTTGTTTGGTCAACACTTGGGTAATACAACTAAACAACCAAACCCCAACTCCGCCCTCTTACTCGAGCGACTTCTTATATTTTTTTTTTTGCATTCATAAAACCTTGCCTTATATAGCCATGTCCCACTTTGGAATCAAAGTTATCTCCACCCAGACTTTATCATGCTCTCACTAGTCCCTTTTATCTTTTTTTAAGGAAAAAGCCTATTTACAATAGCAAATAAAATAAAAAACAGGATTTCAAACCACTGAAAATTAATAGGAATTCTTTTACCTGAATTTCTGCATCATCTTCCGTCAATTCCCGGATCCTTTCCAAGCGGGCGAGAAGTTGACTGAGGAGGGTCTCGTATTTCTCATTTAAAACATCCAAGGCTTGAGCCACGAGCTCTGCACCAGGGATGATTTTGGCTTTCTTGGCCAAACTACCATCCAAACTTGGATGCACTTCTTCCAGCCCTTCTCTGTAGTGCTTCAGTCGGATATCGTAAATCTGAACGGGGATTCGAAATGGCGGTTCGCGGGTATATGGGGATGTGGGGACACGGGTTCAAGGTTTCAAAACAAAACGAAAAAAATGGTGGCAGAAGAAAGAAAGAGAGGGCGAAAGAAACGTTAGTTTGTTTAGTATAGGTTAAAAAAATATAATACTAGAAAAGAAATGACCACACCCACTCTTACCAACTCGCAAGCCAAAAAAAAAAATCTGGCCGAAACCAAGCCTCATAAGCCCCTAATAGAGAAATCCAAGAATTTTTGTGTTTCTTTCTTCCGTGTGCATGGGGTTCTAGGGTAAAATCCGGCAGCAGGTTGTCGGTGAAGGTATACAATACGTAAACCACACATTTGGAGGGGAGGAGAGTTGGGAAGGTGAGGTTTGTGTGTGTTTTATGTAATGAGTGTTTCTTGGTGGTTGTTTTTTTTAGCCGCTTTCGACCGATTCCCAAAGCAGCAAGCTTTTAAGCGATCAAGTGTTTGGAGCCAAGCCCGTCACCGTAAGGCCTCAAATTTGAATCAAACGAGAATACAGAACAACTCGCACGCTCATAACACACTCATACCGTACTCACACACACATAGCATCCAGCAAACCAAGATAAAGAAAGTGTGGCATACCTTAGCTTCTCGGATGAGCCGGGCGCCAACTGCATTAGCTTCTTCAATGCTAACTTTCCTTTCGGTAACGCCGTTGTACAGATGCTTAAGAAAGGAGAGGGAGAAGGGCATTAGCTTTAACAAAATTTGGATTGATAGAAATCGTATTACCATAGTGGTTTCGATTTGGCTGCGAGCGTGAACGCCATTTTCCAGAGTTTCAAGCTTCCTGACGTTTTCACTAATGCCATCCATCCAGGAATGAGAGGCTTGGGACACGCTCTGGAATTGCTGCAGGAGTTCGCAAGCAACTTCGCAGCTTTGCAGTCTATAAGCACGAATCCAGTTAGTCCTTTCTTAAAGAGTTTTTCCATGCTAAAAATAATAAAAAAAAAAGTTATACCTTTCCACGACTTGGGTGCAAACATTGCTCCAGCGGGCAGTGACAGACGTCACTTCGCCTTCGAGACGGTCCACGTCAGGATGTTTGCGTACAGTAGCTTGCACAGCTTGGCGAGAGCTCTCAACCAAGTGGCGGACTTGCATGACATCCGTATGTAAAGTATCCACTACTGCTTGATGGGTCTGGATCGAGTTCTGCAGCCCCAGCAAATCATCGTGGACCTGCAATACGGATAAAAAAAAGTGAGATTCTTTGTGTGTCTAAAAATGGACTATTTTCCGCCTTACATTTTGTAAGCCTTCCATATCTGAGGGCATCTTATCGTAGCCCGCGAGCCTCATTTCGAATTCAGAGACCAAATTGGTAGCCTCTTCCAGATCCGACAAGGCCATTTCAGCTGCTTTAAGTCGTTCAACGTAGAGTCTTGAAGTCATCCATAAACCGTTCCATTTATCAATGCAGACATCTAAACGCGTCTGCACTGTCGCCGGTTTGCGCGGGCCAGTTTGGACACTCTTTTTGGCCGATTCCAACTCGGGTTCCAGAGCGTGCAACTGCGTTTCAAAGGCCTTGTGTTGGAGCACGAGTTGTTCCAATTGATCCAAGTCGCGCGGCAAAGGAGCCGTCACTCGAGACGTCAACGTGCGCTCAGCATCCTCCAACGCCGTCTGCAAGGTGCTCAATTGGTCACTGAGGCCTTTGGCAGGGACCTTCTTGCCATCCTCGCCCATGGCTGCTCGCCGCTCAAATTCATCAAAGAGCTTGTTCACTTCATCCATCTCACGCTGCAGGCGGCGCAGTTGGGGGTCATTAGGATCACCCTCTTGCAACAATTTCTCTGCGTCTTCATTCAGTGCACGACGGATCGCATCACGCTGTTCTTTGCCCATAGCCAAGAACTGTCAAACCCAGGAGAATCAGTCATCCATTTAAAAAGGTAGAGGCCATAAAAAAGTGTGTTTACCTGCGCCAAATCCCAGCTCTTGACAACTTTGATGGTGGCGAAAATCATATTCTGGCGCATGCGCAGTTGCTTTTTCTGCCACAAAGCCACGCAGCGGTCATACTGACGTTTCAATTTGTCACCCGCTTCAGTGGCTTCAGGATCAGTTGGCGGGATGAGAAAGCAGACGCTAGGCACCATGCCTTCTACGCCAGAGCTACTCACCACCTTCCATTTCACTTTCTGCGTATTATTGACCAGCTGGCACGTTTCTTCCTTGTTGATCACCAACTATACGGGGGAAAAGAAACGCTATAATACTTTAGAAAAGGAAGATGAAAGGAGCGTAATCACATTCATGTGCTTGTAGGCGCAAATCGACGTCACGTGGATGGCTTGCTTCAAGGGCTGTCTGCGTTGCTTCAAAGGCACGACTTCTCGACTGCGTTCATTCAAGGACTGCACTAAATCGCCGTATCGGCTCAAATCTTCCCTCAAATCTTGCATGTCTTTGAGCAGGCGTTCACCTTCGTCCAGCGTGAAATCAGATTTGCTGTACACCGAGTTTAAAAGCTCGTCTTGCCTAAAGATAAAGCAGCGGGGCATTAAAGCGGAAGCGATAACTGGATTGGCGTAGCTAAAAGACAAAAAACCGGCCAAAACGTGACCAGAAACGTACTTCATGACCCACTGTTCACATTCGATAATCTCGCTGAAGTAACTGTGGTAAACGGCTGCATGGCGCAAATGGGTTTCCAAGCATAACGTCAGCTGCAGCAACCAAGACCACTGCGTCTGCATAGCGGCCATGTAAGCTTCGACGCATTTGGAAGCCGGATGGTGTTGCAACACCAACGATTCTCCTCGATCTTGCACAGCGCTGAACTGAATCTCCCTCTTTTCCAATTCACTCATCAAGGCCTGCAAAAACCAAGGAAGACAAGTCGATTTTTGTAACAAATATTTTTATGCAATGACGTGTTAGTTATTTCCAAAGATATTTGAACCAACCTGGTATCCCATACCAAAATTTTGCTTGGAGAAAAAAAGAACAAAAAGGTTAAGAGCAAATCTAATAAAAAGGGTTGTTTACCTCGTAATAACGTTCAATTTCCAAGACATTCAAGTTCTTGGCAGACCAATCGCGAGCGAGTTCTGTTTCCTCTTTTTCATTGAGCCAAATAAGTTCGGATGTGGCCGTTTGGATAAAGTCCAAGAGCGTGTCCAAGTCCGCCAGACGTTTCGTAGACAGCACGAGCAGCTCGTTGTAGCTCTTCTGCAGGATGGTCAGGTGCTGGACATAGATGGACAGTTCTTCGCTTTGGAACTTGTTCTAAACATCCCATCGACCCAAAGGAATAGCTCGTTATTCAATCTGTTTCTTTGTTTTCCTTATTTTTTCGTTTCAGGACGATGCTTACCTTGGCAGCCATGCATTTCTCCACGTTAACTTGGAACTTGTCGATAGCCCGGTGCTCTTTCTGGTGGCTTTCTAATTCCACTTGCACAGAGGGTAAGTCTGTCCCATATTCTGCTTCATCCATTTGTTTCTAAGCAAGTGGAAGACCCAATTCGATTAATTCATGTCAGACTAAGGATCCGATAAGTAACTTACTAGTTTAGATCTGACCCACTCACTGCAGTCATGCAGGAAGCGGAAATGCTCATTCGTCTGGAACAAACGAGTCTCTAAAGAAGACCGGGATTGTCTGCTATCTACAGCCGTCAAGCTGGGCAACACGGATAGCAGCCGGCTTTGGAAAAGGGTCCGTAATGACAGCCAGCGTTGATGCAAGCGTTGCACTCTGCATGAGAAAGTTAAAAAAGGATTAAAAACCAGAAGGCCCAATAACAAGGAAGTGGATTTTGAAAAACTAACCTCTTGTGAAGCTCAGAGGCTTGGTTATATCTTCCATCTTTCAAGGTTTGCACATCCGCAAACATGGCTTGAATGGCTTCTTCCACACTATTAATGTCAACGTTGATAGCATCGCAATTAGCCTTGGCGTCTTGCGGGTGCAAGCGATCCAGACGTTTGGCTTCTTCATCAATACGTTGTTCAATTTCCTCGAGCTTGGTTTCAGTCTGCTTGGCTTCGCGGTGTACCTTCTCGGCAATGCGTTGCAATCGCTCCAATCTGTCTCCGACAGGGACAATTATTTTTTTTAAATTAAGTTTTAAGATTTTTTTTGTATTATTACCGTTGAATCTCTTCGTGAATGGCTTGATCGCGTTCCTGATGTAAGGACATCAAGTGATTCCACATTCGTTCGATCGATTCAGGGCGTAATTCGGTTTCGAGCTTCTCTTGGGTCTCTTCCAGGAATTTCTGGAGAAAATGTCCAAGTAGATCATTAATATCTTGTCCTCTCCTCCCTCCCCAACGTTTTTTTCATGTTTGTTTTCTTTTGTTCGTTTTTTAAACTAATCCACTCAACGTACTTCAATATCCCTGAAGATATGAACCAGTTTTTGCTTCTCCCTCGTCCTGGGCGGCACATCTTCCATGCGGAAGCGGTTGGATTCTGCGAGTAACTTCTTCATTTCAATCAGCGTGGGCGGGAAACTGCGGTCGCTCATAAGTGAAATGTGTTCACGCATCCAAACCAGCAATGAGGTGGATATTTCACGGTATTCTTGGTACTTCCTTTGCGTCTCCTAAGCATCAATCCTTTTAACCGCAGTCCTATTCCCTTAATTAAACTTTCCAACCAACTTACTGGATCATACAACGGATGAATCTTTGGCGGCTCGGGGAACACATCATAAAGCGAGGAAATGTACGTAATAAGGGACTTCTCGTCTGGTTCGGGGGTATCGACATCTAAACAGAGACAAAAGAAAAGAAATCGTTACAACACCTTCGCTAAAACCTTCACATAGCCCGTTTTTTGTGCAAATATCCATTTTCCTTTTACAGACACGGAAGAAACCGCAAGATCAACAAACCAAACCTTAAACGTAATCAAGAACAAAAGGGCTACACCCAACAGGAAACGCCCCATGCAAGACAACGCAAAAAATAAATAAATAAAAAAGTCAATATTTCGTTTCTATTGTGGTAGCTCAAGACAAGAAAAGAAGCGTTGTCACCTTCAGGGTCGAGAAGTCGCGTCACTCCGTAATCTCGCTCTACCACATGGAAAGCCGAGTCTAATCTATCACGTACTGGACGGTGACGTAAGGATCGCCAATCCACCAAATCAGGTCTGCGCAATAGAAAGTAGGAATTAAGGATAAGCTCTTCGTCAGTATTTATATTTCAAGATTGATGTCGGACTCATGTGCCGATAGAAGTACGGTACCTGTTTCTATGGACAATGGCGTTGAAAGCCAATCCATCGCGCCAAGAACTGGTAAAATCGTGGACACGGACGCCCGGGTACTTGGCCGTTGTGCGTTGCGCCCATCGCAGCAAGGCTTCTCTGGCAGTCACGCTTTCATCCTGTCCCACCATAATATCGGATATCTAGAAAGCGGCGAAAGTAACACAATAAAAAATAGAGAATACAAACGGGAAACGGTTAGCGAGCTAGGTCAGTACCCCTTAGCTTCTTTTAAAAACACCAACAAATCTGAAACATTAGGATAATAAGTTAAAAATAGACGAACTTATTAAAAACTCGACCTTCCATCGTAACCCTTTCCACAGCCAGCAAAGGAGTAGCCAGCTGAGCACACCGAATTCGATACAGCCACCTTGCGCCTGGTTTTCCATTACTGGAACCGTGTTAGATAAAGACTATTGCTTACTTGTCGTTATCAAAGTGTTTGTGAGGTTTCTAGTCCTGCCCCTTTTGGCGATTGCAGCGTAATTGGCATACGAGATCCTTCGCAAACAAAAAACCAGTCTGTGCTTTTCATTCTTCTCTTTGCAACACCACATGTATCTGCGTTGCCATGCGTGGGATGATAAGTGCTTTGCCATGGAAACTTAACGCCAGTCAGCTCCAGCTTGTTCCAATGCAGCGCAAAGTAATATATACCCATGACATCATGCCACGAGGCTCCTCTTCGTGGCACCTTTTGCCTGACAAGAGTCATGGTGTTTTCTTTGCCAATCAAGAAGCTCCTATTCTTTTGGCATTGGGAACTGCATTCCAGATAACCTCGTGACCTCCCATGCAAATCACGTACGCTTACAAAATTGGCCCAATCCAGGCTTTCCCCCTAATATATTCTTGTCATAAAATGTGTCGACTCCCCGATCTTTGGCTTTTACTTAAAAGAAGAAGGAAGGCGTAGGCTGTTTCCTTGGCTATGTATGGGCAAACGAAAGCTGGGTTTCCTTCAATGACGTGGGAGGAGACTATGCTAATCCCTGAGATTCCCGAGCTAGGACCGCTTTAAACTCTTTCAAGTTCAACTGCCGACCTTGCCTTATCTTGTCCTTCTAATTAGGTGTGGGCCCATGCTTGTTTGCCTGGTCATTCCCACGCATGACGTCATAGGACCAGTCTGACGAGAGCCCACCCTAAGCTAATCGTCACCTGCTTTGCATTTCCCCCCCAAACTTGAAACTTGTTGAAATATTCAACGCTTTTCTGCCAACGTTTCGGATGACAATACCTTGGCTTTCTTGGGCGGTATTTCCAGATAGGTTACAGCTCGGTGTTGTGACCCGGTGGTGGACCGGCGGCTGTAACCATTCGCTTGCGCCAAAGGCTCGTCCACAAGCTTTTCTTCCCCGCGCGTGTAAGTAGTGGTGGAATGGACAACGTGCTTGGTAACGGTACGACGACCGCCTTGATGATAGCCCGTCCTCTGCATCTCTTTGGTCGTTTCTTGGACTTGGGTGCTGACCCTTTTCTGTGTGTACACGGAGTGCACTTGGCCCGTGAGATGCAGGCGCTGGGCTAAACGGATGGCTTCTTCGGCGCTCTCCACACCTTGAGGATGCTCACGATGGCTACTACTCGCAGCTTCGGCACCATCTCCCAAATACACTTTGCTAGTCCTTTGCAACGACATGGTTTGTTTGCTTTATCTTGGGCGAATATCACTGAAAGGAACAATCCAGTACGAACGTAAACAAAACAATAACGTCGCTGGTAACGAGCACACGACACACCTGGTTTCTAGCGCTGCTTACTCCAATCTAAGCACCGGTGCTGCCAAGATTCGGGACAAGCTTTCGTACATGGCGTTAACGAAACGGGAAGACCTTTTTTTAGTTTCCCTTTTTCGAGTTTGCTGCCCTTTTCGCTCCGTCTATCTGACTTCTCTTTCGTCTCCTAGTCTATTGTGGAATAGCGAAGGACCTGTTGCATCGTAATTCAGCCCCTGCCTGTACCACAACCATGGCCAGGGCGGATTTTGTGGATCCTCCAACTTGCACTCCCGCAGGTATAGCAAGAATATGGAATGGCAGTGAAAAGCCGGACCAATCCGCTCCAGCTCTGCACGCGCACCAAATACGGTAACGCTCTATATATGGTGCGTAAAATGCTCAATATGGAAACCTTATAACAACGCTTCAAAACATCCTCCGGCAATGCCTGTCCTGGAACTCTCTCTCCTTACCCTTATCAATGCTAGCTTCGCATCCTCCGCTCACTAATCCAACCAAACTCAGGCGCCTAATTATGCGTACAATTACTAAAGGAATGGAACGTAGTCGACGTTCTCATATACGTGACTCGGGGTCCCTTATGCAAATCCTAAAACAGTGGAATATTTTTAGAGAAGTGGTCAAGGACGCCGCACTTTCTCCTTCGCGCGGTATCATACACCTTCGTTTGTAACGATAAGGCCTCCCAAGCACCGTTAGGGAAACGTGACTACCCAAAAACACGAAATAAAAAGAAACATCATCTACGGGATCTACGCTGATCTAGTTCTGCGGCAACCTTTCTTTGTTAGTGGTAACAACCTTACTTGTGACCTAATGCCAAACGCTTGGTCGGCTTGAACCAGCGCAATTTCGCTCAATGAGGTACTTCGGCGACCAACAGATGGCCAACCACGTGTAATTGCAGCATTTCGCGCTAACGAGCGACCATCTTGCTCGGTAGATGCATTGGTGGTGTTTACCCACGGAGTGGACGGACCTGGGCTTAACCAAAACTTGGCCCAGGCTAAATGCCAGCGTAATGACATGGTTAATATCAACGAAACTCCACGTGAACATTCATCATTTTCTCGCTAGTCTCGTTACGCTGCTCCTGTCTCCAACGGTTCGGCGCGAGGAGATATTTTGGGTTTTTGCGCAGGATATGCTTTAGCGTGTGCCGGGATTTCGCATGTACAAATACGACTACGCCGTGATCGCACGATTCAAACAATGCGAATCTCCGTGCATTGTCTGGTTGGGGGGCCTTTTTTCTTTTTGTTTACGCTTGACCAGCAATTGAAGAATTTAATGACACGTTCTATCAATGGCAGTCAAAAGGCACGGGCTGTTTTATCCTTTCTTCACCCGGACGTCGATTTCAGAATGATTCCGGCTCCACGGGCAGTAAAGTGCCACACACGAAGGTGTTCCGCCACAATGCTTATAAAGGGTTTCGCGATTGTTAGTTGCTGTGATCAGTCTGGCGTTCGGATGGGTGAGCTCACAACAGCGGAAAAGAAAAAGTAATTTCCGCGCGAGTTTGCATGAGTAAACTCACTCAGTGAATAGAGCCAAATCAATGGGGACAAAAAAACAAAAGCCCAACTTTTTTAGACGAACTGGGGAACAATAGAAAGTTAAGCCCACTGGCAGTGGCAAGCACTTTTGGAGTTTCACCGCGACGCCAATGTGATAGCCACCGACGCTCAGGACGCCCAGGCGATCATTGCCGCAATTTTCCATGTCATCTTATTTTCCCTACAGTTACAACGTCTCGCGAAGAAGCTCGAAAATAGCCCTAAATCTAATTGCGTCATGCTTGGCACCTTTCCCAGATTCCCAACCGAGTCCTTGGTAGTAAAATGTACAGCTTCAGGTAAAGAAACTCAACAGCAAATGCCATCTAAAAGGACTGGATGGAAGCTTACCTTAGCAAACAAGATTCCCATGTCCTCGCAGCATAAATTCACCTTACATGAAACATGAAAAGGCCTTTCAATGGACCCTCACTAAAGTGTTATTATAGATTTGGCATCCACGATGACAGATAACGGAGCTCTAAAAAAAGCTGACCCGATCTTTACGGCATGCGTTATGAGCCCCAAAAAGAAATAAAGTACTATTTTCTTTTGCGTTCCACAAGGTGGGAATAAATGACATGCGGGCTAATATTTGCTCGCAGACTTTCGAAAACTAAGAAGCAATTAGTCCGCGACTTTGGCCTGCGGAGCAGTGATGCTTAACCCAAATATCTAATTGCATCTTCGCCTTTAATGATGCGAAAGAATGGTTCCAGCGAAAGCTCACATGTCCCCCAATTAAAAAAAACAACCTATTCTCCCTCCAGGCAGGAGCAGCAGCACTTATTCAAGCTCTTGGGGCTATTTTACATACACAGCAGCCAGTCATCGACCTTAACTCTTTTCCAATCTCAGCCACCAGCCAAAATGCAAAGTGGACTGCAAATGCGTATGCAAAACTGCAAAGGGCCAGGCAAGAAAATGGCAACGTGGTCTATACGTTTGTTCTCTAGCCAACATAAAATACAAGCTCGCCAAATTGCAAGCTGATTTGCAGGCGTACAAAACAAAACTAAATTACAAGATTAGCCACAGCTGCAGCCAGATTTCCAAGTTCAGACGCCAAGACTCGACTACCAACAATCCTCACAGGTTTTACAAGTTTCCCATAGTAATCCCATGGTGATTAAAATATCTGTAAAATAGAAAAGAGACTATGCTGCCACTTACTTGGAAGTGTAAAATGATGGTCCATATTAAGCCCAGGATCAGCTTGGGATTCCCGTCCACGATATCATCTGCTCGGATGTTGACCAGTTTGATCTATACAGACCAAATAGAAAAGGAAAAAGGAAAAAAGATGAATCCGGCTCTTTAAACCCGTGAATTTTTTTAGTTCTTTTTTGTACTGCTTTTTTAATGTATTTTTGGTCAAGGTCCTACGTACCTTCCTGTAGCGAAGATAATCCAAGCAGGTTTGGACGTTTTGAAGCATATGGAATCGCATGCGTCCCCTTTCCCGCGGCTAGAAAAGAAAAAATTAAGTAAACCGGAAAGAAAATAATGTTTCATTAATCACAAATCCGGCGTTTAGCTTTTCTAACGACAGCGATCCATCACGCCTTTACGCTTATTGCACCAGGCACTTTAACATTTCTACTCTCTCATAAGTCATAAAAACTCTCGTTTCTACTTCTGGAAGAAGCGAAATGGTAAGCTAAACAGTTCTCCATTTCGAATACATAAACCTAATTGATAAAAAATTGCTTTTTTTAGATACGCTATTTTCCCTTTGGCGTTGGGCTTCAACTTGGGATATAAACTAGCTTAGTCATGCCTGAAGACCATATATGTACGAGATCTAACATCGTAAACGCCTCGAGATGAAGACCCAAAGGTGGAAAACCTTTAGTTGGAGATTTCATAAACTATAATTACAGTCTTAGTCAAGAGTAAATCCTGCTTTATAGATCTCTGGCATCAGGTAACGTATCCATAGACATATAAGGCCAAAAAGCTGCCTCCGAGAACATAAGTTTAAAAAGGATAACAGCCTTTTCTTTTTTTTAAGACATCAAATAAAGAAGTGTCATAGACGGGAAAATCTGTTTACCAAGCGTTCTCCGGCCAGCACTTCCAGCAAGGATACCAAGTTGTGTCCATCGCGCAGGTCTTCAAACAAATCATCCATTCGACGCCCAGCCTAGAAATTGTCAAGAAAACCAAAAAAAAAAGGAAATTAGCAAAAAATCCAATATTAAAGACAAGGCACTCATTACAACCAATTTGTGGAGATGGGCTTGGACGGCACCTTTCATGTGCCATAACTGTCAACTCTTCAATGTTAATTGGGAAGTCTACATCAAGTACCGTCTCGTCTAGTCATCTTCCGCAATGCAGCAGTGACATTTTAACAAAAAATAAATAAATAATAAATACAAAAAAGACCAACCCTGTAATTTAATAATAGGACTCGGGGAAAGAATAAACATAGGGATTTTCCAGTTTGGGAAATCCCGAAAGAAAGCGATGTTTTTCTTTATCGTGAATAAGAAAACTAGGGCTTTGCTCGTGTAAAGGGCAATCCTCAGAAAAGGGAAAAGAGATAACGAGATTCAAGGTGAGACCAGAAGATGACTCGACTCTATTAGAAACATGGGGTAGGATGGGGAAGAAAGCTTATGCTTTATGTACTGTACTTTGTTAACTCTGCTACCCCGTTAGACCAGTGCAACTCCATTTGAAGTCACCGTTCCAGCATTAGCAGTCCCAAGCTGGATGAGGCCCCTGTTCTCCTTTTAAAACCTTTCCCGACTCTTTCTCCTCCCAGAGGCAAAGTACATACGCACACAAGACAGCTCATGTAAAGCCCCTAGTCACACACAGAGCCCATACCTATTAGGAGTTACCTGGAAAACTCTTAATTGTCTACGTTTCTGCCTTACCAAAAACTGCCCTCTAAATACAGGCGACCTTGGGCAAGCTTCTTGGCCAAGCCCCAAGACGCGCTCGAATATCCCATCTCCTATACGCCAACGCTCTGCTCAACCTAGTACTTTCCACCGAAGGTGTCTTCAACCAACCCACGCTTATGCATAACAAGTAGTACTACATTTTTCCTCCTCAAGACAATGCCCGCCCACAATACCCCCGACAGATCGATCCAAATCCACTTTGCATACGCATGCATTTCATAAAAGATGATTCGCATCCAATGCGGCGTTGTACTGTATATATAAAAAAGCAACTTACTGCGCCCACCACGACGTTTACGCAAGGCTATTATCAAAACAGTCTATAAACTTTGATCCCCGCATGTTATTTTTCTACAAACGATATATGAAAAAAAGAAGGTAACAAGGTCAACAAGACACGACTTGAAACTGCGTTAACTCCTTAGCCAATTTGCTGCTACTCCGCCTCTACAGTCTATAAGCTTTATTGCCTTTACTAGACACAAAAACTCGTTACTACTATTAAGACTCGTTCCTTAAAAATGAAGAAAAAAAATACGTAAAATAGTCAAGGCAGGCTGTTCCATGTTTCCAGTTTTGTTTATGGTTATTCACCTTCAAAAAAACCATTTGTCACTTTGCAGCCTATTCGTTGCTGCATCTTTTCGTTGCCTGACAACATTTCATGAAAAAAGGACACCTGAGACGCAAAGAAACTGAAACGTGCTGCATTCAAAGTACCCGTCCTTGCATGGATTTTCTATGCTAAAAAAAGTTGTATTTATCGTTAGATTTGAATCAAATGGTAGTGGGACACCACCAACGTTGTTTAAATTCATCTTCTGCGTGAAAGAGACGGGAAAAAGAGGGAGAGGCGAAGCATATATCAATACACGGTATTCCTTTTGAGCATAATCATCCATAAATGGACCCCCATTACCAAATTTTCAATCAAGGGCAGAAACGAATGAGACAAATGATGGAAAATACCGAACCTCTCTTTGACACCGTTCCAAATCCCCGCACGGCAAGTTGTTGTATACATTTCGACGCCTAACCTTTCATGCATTTTGGCAAGTGATTCATCAACTTTGCCGTCAATAAGAAACTCGGAGCTGCTGTATATAAATCTCCCGAAAACTCGTGAAGGAAAAGTTCTGCTGTGAAAGGTAACTTATCGACTAAATCACTTTCGACAAAAGGGGAACCTTCAAGACTGCCAATCCTGATGCATGAAAACGTCAGTTCTTTAAATTCGATTGCCAAATTTCACCCCTATAAACCCCTGCTTGCTGACAAGGGACCCCCGAGCTAGGCCCGTAAAAGTTCCATTGTTCCTCTGAATCATCCCTTAGCCAAACGCAAACACTACAGTGCCTTTTGAAACTGCCAGCAAAGAAGACAATGACTCGACAACTTATCTGCCTCCATTAGCTCCGTAGCTGTTAGATAGCTCCCCAATTAAGCCTGTTGGCCAGTTAGAAAAACCTATCAATCGACACGTTTTGCGCCAAAGAACCCGATTCTCTTTTAATCGCCCCGTCCTAGGGACTGTTTCTGCACCAAAAAGAGCAAAAACTCGCGCACATGGTAGACTGCCAGGGCGTCGAGTGTGTCTTGGCGCGATTCAACAGGTGTGGCTCGCTTAACCTGAAAAGCCGAAAGATGGAAATCCACTTTTGAAGACGCAACTCTACCTCTACAACTCCCCTTAGCTCTCAGCCTCTTACGTCTGACAGACTTTCAAGAGAAATATACGTTCGCCCCCAAAGTTTTGGCCTTACCCACCCTGAAATGGCTCTCCCACAATTCCGTATTACACCCCGAAAAATTCCCTTTCTTTCTTCCTTAACCATGACAGATTTTCCTTGGCACGCTAGATAAACCGCACGTCACGATCCCCATACAACACACCGCGACTTGACTTATAACTTAACCTCCTGAACTTAACACAACAATAAGCCATCCAATCTATCTGGGCTAACAATACCGAGTTTACGGTCCTTCATTACAAGATAGACGTTTTGAAGAGGAGACAAAGAGCCATAACTTGAAATCCCTGGCAAAATTGATTTCCTTTACATATTCATTTCTTTTTAGTCTTTCCTTTCTTTCTATTATAACAGGCATTGGGAATTACACTAAGTTCTATGCCCAAGATGGAAACGACTCGTTCCGAAGCTGTCATGGGCGTCTTCCTTTCAAGACAGGGTATTTACTCTTACACGGATGATTAGAAGCATCAGACGCATGCTTTAGCTATGCAAATGCACTACTTCTCGACATACCTAGTTTTTTATGAAATCATCTTGCCAAAATGGAAAATTTAAACTGACGTCACCAACGGAAGCGAACAACAAAACCATCACCAAAGCTAATTTACCTAGGCCTATACAAGCCTAAAGACAAGAAAACACCCCGTCACGCACTTCCAACTCAACATAAAATGGAGTGTAAAAAAGCGGACTCGAGGACCCCGGACGGTTGCCCATATAAAGCCATGTAAACCGTGTAGCATACTCTTGTGTCCAATGTCCTTATGAAGATAAACACGAAGGAGTCTCACAGACAAGTGCTTCACTAGATTCTGTGGGCAGCTTTCTTACAAAAGTGAATATTAAAAACAAAACCATCATATTCCGAAGTCCTACAAACACATGACCCCAACGCAACAGGATACAATGCAAACTTAAGCCACACCCTTTCTTTTTTTGAAAAATTGGCACGATCTTTCAACCCACGCAAAAGTAAGACTTTCGCAGTCTCATGCGAACGGGCTGTGTCAAAAAAAACAACGAATAAGAAAGAGCTCATTACACTATATCTCATACGTGATGTGAACTAACCCTAAAATAGACTCCAGAAACAATCTAAGATGGGAACGCACGTCTGAATTCGTCAAATGCATTATAGACGGTTGGTTGACTGCAGTCACATACAATTTGCATGATAGTGAATTAACCTTTCAAAAAGGGGTCGACGCCGAGGACCAAAAGTTCTCCGCATGCGATGACCATGAGGAGCCTGGAAATGTGCTTCTTCAAGCGTTCAAAACGACGCTAAACACTTGATATAATTAAAACGAAAAGGAACCAGTCAACGTTAGTCGCTTTTTATCGTTGTCTGAGCTGCAATTCATAATAACAAAAGGCTTCCAAGTTATCCAACGAGGCACACAGAAACGAGTCCACGTGACCTGCTCCAAATCGCTCCTAAATGGGCAAAACTGTTTGCTGCTTTCTTCACTCCTTTAAACGTATGCTTTTTGCGAACGAATTGGCACGGCCATTTTAGGACCGGCGTTCGTTACGAAAGCTATATATAAAAAAATTGCTGGGAGGCAAATGCAGATAACTAACCTAAATGTCGCTTAAATCTATCCCGAAAACTTAACGACCTATTGTTGCAAGACCAGTTTTTCCCTCAACAACTAACTCCAAATCGTTATCTCCGACTAAGAGACTTCGTTACATACGGCTTATATTTCCTTTAATACGGAATCTTGACAGAGTCCCCAAGCGCCGAGACAAGTGACAGATCTGACGCCTTACTCACGTGCCTTTAATAAAGCATAAAAAAATAAAAATAAAATATTTGTATATATTCAGAACAATCACTAAGCAATCGTAACAACTGTATATTCAATTTCAAACCCCGACTTTTACGAAACATCCTTGGCCTTGGACGTCCATCAAGTTTGAAAGGTAATACTCTCTCGTCAAGCTGGTCATTCTAATGACCTTTTAAGGTTCAGCAAACGCAAAAAAAAAAAAATCCTGCCCTCCTTCCACTGCCCAGGAACGCAACGTTCTCTAGAAGCAAGTAAGCCAAAAAAGGGTATCATTCCGAATTTGAAGTACCGGCCCCAAGACAAATTTGCTCTCACGTTCTATGCAAATCCCCGATTGCTACACATCCAACAATTGATAAAGAAATGGAATTGGAACTGCAAAACAATACGAATTAAAACAGCGGCTTTCTCTCCCCGCAGCTCGAACATGGGTACTAAATTAGTATCCGTGGTGACGACAGCCTATCCCACCGAACCCTGATTAGTATTCCAGCAATTGCCAACGATTGCCAGCCAAAGGTAGACACGTCACGCTACAGCAAAAGGAGATGACACAATGCACCCTCCACTTTCCAATAATGACCGCCTGTCAAGTCATAACCAAATCGGTTTGGGTGCTTTTCATCCAATTTTAAGAGGGAAGAAAACTTTTCTCTTTCACCCTCCCAAGATCGACGTCGTTGACAAGTATCGGGGACAACTAAGAACCCTGGGCCCAACCAAAAATACCAACTGTCCGAGTGTGCTACTTGTGTGGCTTAATATGGGAGCTGAATGCATAAAGAGTTTTCCCAATATGGATCTCGCTAGAGTGAAACTTGGAGTCGGTCGCCTTGGACATCCAGAAAAGTTTCCATCTTTTCCATTCGAGGAAAAAGTGAGTTTCTACCCTCTTGGGAGGAAAAAAATCGAAAGAATTAAACAAAACTGGTCACAAAGTTCCCCTCAAAACAATAGAAACAACTTGCTCAGCAGTTAACCATGAAGAGTTCTGAAAAACCTCGTACAACCTTCCCTACAAATGCGGTCCTGCATAGTTTCTTTCTCGGAAACAACCAAGTCCAAATTAGTCGAGTTGGCAAACTTGATTGCATACCCATACAAGGCCGGCCCCCAAAGCTCCGCACGCGGAAAAAAATCAGAAAAAATCCCTGCTTGAGTAGCATAACAATATGCTACGTATCCCCACAGCATGTTGACGTTCTCTGACCATAAGTTTGGAATTAAACCATATTTCAAGCTACCATAAGGTCAAGAAAATGCCTGAGCGCTGTTACGATAGAACTCTTACCTTCTCGGAAATTTCGTTTCCTCGTAAGGATTGTTCGCATCTCATTGACCAGCAGCTTTCTTGCAAGTTGACTGGCTTCCCACTTGATTAACACCTACGTAACTTTGCACGGCCTTTGGAGTTCCCCAGAAACTTCCTAATACGTCGAGAACCTGTCGCCTAACCTAACCAATTTGGGCACCTAAAGGCCTCTAACTTTGGGCGAAAAACGTAAATACGAAACTCTTTCAGACACGCAGTGAAATCCTATCAAAAACACGCTTGTTTCACGAGCCTGTTTCACCAGAAAACCACAATTATCACGTAATATTTTCTTGAGATTTCCTTGGCAAAGATTTCCTTATACGTTCTCTCTTCACGCTTCTTACGCAGATCCCAAAAGCCTACTGAATACATATTTACTTTTTTTTTTACTTGAAGTGATAGGCCTTGCCACTTTGGGTGACATTTACCGTAACGCTTGTCCACGTGAAATAATGGTACTGTGTACGCTCAGAAAATAAAGCTGTTTTGGGAGTAACTTGTTTGGGTTCCTTTCTTCCCAACAGCCCATTAAGGAAAAAGCAAATTAAATTCCCAACCTGTAACTTAGTCATCACGCTATATATGACAATGAATGACAAGGCCTGTCTTTACGGTTACCATTAAGGTCAGTACCTACACGCTATTTCCCTAACCCAAAGACCGCACATTCGAACTGCACTGTAATCAAACGCAGGGAAAATAAAACAATAAAAAACAGTACTGCACTGCCTGTTACGTTTTCGGAGCCAATGGCTTTTTCTAGCTCAACCGCTATTTATTATGCATCCCAAAGCTATAAAGCTAACTCGTACTTCCACCAAAAAGCCAAACAGATTGGGACAACCCTCGTGTTTACAGTCTGACAGCTTGTATAATACGGGACGTTAGTAAACGTCGAATAGAATGCAAGATCTGTTATAATCTAAGTGGCTCATGTAAAGGAGCAATTTGGTTGTGAAATAGCCCCTTGTCATTTCTCGACTTGAAGAGAATCGTAACGGGAAAAGGGACACGGTACTTGACTTGTAAAGAGCAAAGGTCGAACCAGTTAACATCATGTGAAACTGCCACGTTATGCCTTACATTCCAGGCTTTCCCTTTCGGGGTTTGAATATTCGACGCTACAACTTCCCATTTTTCTTGGTTTAAATACAATAAATAGGAAACAATTGGCCTGCGTGGAACTTTTCTGGGAAAAACATGAACAGTTAGGATGGTCTCTGAAAATGCCTACCTTTTTCAGATGTTTGTTGACCCATTTGGTAAAGGTTTTCTTCTGGATAGCATCCCGTTCATCTGTTAAAAGGGTGGAATAAAAGAAAAAGAAAAAGAATTAATTCTTGTGTCCATTGGCATGACTAATTCCAGAAAGTATAGTAAAATTGGTTCAGAAGGAGGAAAGAGACTTCCCAGGATGACGTATGAGCTTTCTTCTTGACATTAATTATTTATTTTTTAATGAAACTCTTCAATATAGAAGTTCGAATAGAAACAAACAAAAAATGTTTAAACACAAGTCATTTTTATCTGGAAAGCCTACGATATCAATAATTCAAGGAGCATGGAAACGATATCAAGGATCAGCTGTTTAATTGCACAGAACACAAATTATCAAGAACTCAAAGCGACATAAAAGAGCTGAAAATAAGTAATCAGCGAGGTTAATAAACAGCTGTGGAAGAAAAAGGAGCGAAAAACAATGTCTTTAACTTTCTTTTTCTGTGCACCTATGCTTCTAGCGGCGCAGGCGTATAATCAGGAGACAAGATTTCAGACGTCTCTACACGCCCATTGCTTGTCATCTTATCACGTGCAATCGCGCTCCATAAAAAACTCAAAATTCCTTTTCCTTGTCCAGCTTTAATTCACCTTAAATACTTTATCAGCGCTCTTTAGCCGCTTTAGCTCCACAATAATGAATACCTTTACAGGACAATAATAAAGATCAACTTTACGCTTTCTTCAATATCGATTCCAATCTTATCTGCTGCCAAAATAGCTTTACAAATTACTATGTCCGAATACCCTAATACCCCAAACCACACCTCAACTACCTACTTTCAGACTTTACCCAACCCTCACCCCCAAAAGAAAACAATAATAAACAAAATTTGAAAATAATGTTAAAAATAAATAAACAGAAATAAAAAAAAATGATGATAATAAATCAGATAATAATAATATATTCGTCGTAGGCGGCTCGGCAGGGGGTTACTATTATGCAACGATTCGGTCATATTCATCAGGTGCGTTCATTTGCGATCTCTGCCAAACGAGCCGAAACCAAAATTTCAAGATCTTAAAACAAAACTTTGTATGCAATGCGTAACTTCTATTCCAAATTTCCTCCAAACCGGTTTCTTTATACTTTTGCAAAAAAAAAAAAAAAAAATATAGGAGAGTTTGGAGGAGTACACACATTTCGGTACTGGAATGAAACGAACTTGAAAATCCAGGAAAAGCCAAATTTTCCAAGACTTTAAAAGCTCCAAGACTTTGACTTTGAAGATTACTACACTGCTTGGGGCGATCTTGTGCTCACGCAAATTGGCCTTCAAGGGTGTACTTCCGTTCTGTTATACGTGAATCCATGCGGAGGAGTACCGAGGATGGACTTGGACTGCACAACAAGGCATTATGTCTCTCTCTCTCTGTCTTTCTCTCTCCTGGTCACGGCTCACATGCAATGGGTTTTTGCTTTACAAGTCCCCCCTGGTACACTCACCTTCCCCACACACGCCGCCACATTCCATTCGACTTAACAAATTCACCTGTGGCTGCATTACGGTGGGCCGCCAAGAGCACCAAGAAACCCCTCCTGGTGTATATACACTTCTTCTCCCCCTAGTGTTTCCTGATACGCAGGTTAACGAACCAATACCTTTGAGTCACTTTTTTGGATCCCCCGGAAATTTCCAACATATTTTTTTCTTATTTTTCTTTTTAAGAAAAAAGGAAGGGGAGCGTGGGCAGATGCAAATTATGCCATCCTGATTCTGCAACACGTTGTTACAAGACTGTCATGTCTACAGAGGAGAGCAACCGAAGAGGAAGTTTCCCCACCACCTTCTCAGAATACTTCGAAGGGATTAAGCAACGTGGCAAGCACATTTCACTGGGAAAATTAGTTTTGAAAAGTTAATTTCGAAATTTTTATATTTATAGTTTTGAAATTTTAAAAATGATTGGATGATGTATATAAGGCTAACCTTTCTGGGTGAAAAATAAATTCCACCAACCTTTGAATTTGCTCAAATTTTCTTCATAGCCGTGCAAAGTCGGATCCAAGCCGCTGTTTTCCTTCGGATCATTGGGATCAAAGCCCAGCCGATCTTTATAGTACGCTTGGGTCGTCATTCCGATCTCTTTACGGATTCACAATGTTGTAATCGGCTTCCAGATAAAAACAAGGGAACTGCCGCCACTTGAATAAAGCTCGCATACAATGCTAGAAGACTCTTTATTTTTTTTCCTCTTATTGGGCTGTCTTTGCCATGGCACAATAAATCTTGAAAGGAGCTCAGGTTTCCACACCTGTATGAAGCTTATTAGTCGTCGTTTTCCAAGCACTCACTAGCGGATTGCACCCATCCACATCCAATCAACAACGCATCACCGAAATTTTTCCTGGCTCCCAAACGAAGTTTAAAAACCCCAAGAAAAGCTCTTTTTGAAGACTTTTCTCTCTGCAGGTTCTTCCAAAAACTCTTTTTTGGGAAAGCTAACTTAAAAAGCTAACTTAAAAAACAAGAACTTTGTGCTTAAAAACGTGCAGGAACAATTCGGGACAGTTTTCCACCGCCTGTTCTATGGCCACGACTGCCGAAGGCAGACTGCTGGATGCACCACGGTTTTACCTGCCCTTTAGATATACCTGAGCGATGAACGAGCTGCTGTGTATACGCGGAGCTCTCCAACCTTCTCCTGGTATGGGCACAAAACTACCAAACCAAGACAACATACCAGTTCGATCACGCTGGTCAGACTGCCGCCCCACCGCCATGTCTTTAGCCCGCTTTTAGCCGCAGCTCTCAAAGATGCTGATGCTGACTTGAGGGGGGAAACCGCCTAGTAGCAACACAAGAAAGATAACCTTCCTCTCTCTTTTCGGATCTCTCTCTCTCTCTCTCTCCTCTTGCTCTCCCTAAAAGTGGTAAATCTGGTATACACCTATAATGCTCTACGGCCAAAACCTTCGTCGGGGTGTGACCCGCCAGACCCCCGCGAGTCCTTTTCCCGCCCTTCTAAGGCCCTAGATAGACTCTTAACCCCCCACCCGAAACAGTTATCTAGGATTGCCCCTACAAGGGCGTATTTCCTTTTGTTTTCCTTGCGTTCTACCCTTTTCTTCTGTATCTTATTCATTTATTTTTATTACTATTATTTTTTAGCGAGTCTGTCTACGAGCGATTTAGATTATCGAGGAGCTATATATGACCTAGGGTAATTATCTTTTGTTTTCCTATGTTCTACCCTTGCTTCTTTATCTTATTAATTTTAATTATTTAGGGGGTCTTTGTATGAAGGATTTAGATTATCGAGAAGCTACTGTATGACCTGAGGGATTTTTTTTAGGAAAGAAATCTTTTGTTTTCCTATGCTCTACCCTTTGCTTTTTTATCGTATTCATTCATTTTTTATTTATCATTATTTAGGGGGTAGGCGCCACGTCTGCATACGAGGGATTTAGATTATCGAGAAGCTATCGTGTAACCTAGGGGGATTTCTTTTATAGGAAAAAAACTTATCAAGGTGATAGGTGACGACAAGGTTTAAATAAATGTAAGGTTTAAATAAATGATAATCAGGCAGCTCAATGTTTTGATAGTTCGCTCGAAAGCTATTTAGATTCTAGATTCTCCTTTAGTTAGCGTTGGTTAAAACAAAAATAAAAAAATAAGGAGGGAAAGATCGTGGTAGCTGACCGGACGTGGTATAACATTCTTTTTGTATGGAGTGAAAGGGAGAGTCTGAATAAATGGTAGAGTAGGCGTGGCAGGTGCTTCGCTTGTCTCTTTCTCTGCTAAGTGGACGGTGTCGTTTGCGTCTCCAACAGCAGCATGGATGTGTTGTGTTATTGCTTGGATGGATGGATGGATGCATACGTTAGGTGACGTACGGATTTGTCCCACACACCTTCGACGGGGTGGCGTTGAGCAATACAGGGGAAATCCGTTTATGCAAATGACGGCTCAGTAGCCCATTCTCCATTCACCTCAAAGCTGTCCGTTTCCTCCGCTCTTTTGCATCACTTAAAAAGCGTAACACATGGGTAAGGTGGAACTTGCTTTAAAACAACGAAAACTATTTCAAACTTGGAAAAATATAAAATATCCAAGTAAAAAAAAAACTGGCAATAAAAAAGGGGGAAAGTCCAATCCCCACCCTTTAGCGAAGTGACTGCACTGCAAGCAGCAGCTAAACTAAAGGGAGACTAGGGCATTCTCGGAATTCCCATCGTGTCGCTTATCGCTTCTACTTTATGCTATTGTGATACGCCTTGGTATGGCCGCGATTGCTTAATGGCAGTCATTCGTCTCCACAGTCTTGGTCGCACTCACACAGCCTTTGGAGTTCAGACTCGCGATTTGCCCTCCTTCTCTGTACTTTGGTTCTTTTTTTATTGGGTCAAACTTGCTACACTTTCGACGTGGAGCGCAAACTTATTGCGGTTGTGGGTTGTTGTAGGCCACCAAGACGGAAAAAGAGTTCCGTTCTTTTCCCTTATGTTATGGTATGGAAGCTGTCAGAATAAACGAATAAAACCGAGTGACAAAACCCCAATTTTTATCAAGACAAGAAAACACGTTTTGACTTTTGTGCGCTGGGGAGTGGTGTCCAAACCGTACGAATATTGACGCAGACAGGTTCACTTGGGCAGCTCCATATTAGGTAACAGAGCTGAAGAAAATACAGCCGCACTAATTAAATTCACCTGCACATTCACAATTTATGCCCAGCTCAAGCCGCGACAGAGAGAAAGCCTGCACGACTGACTTGTGTCTGTTGATTTAGACGCCAGGATTCGACATTCACCGCCATCTAGGAACGGCGAATCCCATCAGGGTTAAAGGCGCTCTCGCTTAAACGACCTTGACGGGGAATATAAACACAACAAAGAAGTGAGTGACCAGCCTTCGCTGTGTTTTCCTGTCGCATCTTTTCTTTCATCCATTTCCGTCCGTCATTATCTCCACCGTTACAACACCCCCAAGGCGCAAGGCTTTAAGATATCAGAGTGTATGTGTATATACCCTAAGCACACATGTTTTTCGTTGATCAGCAAATACACTTGACGTTGTCTCTAATCCGCGTGTCACGCTGAGAAGGTGACGATATGAAGGCCTACAGATGAACACATGAACGCAAGATTTCGTCACCGTCCCTAACGCACTTTTACTCCTGCCCTTTTCCTACGCAAATCTGAACGCGAGGGATCTGTGTACATTAGCACAGGTGCGCAGTTCACCTCCCCAGCTGCAGCAAGACGGGTTGAATAGCACTAGTCGTAAAAACAGAAAACACAGGAATTTTAAGGACAACTCGTTAAAAAACAGCTAGTGGACCGGATCAGAGAGCCTTGACCCATTGCAATTGCAACATCCAGCAAACACATGTCTTGCGGACAAGACTTACGATCGGAGATTGTAATCCGTCTTAAAACGGGTTTTCGTTGCGAATGGCGAAACTTCCCAGCTGTCATAGAAGGCTCGCTAAATTATCAAGTTAAAAAAACATCTCTGCTTATACAATATGTAACAGCTATAAGCTCCGTTGGCAGGTTATATCGCGTAAAGCATGCTTAAGCGCTATTTCATGCCCCAAAAAGCGGTCCTGAAGACTCGTTACATTTCATAACAGTCATTACCTCCAAACAGTCGATGCTGCCTTAAAAAAATAATAAAAAAATCTGTACATGTTTTCCCGACACTTTGAAAAACCTGTTCAGGCCTAAGCGTTCAACAAGGAACGGGGCTACATGTCAGGCAAGAGAATGACACGCTAAAGCGCCATTAAACTTCCTACAAGCAATCTATGCTCATAAACTCCCGTTTGTATAAACAGCAAGCGTTCAATCAAGCTAGCTTTTGAATACAAAACGCCCGCTGCGACGTTGGCAACTTGGCATGCCATGCTAATAACACCAATATCAACTCTTATCCACCTCCAACTGGCGGATTCAAGTTAAGCACCTGCAATAACGCACTGATAGCTTCTCTAACCTTATTTGCCTATTCCCCCAGAATAAAGCACGAATAATAATAGTTTTTTAAAAAATGATACGGAATGGCACGACATTCAGATAAGGGCGTGGTCTTATTGTTCACCTACCAGGTGCGGGATATGAAGCCTATGAATCATCGTTCCCAAGAAACCTTATCGATCAGTGCACTCTTATCGATCTCGCAAGTAACAAATCGTTTGAAAGCTATTTAGTAAGATAATAGAAGGGAAGCTGTTGACGTCAATTAAAATATTCCGACAAAATGCTCATCTTTTGTCAAGTATTTCAGATACACATCAGACCCAATCATACACTAGCTTTTCCCCGACCCCAAAATATTCTTTAAAAAATACAGAATAGAGCAGAAAAATTGTACGAAAACGATGGAATGATAGGACAGGACAGGACCGAGTGCCCCCTGAAAAGGGCCCTTCCCTTTTATTGATCCTTTCCGCTATCTCGAGCATGTTTCCCATCCTTTTGCCGCATTTCCAACATTTCCACCGCGAAAAGAGCTATCCAGTCCAATCCCTAGTCCTGAAAATCCGCAATTACAGCAGAAATCCGGCGCCTTTTAATACGAGTCCCCACAGGGAGACGCTCTTGAACAAAAAACCTGCTGTAAACCAACTCCACGCGACTTCCAAACCTAACCCTTTGACTCATCCACTACACATGTCCTACTAAGACCGGATTTACACGCTAATCAGCTGCGTCAGTACTCGAATTACTGAAAAAAACATGAAGTGAGAAAAAACGGCGAGTCTATGCTGACTCGGGAACCAAACTCGCCCAAAAAAGTAGGACTACAATTTGAGGGAAAAAAAGGAAAAAATAAAAGACAGGGGGCTCGGGACTGGAAAGCTAAATGGAAAAAGCTAGGGGAAACCCTTCAATTCTATGATAAGAAACGTGAGAAACCCCTGTATTCATTCCCAGCGTGGTAGTTCCGTTCAGAAGCACACCCTAAAGCACGAATCCGTTTTTACCCTGCCTGTTTCACTTTTTCACTTCGGATTTACTTGTGCTGCTCAATTCTAAGTGCAATGCGGTACTGCCCGAGAAAATACGGCTAGAAAGGAAAACCGTTTTTCAAAACACCACGAAACCGGATCTCCTCCTTGGAAATAAAACTTTAAAAAAAAAATACCCAACTAAAAAAATGTTAAAAAATCTGTCACGGACTTGTCCCACGGTGTCTCTAAGTAATGTTGACAGATTTTTTAAAAGCAAATTTTTTAATTAAAAAATAAAATAAAACGTATCATCAAGTTTCAAGATAACTTGCGATCCGGGGTCATCTCTTTCCCAAACAATCTCGTCTATGTTAAATTAAACGAATGAGTCCTCGCTCTCCCTATAAAATAGGGGGAAAAACTAAAAAAAGGCCAACGTTATGGCAGTGAAACCGTTTTTCGAGACAGGAACCTTACTGACTGAAGAAAAGTTGCCAGAAAATCGCGTCAACAGGAAACAAATTAGCTTTTAACGATACATGATTAGGTTAGGTTAGATAAAATCAACTTTATATATAATATAATATATAGGTAAAACAGGGCCAAATTTGCCTTAAACAATTGTCGGAATTAAGCCATTAGTCCACGTAGTCGTAAAAGTCTTCCGCTGTTTTATTATGATTATTTTTATTATATTTATTTGCCTACGAAACAAAGCCAAAAGCTTTTTGGACAGAAGCGAGTGGCAAATGGCCTTCGTCATGCCTTGCTGAAGGCGAGATACCACAAAGACCGGAAGAATATGGCTTGCCCGTCTCTTTCTCAGCTCAGACTTGGAAGGAGTCGTTACATTTGTTTACAGTCATCGTCCTGCTCGTCGCAACACTTTGCATTCAAAATACTTGACATGCAAATAACCCCCTTGCTCGAAATTCCTCCAACGTGAGCTATTGACAAGGTTTCCACTCCTTTCCTCTTTATCAGAGCACTACGACAGGAAAATACTTCTAAAGATGACTGATAAAGGTCTTTCGCTTAATTACATAATCCTTTGGTTTGCAATGAGCAGGATCTCGACGCTTTAAAACGATAAAAAACCACCCCTCCTGACTTCCGGTTAGTCTGCCCCCTTAACTTGACAGTGCATAGCATAGGAGCATACAAAGAAAAACCAAAGGAAATGAGAAGCTCTTTCTGTTCCTTAATTCTACCTGGGAAAACTTTTCTTCGTTCCTTTTTTCTTGAATCGCAGGTGGAAATGAATTGCAGCTGTGTAAGGCTCTTATCTTATCCTTCTTTTCCGCTCATCCCAGATTCCTAGATGCTCTCGACAAGCCGCAGACCATTACCCCCCTGCGCCGTAATATATATCAAGCACGAGTCTGTAATTAAATTATGGATAACAGCCAAGAATGCTACAATGAGCGCGAATCTGTAAAGCTCTCTCATCAGCATTTTGCCACTTCCACTATCCTTCGCTCTTAGCCCCGGACCGAATTCAAAACAAGCCGGAGTTAGGCTACGAGTTTCGGCTAGGACCGAATCATTCGTTCGGCGACTGGTATAAAAATTCATTATTGAGACAGTGAGAGGTGGTCACGCCAGGCCGGTGTAAGGCTACGTGACGCCGCCTGAGCTTAGAAGAAGCGTCCGTGGCTTTTACTTCCTTGTTGAATCAGCTGCCCACGAAATGTAAACACATCTCCAATAAACCATACCATAGGCTTGAGCAAAACATTCTGAATTAAGGTCATAAGGGCCCAAGTGAATGAGCTTCGGCCACGTGGCTTGAAAGTTGAATGAAAGCCAGAAATATCCTTATCTTGAGAGCTAGTTTAGCTCGAAGGAAAACTCGTCAGAAATTAATTTTGAGAATGAAAATAAGAGGAAGCCAAGAAGCGAGTCGATACGGATGTGCAAAGCACGATCGCACATGACGCGCTGGAAAGTTGACGTAGTAACCCAGCCCCGAAAAGCAACTTTGGCAAACGAGAGGAACCAATCATAAACATGTTAAGGTCTTGCATATAATCATCCACTTACCGGCAATCCTTAAAACGGCTCGATCAGCGGGATCGAGCTGCAAAATGCTAAGGGGTTTATCCTTCGCCCATTCCTCCAAACTAAGCCCATAAGCGTACTCGACATCTTCGGGGGCTCCATAACACATACTGTAAAGATCTGACGCAGACATTTTTATTTTTTTTTATCACAGGTTTTCACTTTTTGCAGCAAGCGTATCTTTGTTTAATCTTGTCAGCAGCTCAGTACTAGTAGGTCGAATGGTGTTGGAGAACCACGTTCCGCCGTCCAGGTAAACAATAGGAAATGGTTCACTGATTTTGATTATTAGCGCTGAGTGGCAAACGGGGGGTTTTCGCTTCGGTAGCCCAAAATCTTCCAAGAGTCAAGGACAAGGACAACAAGCAAGATTGACTCACATTCCAGTCTGGACGTTACGACGCCCGGCGTCGCAAGGCAATGGCGAGGGCACTACATATACAAAGATCGATCAGCAACCTCCCCGGCTGACACGGTGGGTTCCAGAACTTGCCTCATTTTCTTTTGATGTTTTTTTTTGCTTTCACGGAATTAGAAACAAAACTACGGGAGGATATGTGGGATTTGCACGATCACTTGGGGTTCGTCTTATGGTGCACAACTTATCCTTGCAGAGAATTTTAAGCCGCTTCCTTTCGATACCTTCTACTGCTCCGGTTTCGTGATACAAGAACAAGGGAGAAGACGCACAGCTACGTTAAATGAGCGGACGGTGCCTGCGGCTCACACCCGGCGCTGTAGAGCGTCCCCCTACCAGCTGTACATTAAAGCGCCTCCCTTAGGCAACTCGCGCCTCACGGCGATAAAATAAGTAAACACTTTCCTTCCATCCGGAAGCCCTCACCCGGTATGCAATTTGCCATACTTGATGACAAAATTATGCAAATAGGAGAGCTCAATGGCTTCTTCGTTGATGGCAAATTTAGTCGAGAACTTGACAAACACGAAGGGGGGAAATTAAACAACACGGGAGGGTTTTGCGATCATTGCAAATTAAGCAGTGTTGAATATTCCCAGAAGGGAACGTACGTTGCGAGGTAGGACTAGTATTGTAGTGTGAAATAAATTCTGAAGGCTTGTTTGGAATGGGATGTTTCAATATTACGTAGATAAATTGTCAGATGAGTGAGATTCACACAGATAAAATGAGTTGCACACCAATTAAAGAAAACGTTCGCAAACCCAGAACACGAAGCGCGCCAAACTTGACACGAGTATTGCTATCGTTTGATCGGATAAAGTGTCGCCAGGCGTAAGTATCGATACCCACAGGTCATTGATTATCGTTGTGGCGTCTGCGTCTGTTTACATCTCTGAATCCGGTTAGTTTTTATTATATAGTTAATTCCTGGTCGTCTAGTAACCCTTAAATGCACCAAGTTCAATGTTTCAAAGGAGCTTGTAGTCTGCTGTAATGATTTGGTAAAATTTGGCTTTCAGTTTGGTTTGGTTGCTTTCCTTTTGTTCTCTATCTATACGTACACTACGGCTGCGGTTGGGATATCGTTTTCACTTTACTTCTTGCGTGATTTTAACTAATTGGTAACATTTCTGTAGGTTATGGACTCGCCCAGTAGAGAAGGAATGTCAGACACAGAACCAAATGACGCAGAAGCTAGCTTGCCGTACTCGGAGGCTGAAAGTGCTTTGGGTGCGTTAGTTAAAGATGACAGTTACGTGGGTGATGATCCGCAAAGTCCCGTTTCGGAGACTGTAGAGGATTTCAATGACAGCGAATCTTCAGACAGTCAGACTGCCTTGCAAGACACGGTGGGTGATGAAAGCCCGGGCTTAGATCATGTTGATCGCCCGGATAGTGTCTCAAAGGACAGCAACTTTGGTGAAGCTGCAAGTTTAGAATCGCTATCCGATGATGAGCAGCCTAACCTGGAGTCGAAATCCCAGGAACCGCACCAGCGATCAGTTGACCGGCTGGACACTTTAGAAATGGAAGACAAGTTGGATTTCGAAGGCGACGACGAGCAACAGAAGCGGCCTACGAGCTCCTCACAGAAGGACAACGACGAAGAAGAAGAGGGCGAGGAAGGCGAGTGTGACGACGGAGACGGCGAAATCAAGAGCGACGAAGATATTAAAGAAGTTGGAGAAGATTTGGAAGAGGGCGAGGTTAGCAGCGACGAAGATCTTGGTAAACATGCACGAATGGAACCCCGTCCCATGTGTCGTTTTTACAGTAAAGGTCACTGTACTTGGGGTCACAACTGCAGGTACCAACTCATTTTGCATGCAAAAGTATGATCTAATCCACAACGTTTTTTTTTTTTAAAATCAGGTTTCTGCATCCGGGAGTGATGGATAAAGGCAATTACGACATGTTCGCACCGGCACGCCCCATTATTCCTCAGCCCGCTCCGCCTCCTTACGTCTACGAACGTCCAGAAAGAGTAAAGCTTTTTTTTTTTTACTTTTTTAAATATATGTATAAAATGAAACGGGGTTTTCCCATTATCTAGCCTGAAGTTGCTCGTCCAGATCCCGTGGTCGAAACAGCTTGGGAGAGAGGACTTCGCCAAGCTAAAGAAGTAAGGCTGTTGTTAAGAAACGTGGTTGTGTAGGATTAAACAACTGTTCTTCTCTTTAGATGGTGAAAAAAGCACTAGTGCGGAAAGAGACAGATATTGACTTTGAAGAAAAGAAAAAGAACTTGGGCTTGGGTGAAGAGGATCTGGATAAGGAAAACGACTATTATACTCGTCCTGCCAGCCCAGTGAGAACACGGGACCCAGAGTAAAAGATTTTTTCTTCATTTTTGTTTTGACTAACGAGAAATTGTATCGTGTTTAGACTGGACGAGATCGAAGCCTTTGAAAGAGCGGCTCCACCCGTTGTCACTAGACCTCCTCGTGAAAACTGGCACCCTCCAGCCCCAGCCGCTTACCATGCGCCCCGCCCACATGCTGCTCCTCATCATCAGCCGGCGGCAGAAGGAGCAGATTTGCGAACTCTGTACCGAGAGACTGATTATCGTGAGCGGGAGCGTATAAAGCAGGAATTATACGAAAGGCAGTATTTTGGGGGTGGTCCGCCTCCACGCCGCGAACGAGATCCGTACTACCGGGCCCCCCTTCCTCCCCCTCCCCCAGAAAAGCCTTGGCAAGAAGGAAGGTAACAGGGTTTTTGCATTATAACATTATAAAGCAGCAACGAATAACAACCTGCTTCGGGGAATTTGTGATAGGCACGTGGAGGTTGTGCAGCATGCCAAACAGCATCCCAATGACTGGGTTGAACCTTGGACCGATTCCAAATCTCCGACTTACAAAGGCAGTCGTCGTCGAAGCTACTCGTCTGGTTCTTCGTAAGCAAAAATTCAACATTGGCTAATTAAAGAAACGTAAAAAAACACGGTTTTCCCTTTGCCAAACAGGTCATCGACTGCGTCTTACTCGAGTCCATCCAGGTCTCCTTCACATAGCCGTAGTTCCAGCCAATCCAGCTTGTCATCCTACTCGGGTCAATCTGGGTCACGCCGACCGAAAACGGCAGGTTCCAAAAAGAAGGCCATCAAAGCGGAGAAGAAGGCTCTGGCGCCCAAGAAAAAGGCGACAGCTGCGCCTGCCAGGAAAGCAGAATCCCCTCCGCGCAAAATTGCAACGTAAGTGTCAACAAAGGGAAGATTATGCTTTCGAATGATAGAGCGGTCTTGCAGAAAATCTATTTCCCCGTCACCGCCTCCAACCAAAATGTCATTCAAGTCCAAGGAAAGGGAGAAATCCAAAGCGGGTCGGCGTTCCGTATCACGCTCCAGGTCGCGTTCCAGGTCTCGCTCTGTTTCCAGCAAATCTTCGCACACGAGCGGTTCCTCTCGAGGGTCCAACGGCCGACGTTACCGTAAGTTGTCTTGATTTATGGTCGCAAAGTAAGAAAAACAAGTGCTAAGCGTCGTATTTCATGTCTTAGGCCGCCGAAGTCGTACATTTGCCGAAAAGAAACGCGTTCCAGGTGCTCAGCAGCCGTATAGCAAAGGTCCCACTCTATCAGTGCAAGCAGCAGCCAATGCAGCTAACATGGCAGCAGCAGCAGCTGCAGTTTTGGGCAAGAAACCAGAACCACCAAAGCTTGAAGTACAACCAGGAAATGTAACTAAAAGCCCTGCAAAGTTATAATGCTTGTTATGAATCGTTTAGCCTGCTCCACCACCGCCGCCACCCAAGAAGCAAATTAAGATGACTATCAAACCCAAAGAGAATGTCTTGAAGAAGAATGACAAGTTTACTCTCTCCGACGAAGAATTAGAATTCCAATTACGTAATATTAGCCTTTTTTTATCAAGTTGTATCAAGAAAGTCATGATTGGGAGCCGTGTTGTTTGTGATCTTTGCAGGGAACGAGAAGATTAAAGAGAAGGAAAGGGAAGTGAAACCTGTGCCTCCACCCGTTTCACCTCCTCCTAAACCTGCCACGCCCCCTCCTCCTATTGCGAGTAAAAAGAGACAAGCGGAATCCCCTCCTCACGCTCCGCCACCAGCCAAGGTATTACAGAGGCAGAGATTTGTATATTTTGAGTTCTATTCTATGGCGGTTTGGGTTTCTTTCCAGGTGGCTTCCAAGGAAACAACTTCGAAGCCCACCAAGAAGTCCGCTGCTGCGTCGCGTCGGGAGGAATTGCTCAAGCAGTTGAAAGCTGTGGAGGACGCTATTGCTCGCAAGCGATCCAAGATCGGAGATTCGAAATGATAGTGCTTTTGTTAAGCTTGTTTACCAGGAAACCATGAAAGGAAAGTTTACATCAGTGAATCACTGTGGTTGTATTTGCAATGGGAGAGGCATGCGTGAGAGAAAATGCACTGAACGGCTTATCGCGTACCATAGACACATAAAAAGGCGACGAGATCGTTGACATTAATACAGACATCCAATTTGGACAGATGTTTTACGTTTCTTCGGGAATGGCCTCATTGTCCTTTCCAGTGACTGTTTGAGAGGAATCCTTTGGTTTTTAAGCTAAAAAATGCACTCATGTCTTACCTTCCGGTTTCGTAGTTTTTTTCCTTGACGCATCGATGGCTTGTATGATGCGTTTCTTCAGTCTACCTAGGTCTACACGAGAAGCCCGTTCTCCAGGTACAACCAAACCCGACTGACTTGTGACGGGTCCGGAAAGCTTCTGTTTCAGGTAGTGCGTCAACCGAAGCTCGGCTACTTGCTCCCAACACTAAGTACACGATTACGGTTTAGAAAGTATTCGTATGAGGAAGAGAACAATATACATACTTGCTCCTCAGTACTGTTGTCCAGATCCGATGGGGATAAGACATCCTGAAGAATGGCCGCGTCCTCCGTTTGCACACTTGAAGTTAGAGCTAACAGAAAGAGAAGTAATCGTAGACAGCACGCGAGATCGTTGGACGAGGCACGTAGATTCTTGAAAAAAAATTCATTACTAATAGAAGATTTAAATAATAACATACTTTTTGAGCTTCTTCTGCGTGCAGCATGTGTTTGAGCATCTTTTCTTGCACGAGGTTAAAAACTTTATCCAAACCATCAAGACTAGACGGATTACGCTCTTGGAACTTTATAAGCAAACGTCTTTGTATGGCTCGGTATAGTAAGCTCTGACTACCTAAATCCGCCTTTTAAATAGTTAATCATTTTTTAATAAGATTTTGAGATAAACTGTAAGTGCTAAGTGATTACTTTCGCTTCTTCCAAACGAAGTCTTGAGCTGTCATAACTTTCCAAGTACCGAAAAACTTCATCGAAGGGTAGAGGCATGTCGTAGTGCACTTCAAAATTTTTGTCACTCGTAAAAAACTTTCTCAAGGCATTGACTAGCAATCGGGTGACTAGAGTTAACGCAGGGAAATGTGAAGCTTGCAGTCGGTATCGTTCCGAAGACTTGGAGGCAAGAATTGTGACTATGGCTCCGTTTTCAAACGCAAACGCCAGTACATTGGCATTATTGGAGTCAGTTTCAAACTCTAAATACAGAATTTCGACTTAAAAGCTTAAAAAAGATAGCCATATAGCCTCTCCATACCAGGAAATAAGAGTCCTAGTGGAACAGTGGGTTTACTGGTGGCGAGGGTTACTTTGTAGTCTGCATCTCGTTCAGGTTGAGCCATGGACAAGACCAACATGGACGGAATTTCTGTTTCGATCTGAAAGGCACCCGGTTTGCTCTTTCGATCAACATAAACGCATGTAACCTGCACCGTCATATCGCTGACTATCCAGGGCAAATTGGCGACGAAAAAGTAAACAGACACTTCTGCTTTCTTGTCTAAAAGCAAAAAAGGGAAAAAAATAAATCAGGCACAATTATGCAATTATTTCATGAGTGCTTCAAACGACATACCGATGAGAGGAAAGTGATGCGATGATTTTGACACCTGTAAAGGTGAAACGCAATGCAAACTGACATGCACATCATGGGCAGTGGACGTTGTAGATACAGTCAGAAGTGCGCGCAATAGATAACGACCAAAGTTGTTTTCCCGCGGTTCCAAGTTCTCGACATGGCTATTGAAGCTCAAACTTGCTTCCAAGAACGGTTCATCTTTATCGACTTTCACACCTTGAGAAAGACGCATTTATTTAGAAATTTATTTGGAAAAACGCATAAAAATGAGAATAAATAATACCAGTACCTGGCGCTGGGGAAACCTTTGATAAACGGATCAGTTTGTTAAGCTTGGCTAGTTCTTTTTCGGCAGCTTCGTAGTCAAAGTTCCGTCTTGGTGCGGGAGCGACGAATTGCATGGGCTGGGTTCCGAGATACGATACACGAACATCCCCCGTGTTCGAAAGCAGCAGCAATAAACCAGCCATAGACTAAAATGGAGAATGGGGAATAGAAATGAAGAGTAATGTCTAGGACAACTGACAAACTGTTGAATGTTCTTACTCTTAGGTTCAGACGGCAAATCGACAGTGGAATGAAGGGCAGTTGGCAATTCCAACGCAAGGTGGCATCTTCATAGACAAGCAAAGTCGACGTATGCGTACACACCAGGATGATGACCGAATCTGCCGCGTTATTGGACGGATACGCGAAACAGCAAGCGCTGTCGTAGTCCAGTTTCTTCATGAATTTCAACGTTCCGGTATCGTGAAGACAGTAGAGGTACTTTGTCCCCAAAATGACTAGCAGTGAGCAAGATCCTTTGAAGCGCACGCTCTGCAGGTCGACCACATTCTCCCCAATCATATACGACCAATCTGGGCTTAGCTTCTTCCTCGAAACTTGCATACGCTCCTCCATATCTGCGGCAGCACCCAACGTTTGGTATCTAGAATAATAAGCTATAGATTTCCGCTTCTAAGTTTATCGTTTTAAGGGAATTAACCTGTAGCATTCTACGGCCAACGACGAGTTGATCGTCACAAAACTGTCGGTTCGCTGGCAGTAACAGAAGGGCGACGGCAGAAAGGAATTGGGCAGCATGACGCTGAACCCCGGTCTTTCTTGCTCATAAAAGGACAGGATCCCATCTAAGCTCCGGACACAGAGCAGATCCTTGTCGACTAGCTGACCAAATGATCCCACGACAAGTTGAAAAGCTTGTCTCTGTAAATTATGCTCGTATAGAGGAAGCAAGTGTGTCTGACGACCGTCCTCGCATAAAGCTTCGTTAATAACCAGACTGTAGACGGTCAACTTCCTCGGGTGCAGTACGATCAGATACTGTAGCTGCTTTCCACTATTAAAGAAATCAATCAATCTGAATTCTAGCGCACATTAATTGAAATTAAATTAAAACTTACACTGCTACTTGCCCAGCCTGCAAGTCCAGAACGGGGAAAGGCAGTCTGGTTTCGAATAAGGCTTCAAATCTATATTGCGGAATTGTGTCACCGGAGTTATCACTTGGATTTTCTGAAGGCACGTGTGAATGGACACTCAAAAGACCGTCAGACGTTCCAACAATGATTTCCGGATTAGGGCCTTCAGACAGGGAAGCAACCAACAATGAACAGCCACACAATTCCGAGCTGGTTTGACTCCCAACAATGGAAATGGGTTCGGCCAGATCTTGCGTGGTAAAAAGGGACATGCTGACCGGACAAAATACTGAGTAGAAAACTATGTATATTATAGCACATGTAGTAAAAAAAAAAAGCCAACTCGTTCGGGAAAGGTGGTAAGGCTTTAAAAACAAACAACACAAGCTGTCGCTATAGAGACATCCGCTGCATAGACACGCCCATACATCCCAATTGGACAAATGACTAGAACAATGGCGGAGTTGATAAGGCCTAAAGGGCCCAAATTGGAGCAAAATGTCATAGTTTCTAGTGAAGTGTTACTTTCCGTCATATGTGAAATTGGAATTAAGCCATTAAGGAACGAAACGTCGAAAAACATCCATGTTTTTGATGGCTATTGCGCCTTAATAATCGGATAAGGAAAACGGAAATAAAAAGTTTTGAGCTCTCGAGATAAGACAAAACTGGGTAAGTTTCCAGGAAATTCGGTTTTCTTGCATGCTTTTCTTTTTCTTGTATGGTTTTCTTGCATCAGTTGGCTATTAATGTAAAGCCAACTGATTCAGTGGTTAGATTAGCCAACAAGGGAATCAATTAACGCGTACTTATGTCATAATTATAAATTAAAATTGATTGTCATTTAGTTCTGCTTGCAAATGTATATGCGATTGCGCAAAATCAGCAAATCAACAAATTTGGTCTTGTGTTGCCAATGCTTAATTCACTAAAACGAATTTGTTCCCTTCAAGTATCACTATATACGTGCGCGGTCAGGTTACCGTACAGTACATTGCAATCCGTTTATTGTATTCTTAAGCCTGATGTGCTTATTACACCATTAGATTGGGCATATTAGAGAGACGTTAGCGGTACATTTCCTGTAGCAGATATATAAGCAGATCAAACCATACTATAAGGTGTAACTTACATGAGTTTATAAGTTAATATGGCCCGCTCTGACTAAGCGAAGTATTTCGTGAATCGTGATGCTAAGACTTCTACAGTAAGAAAGCTCCAAGATATTTGCATTTTTTTACGTGCATAGTCGGTTTTTATGTTTTCTTCGGGACGTTGATGTAGAAAGGCTCAGAATAATCGCTCTTCTTGTTAGCTTTCCGCGGGCTTGGTTCTGGATGGTCGCACTGGGATTTCCCACTTTTCCTGACTTGGGCGTAAGGTTCGTCGTTCTTAAAATAATGTGGGATAGAGGCATTAGCATTGGCTGGATTCTTCTGGGTGTTGCTATTAAGAGAAGCATAACAAGGCTTAATGGAAGAGGATTGCTGTTGGACAGGGATTTTAGCATTGGCTTTGTCGCCTTCGGTAGCACCAACGTACGGCTCTTTGTTCTTAGATTGGTGTTGGGCAGTGGTACTTTGAGCAGTTGAAAAGACTGGAAATTCTCCAATTTCGGCGTACGTGTTCCGATCATTCATTGAGCACCGTCCGTTGTTGGCCGAAAGATTTCTTTCGTCTCTTGATAGGTTATTGAGGGGCAGGACTTCGGATTCTACGCGCAGCTCTTGGTTTTGGTAAATGTGCTCTTGGTTTACTTCTATCTGTGACCTTGCTCTTGTAGGGGTAAGTTTTCTATGGGACAGTAAGAAAAGCTTTGAATGTCCGGGAAGTTGGACCCTCTTCTCGTACTTACTTGCGACTGTAACGAACTAAGCAGTAAAGAATATTGAAGATTGTCGCGATGAAAGCGATTATAACTAGGGACAAAGTGGTTGAAGCTGCTTGCATTAGAAAAAGTTTTCGTTACTTTTAATTAAGAATATCAAATAATCGTTTCTTACTGTTAAGGGTGGGAGGTACGCACATCTTTTCGTTGGCTATCGAAATAGGAAAAGTTAGATTCAGGTTTGAAAAAATAGGTTAGTTAACACATAGGTGGAGAAACATTAAGCTTATGTATGCAGTTCGTGAGGCAGAAGCAGTCATCAGCCATATGGTTTTCAGTTCCAAACGCAAATTCGGGAAAGCATTCTGCACTTGCAATTTTAAAGTCAGGACTTTGCTTTGTTGGACAAATCGGACATTCGTTGGGCACAATTGGCAAATTGTCTGAACACTCTGAAAGCGATAAGGAGCGAATTAAAAAGCTGGTGCTTTTCTCTTACCTGTATAACTCTGTGGCTCGCATACAGGTGCATTTCCTGTCCAGCGATATTTGTTTCGTTGAGCGCTCCATGCACATTCCCTTTTAGGCTTTCCGAAAATTTTATACCCTTCCTCACAGTTATACGTAGCAATGTGGCGTGAGGTACGAGACACTGTTCCGTAAGCCGGACATTCTAGTTCTCCACAGCCATGCTCTACAACTTGTTTCTTTTAACAGACTGTAATTTATACCGTTTCTTTTATTTATTTTTTTACCTTCTCGAACCAGCGCTTTAAAAGAGCACATTGACAAAGAACTTCCCTGGCTCCAAGTCGAAAAAGTTAACTTGACTATATGAGCATCTGTCTTATAATCTGTTAAACTACACGTACTCGAATCAAGCTCCTTGATTCCTGATTTCGAGACTGATTCACGACCGCACTCGTTTGCGGTGTCCACCTGCACTGACATGGTTATTTCGCTGTTCGCTAGCAAACCTATAATTATATACGATGTACAAAACTATTCGTAGTTTTAATTGGGTGGAGTGTTGCATTACCTCTTACTTCGAAACGGACAAGTATTTGAATAGGGCCAGTATAGTTTGTTTTGAAGAACGCTAGTATGTCCGTTGTTGTTGAGTTCTTGTTCGTGGTTGTGGCAAGTTTTACCTGTGCGCAAGTATCATCCCGTCCGTCAGTGATATTTTTCAAATTCCAGGGATTGATAGATGCATTGAAAATTAAATCGTAGTAATCTGAATAGCAGCTATAAGCCTTAGGTATCGGAATTATTGTACACAAACTATCAGGTATCTTTACCGCAAGCTGGTATAGTCCCATTCCAAACTCCAGTCTCTTTGCAAGTCCTTGAGGCCTGCTTAAGGAACTGNTAATCTGAATAGCAGCTATAAGCCTTAGGTATCGGAATTATTGTACACAAACTATCAGGTATCTTTACCGCAAGCTGGTATAGTCCCATTCCAAACTCCAGTCTCTTTGCAAGTCCTTGAGGCCTGCTTAAGGAACTGTGAATCGTGCTTGAAATAAAAGCCTGTGTCGCAAGTGTATGTTACAAGCTCTCCTTCATTGTAAGCAGTTTTCTTGGGGTGCACATCTCCTTTTGCCGGTTTGCCTGGACATCGGCACTGCCCAGCTATTGACAGTAGAAAATTATTTTATAATCTAAGCCATACAAGAAATTTGAAATGCATACGTAAATGGGTACTTTAAGCAGAATGCCTAAGAATTTATAATATTTTGCTTTAAAAAGAACTCGTTACCAAGAATTGTAAGCACGGGCCAAAGTAAGCACATAAAACTCAGCAAGTACATTGTAATCCACTCTAAGTCGAAAACTAATGCCTTTCGCACACAGTCTTTCCTTGATCACGTTCCCTTTTGGAAGACGCAAGAAGGAAAACGGGAAACAACGCCGATACAGACATGTGTATATATATATTTCAGACAAAATCCCCGAAAGTTTTGCGTAAGCGATAAGACAAACGGGAAATGCTTCCTGGGTTGCCTTTGAGGTTTTAGATGATGACAAACTATTATATATTTAACGATTTTATGTTACCAAAAATTTGTACGTCGTCTTCCTGGTATATTACCCTTTTTAAGCTAGTTTTCCAACAAAAAGTGAATCAAATTACAAGCTCTTCTTCACTATTAGCGTTCTCGACACATTTACGACTCGGAGAAGAATCGAATCTGAGAAGAGAAACATAAATAAATACCAGACTTTATAAGCTTTGATCGGAGATGAAAAGACAATGTCCCGGATACACCAAAGTTACACTAGAGATAAGACAAAACGGAGTAGAGCTTCCTGGGTATCAAGTTTTTTTGCGTGCATTTAACGCAAAGCTTTGCCGCCTTTATTAGCACCAATGCAGGGCTATTTGTTCTTAGATAGGTGGGGGGTGGTACTTCGAGCAGTTGAAAAGACCGAAAATTCTCCAATTTCGGCGTACGTGTTCTGTTCAGTCGTTGATGAGCACCGTCCATTGCTGTCCGGTAAATTTCTGCCGTCTCTTGATAGGCTTTTGAGGGGCAGGACTACGGGTTCTACTCGCACCTCTTGGTTTTGGTAAATGTGCTGTTCGTTTACTTCCGTCTGTGGTCTTGCACTTGCTTGCGTAAATTTTCTGAGGGACAAGAAGAAAAGCTTTGAATGTCCTGGAAGTCGGACCCTCTTCTCGTACTAACTTGCGAAGGCAACGAACTAAGCAGTAAAGAATATTGAAGATTGTCACGATGACTGCGATTATAATTAGCAACAAAAAGGTTGAATCTGCTTACATTAGAAAAAGTTTTTGTTACTATAAATTAATAATACCAAGTAATCGCTCTTTACTGTTAAGGATCGGAGATCCGCGCATCTTTTCGTTGGCTATCGGAATGGGAAAGTTAGATTCAGATTGTAAAAGTTAGATTCAGGTTTGAAAAAATATTCAGTTACTCGTAGGCAGAGAAAAGTTAAACTTCCATGTCCAGTTCGTGAGGCAGTTGCAGTCAGCCATACGGTTTTCGGCTCCAAGCGTAAATTCGGGAAAGCATTGTACACTTTTAATATTAACGTCGGGACTTTGATTTGTTGGACAAACGGGACATGCGTGTGGCACAATTGGCAAATTATCTGAATGCTCTGAAAGCGATAAGGAAGGATTATGTAACTCTTGCTTTTCATACCCGTATTACTTACTCTTTATAGGGGCGCATATAGGTGCAGTTCCAAACCAGACATTTTTGTTTTGGGAATGGCTCCATCCACATTCCCTTTGAAGCTCGCCGACAATTTCATACCCTTTGTCACAGTAATACCTAGCAATGTTGGGAGAGGTAGAGGTACGATACACCGTTCCGTAAGCCGGACATTCCAGTTCTTCACAGCCAACCGCTATATAACTTGTTTCTTTTAACAGACTGTAATTTATACCTTTCTTTTATTTATTTTTTTACCTGCTCGAACCAGCGCTTTGAAAGAACATATTGATAAAGAACTTTCCGGGCTCCCAGTTGAAAAAGCTAACCTGACTACATGACTATCTGCCTTATTTGTTAAGCTACACGTACTCGAAAACTCCGAGATTCCTGATTTCAGTAATGATACACGAGTGCACTCATTTGCGTTGTCCACCCGCACGGACATGGTTATTTGGCTTCTCGCTAGCAAATCTAGAATGATATAGAATGTACAAAACAATTCGTAGTTTTAACCGGGTGGATTGTTGCATTACCTACGTTTAAACGGACAAATATGTGAATAGGGCCTGGATTGGCCGCCTTGAAGAACGCTGTTATTTCCGCTGTTTTTGGGCTGCTCTTCCAGGTTATGCCCATAATCTTTTCGTGTACAAGAGTTACCTGTGCGCAAGTAGTATCCCATTCGTCTGTGATACGATTCAAACCCCCGGGGGTGATAGATGCATTGGAAATTACATCGTAGTAATCTGAATAGCAGCTATAAGCCTTAGGTATCGGAATTATTGTACACAAACTATCAGGTATCTTTACCGCAAGCTGGTATAGTCCCATTCCAAAGTCCAGTCTCTTGGCAAGTCCTTTGAGCGACCTGAAGGAACTGGGAATCGTGCTTGAAGTAAGAGCCTCTGTCGCAAGTGTATATTACAAGCTCTCTTTCGTTGTAAGCGTTTTTATTGGGATACACAGTTCCTTTTGCCGGTTGGCCTGGACATCCACATTGCCGACGAGCTGTTGACATTTGAAAATTATTTTATAATAGAAGCCGTACAAGAAATTTGAAATGCAGACGTAAATTGTTACGTAAGCAGAATTCCTCAGCATTTAGAGAATTTTATTTTAAAAAGAACTCGTTACCAGGAATTGTAAGCACGGGCCAAAGGAAGCACAAAAAACTCAGCAAATGCATTGTTATTCACTTTAAATCGAAAAACTAATGCCTTTTGCACACTGTCTTTTCTTGATCATGTTCCCTTTAGAAGACGTCAAGATGGAAAGCGGGGAACAAAACCGATACAGACATGTATGTAAGTATAATTCAGACAAAATCCCCCGAAAATTTTGTGTCAGCTATAAGACAAACGGGAAATGCTTCCTGGGTTGCCTTTCAGGTTTCACATGACAAACTAACTGGTATTATCCATTTTAAGCTACTTTTCCGACAAAAAAATGAATCAAGTTACAAGCTCTTCTTCATTATACGCCTTTTTAATGGGACGCACGAAGTCCGTTTTAGGTTCTCCCTGGCAATCACACTGCCTATAGCTATAGCCCCATTTGAAAACTTTTCATTATAAAAGTCATTTAACATATCTGAAATCCACGGAAGCCGTACGCAGGAAGTTCTAAGCCATTTGAGATACGTTAGAAACAAAAACTCGTTACCAGAAAGTGTATATAAGCACGGTACAAAGTAATCCAGTACAAGTAAATGTTCACAAAATTATGGCTTGCAGAACAGAGTCTGCCATTCAGTGAAGGAAATCGAATCATCAAAGTATCAAACAATTGTTAAGTTCAAAAGCAAATTTTCAGTCCTCTTTTAGGAAAGCTCGGTTGACTAGTTATAAGCTTTTGTTATGGCACTAAAATGATTTAGTAAAGTTTTTGTAAGTCGTAAAATTGTCGGAGAAAGCTCCCCTGACATGTACGCTCGGCGCAAATCGTCGCCTTCGACCCCTATTCCGATCAGCAAATACGCGGCAAACTCCTGTCCGGCCTTATAAACATTCAAGCGATCGGTGAGTCCTCTGCAAACACCTTCTTCGCACGCCACGGACACAATGGAATGGCTATGGCAATCTGTGTTGTTTTGGCACTTGCGTTCAGTTTGCGACACATCGTCCACATCGGACAACACCAGTTTCTCATTTATGAGAACAAACTGCCGGAGTCGCAGATCCAGCATTAAAAGCGATCGCTCCGACAAGTATTTCAGCAACTCTGCCAGATCATGCGCCAACTGTATAAAAAATGTTGAAACATTAGACAGTTTTAAAGTGAAATACTCGAATTATACTTGTAAACGTAGCAGAAGAGGCATCTGTAGGAGTATTAAATTCGTGACTGACTTCCCCAGTTGGGTCACCAACGCTACGCTGCCAGGAAACTGCTCGCAAGCTTCGCACCCATACGTGCAGTAGGCCAGTACCTGAAAAATAGATATTTTCTATTAAATTCAAAGGCAATACTCGCAGTACTATACCTTTGATATACTGGGATGTTCCAAGTCTTGAAGTAAGCGGATCTCATTGTGGAGTTTCTTGGCTGATCGCGCCAAACACTTGGAGTATGACGAAGAGGGTTTTATGCCAGCCAGAATCTTCTGGCACTGGTTCATATCCTCCCCGCCAGTGTGAACAACTTTTAAGGCTGCCCGAGTGCCATCAGATAACGTAACTTGGAAAACAGACTTTGTCCATCCGCTGGACAGAAAGTGGTCGACGCGGTAAGGTTGGCTGAAGGTGCAGTACTTGCGACATGAATCGGAACTGCAAGCACGGACTAGTGAACTAGAATTGGCACTTTCGTAAGGTTCTCCCAACTGTTGTACACTGAAAACGTGTTCTACGTGGCTAAAATCCGGGTAAGATGGAGGTGAATTAAAGGTTAAGCTTAAGATGGTTACGCAGGTTAATAAGAAGACGACGAAAAGATACCCAAAACATGCTAGAAACACGAAATTGGGTCTCGGGAGCCTTAATATCATGCTGGACAGAGGTTTCCACCCGAAATATACATTCCGACATCCGAGCCAGTCAATGAATTATCCTACACGGAAGCCATTTCCGTTCTAAAATTGGAACGTCTACGGTACATATGTGTCCTAGGATAAATACAGTCAGTACAAGCAAGTCAAAACAGTTAATTTAAAATCTTAAATACCTCGAAACACACGCAATCTGAAAGCCAAATTTATTTACAGTCAAGGTTTGTTATCTAAGCAATAGATGGCGAGGTAAGACACGTTCTCAGGTCATTAAAAACGGCTGTCGATAAAGTGCGAAACGGCTATTTCCATAAACCAATGTGAGAGCTGTTTCGCGGCTCGTCTCGCGTTTCACTTTTTCTTATTTCGCAAATCGCATATCACGTTTTGCCCATACGCATTAGAAAGGTATAGATGGCGTATGCATCAGAAATGCACAACGAAATGCCAAGTCATGAAATCCCGAATAGAAATGGCGCGCATTAGCTAAAATGGGTAGTGTTGTGATTCAAGGAGAATGTTTTCGTGCATATATTAGCAGTTTGTATTCGTGTGATCCTTTTACCCTTATAAACTAATTCAAGCGTTAATTCCGTTTAATTATTCTAGGTAGAGACATCTAAATACGCTGGGTGTGTTTTTACACTTCATGATGTGCTATACGAAGAAAACACGAAGCCATGTTTTTCCCGCTCATTCTTGGAAACTGGATTTGGTAAGTCTCGCTCGTAGTTAGTTGATACATTACCCACATATCAATTTCCTTAATTTTTAATTTGGCTTATGACAAAATTAGTTGTCCCCATTTCGAAGGACACGAAATTTCAAAGTCCATATTGCATATCTGCTTCTTTTCTATTTTTTTTTCCTTTCTGGAAAACCAAAACAAACTTCGGATCTGACATTTGTATTTACGAAAGATGAGTTAGTCCAATATTCTGATCTGGCATTTTAGAAAGTTGAGTACGTGTATGTATGTTTGTCACCTCCCTTTTCGGTGCTTTATGCACTTCCATCCTTTACCTCGTTTATCATGCAAGTTAGCTGTCTGAGGTAAAGGGCTGTCAGGGTGTTTCTGCTGTGAGGTGACAGTATAGCCACTAGTTAGATCTGTTTATTTCCCACAAGTGCGTAAAGTCAGTCCATATTCCGTAAAAAAAGGAGTGGAGATACCTACGATGAATCGAGTTGAAGCCTATATGACAGCCCCTAGGCACCGTTTGTTAGCTTACTTGTTAAGGGCGGTATTCAACGAGTGGCAGGTCTGGAGTTGTGGACAAATAAAGGGTCAGCATAATGTATCCCATTAAAGTGACAGTGCTCTACTCTTTCAACTCAACTCGATGTCTCAACCGTTTTTTCATGACTTTTTTCTCGCCCCTTCACTACTACACATTCTTCTTCCCCCCAAAGTTATACCCAAAGTGCCTCACATTTGTCAAAAGCCTATGGTGCAGATCATGCGATCCCTTCCCGAGATTGAGCGTGAAACCTCTCCGTTTCCCATTATTACTTTGGTGTGGTGGTGGACCTCTCCCAAAACGCATTGTGTGAAACGTATCCCCGTCAAGAAGATTGACAGCTCCACAAGTAGTATACAGGGTTGTAACCCAGCAAAGGGTTTTATCTTCTCTGGTATAACTTCCGTTCCATTCAATAGTCTTCACCATATAGTTACCGTGTTGTCTACTTGCTATAGATCATCTGACGTATCTTTCCTCTCCTTAGTTTGCTGTGTGTGTGCATTGCAAGCTCCAGTGCCCTGCTGGGAAAATGTTACAAGAAAATGTTGCAGTCTCATGGGCGTACTCCGTGAGATGTCTGTTTATTTGTTTGTGGGCTCGAGTCTATTTGGAGTTCCTGCCTTTGCTGGCTACTGTGTGTCAGTTGGGAAGTTGGGTCCAGTCCCCCTCGGAAATGTTCCTAAAGGTCACATTGCGCGGTTAGCTGGACAGCTCAATAGCCTCCAGTGGTATATGGTGCAGTCCAATACCGAGTCCGAGGGCTCATTAGGAAATGTCCACATGCCTTCTATCGTGTAAGTAAGCACAGTCGAGGAGAGACGTACAACTTTTCTATCATCGCCCCTTCTAACTCGTTCGACATGTGTTGACAAAGATCTTGACAAGGCGCTCCTGTAATGAGGTGCTAGTAGGAAATGAGAGTCAAGACCCCCAGAGGCTCCTTTTTTTCATTATTGCGCCGATACTTGTCAAACCGACCGACTGGTAGCCCCTGACCGCTATCAATCGTTACGTTAGTTACGTTCGGTTTGGATCGATCACTGGACCCGGCAGAGAGCTTTCTTTCATTGTTGCCGAGACCGTGAATGCTACGCTATATACGCGTATTCAGTTCCATGTTTGTTATTCTTTTGTTTAAGGGAAAGCAGCGAGTGGAAGTAAGATAATATGGGCTAGCGGTATTATAAATGTGTAACCCACGAGCAAAGAGAGGGAAAAAAGTGACGGGTATGGCTGTCAATATTTGCCTGGTGAAGAGTATATTATCATTAAGCTCGAAACGGGACGTGTAACGTTGCGCGTACGGACGCCTCCTTTGTTAATTTGGCCGCTCTATTGTTTTCCCCTCGTGCAATATAGATGGGGCCGTCATGGTTCTTTTATAGGTCCTTGTTTGTCGGTCCCTAATTGATGAAAAATTGTACCGACTTGCGTGGAGAGTGCGAAAAACATGTCTATGCCTGGACAGCCCAAAATTCGAGGCTGGCTGGGGAAAACGGTAGGAAATCACCAATGCTTTTAATCAAACAAACGACTATATTTTTCATTGTGCGAGTGTAGCACAACAAAGAAATTTTGCAAACTTATGGAGGTCTGAATCCGGGGTTATAGCGAGGTTAACTTGCCAGCCGGGAAAATTTCACTGTTGCCTAATAATGAATGTTTGGTAGGACTTGGAATTTATTCACAAAAAATATTCCTTTTCGTATCTAGTACGGAGCAAGAATATTTGCAATGTTCTTCTACCTCTTATTGATGTGCTGTTATTGATTGAGCGCATGTTCCGTTCAATGTTTCTAATAATTACGCGTTTCCGTATAGTTTGTCACAACCAAAGTGAAGGAAAACAAGATAAAAGGGAGGGTTGGGTCTCCATAGTCTACCCAAAGCTGGGGGTTTGGACTTTGGATGCTGGGGAAGGTGTTGCAAATAGGGGATTGAGATTTGTGGAGTTCTTTATAAGTGGGAAAAGACTTTTGACAAGAATGTCAACTCTAATGAGGGATTAGCAACCCTCCCATCCGCAGCTGACATGTGCCTTTTCCAATTGTCCCTGTGGAAATCCTGTATTTCCTCCAATCCTCTGACTAATTGCTGGATTCGGTGACAGCTACTTTTGTCAATTTGCATTAGCAGATCCCTGATGAGTCCCAGATTCCTAGTGAGATCCCTAAAAAATAGTCCCTGCTGGATGTTTTTTGCCAAGTCTCAGAAAAGAACAATACAGGTAGCTTATCAAGTTAAGTTTGGCGAGGTAACTAAAAAAAGGAAGATTCCAGAGTTGCAAGAGCTTTTAGTTTTTTTTGGCGGGTGTTGTCTCGTCTGCCATATCTCAGCTTTTTAGCTGTCGTTCTTGTGAGAAGCTTTTTGTGGCCCTTGTTCGCGCGCGTGGACGGATCGTTGATCACGCCGCGATGATGCGCCCACGCGATCCGGATCGGGAAATGGTTCGCGTCGAAGCTGGGTGGAGGATGTCAGGTAGCTTATTGGTGGACTGGGCGCGTGAGTAAGGGCTGTAGCCATGGCGACGTGTTCGAAAGAGCCCTTTCCCGAACCAATCTCTCGTGGGAACCGCGCAGGCACGAACACTATATACTCCCGGTCGTTGCTGTCAGCCAAAAGCGGAAGGAAATTCTTCCGCCGCCTCTCGTGCTCCCAAACGGCAAACGTTCGCAAGCCACAAGTGCGCATCTTTCCACCTTCCTACCAGCGACAAAATCCCTGTTTTTTCTATATAACTTTCCTTCTGGTGTTGCACGAAACAAGAAAAAAAAGATAAGTGGGATGAGAGTGTTAAGACTTAAAAATCGGAGCAATTTAAACGAACTTTCGCGCACCAGGCCCCCAAAATAAAAGAGGGGTAAAAGGACACGCCTGTAGCTCCGCCCCGCTAGTTAGCGTTAATAGCAGGGATCGATGAGGGGTGGATATGGAAGAAGTGGCTGCAGGGATGCTAGGATAGTTGGTCCGTTACAATAGCACCATCATCACACTCCCTCTTTTCGGGTGGACGCAGCGGACCCCAAGAGAAATCTTCTTCTTTTTCCTCCTCGGCAGCAGCAGCTGTGGGGCTGCTTAGGAGAGAGCCTTTGCTTTTGGGTTGTTGCCACGGAGGTGTCGTATTCGGAGCCGGCCTCAGAACGGCCCGTGGCTGCTACCAAGACGGAGCACGATCCCCGATCCCAGCCGACCAAGGGACATAGACCTGCAATATTACACGGCCACACGCCCACCTACTTTTTTCTTATAACCGCCCCGTCCGACCGACTGGCGAGCAGTTGATTTCCTCCGGCCGCCACCGTGTGTTGCTGTGTTTGTGTGTGTGTGTGTGCACAGTACGTTGGGTTGTCCAAGCACCGTCTTAAAAGCATGTGACATGTAACTCCTGGTTACGGCTCCAATTGAAAAGGGATTTAGTTAAACTCGTTACTGTGCGCCAAGACATTATTTCCAAGAAAACTGGAACCGATTTGGCTCAAGACTAAAAGTGTGGGCAGTCGTGGCATGGCGTTGGGCTTAGGCGGCCTAGCCGGACTAGGTGCCTTGGTGAACTTTAGTTCGGCAGCCAATGCTGCGGCCGGTCATCATCCGCTGAACCGGTGTCATCACCCACACGCATTAGCGCACTCGATGGCTACAGCCGCAGCGACGACCGGAACACCGACGACAGGAGCCGCAGTGGTTTCCAGTGGAGGACCGTCCCCCGCCACGGCAGTCTCCGTCACCATGCCCATCATTCCGACCCCCATGTTCGCTTTACCGACGTTGAATTTCTCCGTAGCCCAAGTCGCAGCCGTGTGCGAGACGCTCGAGGACAGCGGCGATATCGAACGTTTAGGCCGCTTCCTCTGGTCCCTGCCGGTAGCGCACCCGAATATCGGCGAACTAAACAAGAACGAGGCCGTGCTCCGTGCACGGGCGTTAGTGGCGTTCCACATGTGCAATTACCGGGAAATGTACCATATTGTGGAGAACCATCGGTTCACGAAAGACTCGCATGGCAAGTTGCAGGCCATGTGGCTGGAAGCGCATTACTTGGAAGCCGAGAAATTGCGAGGGCGACCCCTCGGCCCGGTGGACAAGTACCGCGTGCGTAAGAAGTTCCCGCTCCCGCGGACCATCTGGGACGGCGAGCAAAAAACACACTGTTTCAAGGAACGCACCCGGAGTTTACTCCGCGAATGGTACTTGCAGGACCCGTACCCGAACCCCACCAAAAAACGCGAATTGGCGCAAGCCACGGGTTTAACGCCGACGCAAGTGGGCAACTGGTTCAAGAACCGACGTCAACGAGATCGAGCCGCAGCCGCCAAAAATAGGTGAATAAAAAAGTTTCACACCTTCTTGTTTCTTTCCAAGCTGACAAGCTCGCCAAAAGTTTTCCCGCGGTCGTCTTGATTTGTGTTACTAATATCCCAAGCAATTTTCTCCGTGCAGACAGGAAGAAAGAAAAAAGTGAAAAACAGTTTTGGTGGTAATTTGTTGCATTCCTGTCGCGAAAAGTACCTCTCATTACCGCGTTACCCGTTAGGTGCCTATCAACTTTTATAGTCATGGATCCGACGCTGTTTTAAACCGTGTTAAAAGCAGTAGCTGCTTGAGCTTTCCTTTTTTATTCCTGAACAGACACTTTCGCCAAAAAATGGTTCTATCATAGATTTGCCAATTGGTGTGCTCTTTGCGCGAGTTAGGGTAGGGTATTCTGGCATTGAAATCGGGCAGAAGGTAGTTTAGGGGTTCTTACCGTGCAATCGTGAACATTTCCACAGTTCCAACAGGCAAGGAGGTGTGCGTTTATTGCTTTTGTCACAGCTCTTTATTTGAAGAGCCCTGCTGCGTCGCAATGTTGGGAACATGAACATGAAAGGGGCAACAATAATAGGGGCCAAGGCTCAAGTAGTATACTTCCTCTTCGGATTGTATAGCTGGGGTTTCCTAACATGTCGCCCCTTTCATGCGCTGGTGATGGAGTGTTGGTTACTTAGATGCCAGTTTTATTTTTATTATTTTTGGGATAAAAAAGGGTTTGAATCGCTCCAGTTCGCTCCAACCTCATTTGGCGTTAGGGAAGAAGCCCAACATTCTGGGGGCGAAATAGTATTTGAGGGGTGTCGGGCTCAGTAAAGTTTCTTTGCAGCGGAGACTCATTGGGAATTCAGTTTGGGGAGTTATGATTGTGATTGGTATGCAAAAGTATTCCGTGCACACGCTGGCTTGCTCCCTGAAAGCCCTGCAACATCACACACAGCAGGACGTGTAAAGCTGTATTGCTGTGTAATCCGCTCAAAGGGATTGCATCGAACGAGGCATGGAACACACACAAAAGCTTTTGAGTCTCCTTTGCTTTAAGATCCCGGGTGAAAAGGATTTAATGCTAACCTTTTGCACCATATTGGGTTGGATCTAAACAGCAGCAACTTTCGGGTAGCATTCCTTTTATTTATTCTTTCTTTTATTGGTTAATCCCCTGTCTTTTCTCATCGTCCTGATCATTCGTAACATTCATAACCGGGCTTTTTCAGTAGATGGGAGCGAAATTAGTGCACACAACGACACAAGTTTCCTAGATCCACATTTGATCTCATTTAGCGACTCTGATGGTTGCTCTGCAATCCGAGGCTTCTCTTAGCCCGCATGCTGCTGCTCGATCTATCTCAGGAATAAGGCTTGATCACGTATTCTGTTTCTTTGGGCAATTGGTTGAAGCACCAGGATGAAATAATTGGACAGCTTATGTTAGCCAGACCAGCGTGAGTTCATTGGTAATGCATTGGGAAGTGCAATCTTCCGCGTTGTTGCGCTTCCACGCGTCGACTTCATTGTTAACCCACCAGTTTCCTATTATTGCGAAGGAATTCCCCGGAGCCTTTTCCCACTCGTTTGCTGGTCATCCCCTGCTCACCAGTGTTGAATCTATAAAGCGAATAGAATAGAGGAAGAGGGGTGCTTGATGGTTTAGTAAATCGGGAGTGAGAAAGCGGGGAATAGAGAGAGAGTGTGAGTGAGGTCTTTTATAGGCAGCTAATGAGCTGTGAAGAGTCACAGTGGCAAACGGGGGCCCAAGGAAAATGTTTGGCTTTCGGGGGAAGAAAAGGTCCCGCGTAATCGCTCTGATAAACAAAAAGAAGTAGCCGGGTGTTTTATGGGTTGCAAGGAATACGACGAAAACACTGGAATTACGTATTTGTAAGTTGGATTACTTACGAGGCAAAAAGATAATTTACTCGAAGCATGCTCTGGGCCTTTTGGTCTCGCCAAGTACTCATTCCCAAGCATGTTGAGTAACGCCCCGCTTTATAGGAGCAATGCATAGTCGAGTGTGGCAAGGAGTTGTCTTCTCGACCCATCTATCAACGCAATTGCGTGCTTTCAAGACCAAACTGAACTTGCGTGTGATTGTCTGCACCCGGAGGGTTGGCTTTCAGAATTTGGCAAGGTGTCTTTTCCTTCAAGACTTTGTAATTCTTCGCGCGGTCATGTTTTCTGGATTGCTACTGTAATTACTGCACGCATAGAAAGACCAGGAAAGTAATCTTCCTATAGGAATAATAGGAGCCTTTCCGGGCATCGTCCCCAGGATTCTTCTTGCAGAAATCAAATGACCTGCAAAATAGGGCAAATTTTTATTTTACTTCGGGGAAAGGATTTGAGGTACTCAAGTAAACAAGGCATCGAAACTTCGCCAAAGAGCAGCGGGGTAATCAGAAGAGCAAATCAAGACGACCGAATTGACTATAAAAGGGCATGAGAATGAAACGAGGATTTGTAATTAATTTTTGGGGCATCATTTGAATCTCAGGTTACAGCACGGTGGACGCTACAGCAGCGGCAGCTCGAAACGTCCGGAATCCGCCAACAGTCGATCGGAAGGGAGTCCACACGGCTCGCCCACCTCCGCGCCGCTGTCCCCCGGTGGCGAAAGCATGGATTCCGATTCGGATATTTCGTTGGGGCCGCCTTCGCCTACGTCGTCGATTCCGGCGTCGACCGGACATCCCGAGTCTCCGGACACGTCAACTTCCTCCGCGCGGCGATTAACGGAACAGCACAATCCAGCGACGAACGCCGCCTTGCCGCCTCACCATTACCATGACAATCTTTCGCCCTCGGCCAACTTGCTGCTGCCGGTGTCTTCCACCCATTCCATGACCAGCAACAGCGGAGCCCTGGCGTACAACAACGCGGCGGCGGCGGCCGCCGCCGCGTGCTTACCTTCGCCTTTCGGGTTCACCGCCGCCATGAGCAACCCCGGCTTTCAGTACACCTTGGCGGCCGCGGCGGCGGCGGCCTTTCCCCATTTCCCGTTCGGGCCCTTGCCGGGCCACGCGCCGCATCCCGCACGAGGAACGCCGACCACCACACCTGCGGGATTCCCGCCCGGATTCCGGCTACCTTTCGACTTTGTCCCCTTCGCCGGAGGCGCCCAGGACGCGTTTTCACCCTTGTCGCGATCCAACCAATTCCACGGGGCCATGACGGCCATGGCGGCCACCGAGCACTACCTCAAGCAGCAGCAGCAGCAACAACAACAGCAGCAGCAGCAATCCTCCGGCTCCCCTCCCCCCCTTCATCTCCACAGTCATCACGGTTCTTCGGCGGTAATTAAGCTAGGGAGCAGTGGATCCGTGTCTTCGGAGCCGGAAGTCGAAGTAGTGAGTCCGGACGAGTCATCCAAAGACGAAGATTCTAAGAATTATCACCAGTCATGACAGGGTTTATTGTCTTCGCTACGTCCGTAAGATTGCAACCATGTTTCCTTTTCAAAAGTTTCAATCATTAGAATTTTTGAGAATGCTGCCCCCCAGACGTTCCCCTCCCTTTTCTTAAAAAAATAGCGCATCTGTTATATCGTCGAGTGACTATTGCTGTGGTTAGTTTTTGGGTGACGTGAATATTTAAAAAAATAATCATGAAAGAACAGTTGTGTACCCCACGAGGGTTAGAGATGACTATGCTAAAGTCGCGGGGCAAAAAAGAGTCGGCAGAGAAACCGGATGATCTGCGTTCGAGTATGGGAATTAGGAACGATATTATAGGATACTTAGCAAAAGACAACTTAGCCCGAGGATTGAAAAAAATACGAATAATAAGTATCCTGTGTGGGTTCTTTTGCACATATATCGTGTGCTCAGCAACAACAAAAAGATGACAGCGTGTACTGCAGTGATGATGGCGTCTCTAACTATAAAAGGAGGAAACCAACCGACACTTGACTGGTGTGCAACTGTTAAGGGTCCGTCACGCCATGTGTTCAAAATCCTCATTTGGCGGGAAAAAGGGGTTCAGTTTGTGCAGCTTATTGTGTTCTATCCGTGTGCGCCTAAACAGAGGCTCGTTACTGTGGTCGCCTCAAAGTGTTGCCGAAAGTGATGCAAAACTTGGACATACGAAGGTTCTTCTCTTTCTCCCTCGCTGATCGTGTTTTTCCCCCAAAAAGAAGATTCTGGGTTCCCAAGTGAACGTGTGCATACAAAAGTTGTAAATTCTTCTAAGAATGGCTGTCGAGTGATGGAAGGAAGAAGGGCTTTATTTTTATCCCTTTTCAATTGCCTTGTACAAAAGTTATGTCGCGCTGTGCTAATTCTAACCCCTTGCTGGGCCCCTACGTCACCTTTTCGCGTGAGCTATTCCCAAAAGATTTATGTGAATAAAGCGAAAAACCAAAAAACCTTTACGAGCCACCACTTTTAACTCACATCGTATATAAAATGTATAATTTCACCGTGTACTAATGGCGCATCCGTTGTGCTGCTCAAGCGTGGTTAAAATGCGTGCGTGGGGGGTTGGCGATCATTAATGTGGAGCGGGTTCAGCCCCTCTTTTCCCCCGATAATTTCATCTAATACCCTTTGGGACGATTTTTTTTCATATTTTCAGATCTGATAACTTCGATGTATAGGAAGATTGGGCGCCCATCGCTGGGATAAATCATAGCTTCATTTGAATGCAGCACTGTACCATGCCTCCCCCCAAAGTTGCACCCAAAGTCTGATTGCCCTCCCGCCCCCTTTTTTATATTTTGATTCAATTGTAGCCATCATGCTATGTTTCCGTAACACGATGGCTGCAGTTCTTTTGGTTCTTACCATCCATTTTTTTATGAAATCAGAAGCTCCCGTTTATTTCTTTGCTGAAGAGATAGAAAGGTTAGCGTTTGATTGGAACCGCATTGCAGTGCTTTTCAATGGGCTAGAACTCGAGAATTTCTGCGTGGAACTGAATACCAGGGGTCCAGGTCCATGTGCACATATTGGTTTAAGCAGCGACACATCGTGTTCGATTAAATCGGTTTACTGTATAGCAGCTCTTGGAATTTACTGCCAACTGACCCCAAGTGGGGCGAGTTCTATAGCCAAGGAAAAATAGAATGGGCATTGAATCTCGAATTGGGGTTTGGATTACAAACCACAGAGCGAAAGGTACCTTGTTGGCCTTGTATTATGGGCCCTCGGTTATACATCCATATGAATTTTTCGCTCCTTCTCCGCGCCGTGGAAAAAGACAGCCCATCAGGAGTAGGCAGTAATTCGAGTTCTGGACATTATCCATGTTACTAAAGCAGACTTGAAAGCAAACTGCCGGGGTGCTTTAAAGGGATTTCACCTTCCCCATTGAATAGCGACGAGCAGCAAAAAAGGAATATGTGTGTATACGTCCGTTTAAATCGGATATGCTGACCCGGCCAGTGCTAGAAGATAGCATTCTCACTATACAACGCTATTATAGCTCATGAGTGAGTCCGGGTTTCTGTTTCATGAATGTAGGGTGGAAAGAAGAATCCCAGGGTAGTACGCAGCTGTTATACAGCAATACAGGCTTTTCTTCCAACAGAGCGGCATGCGGACAACAATCCCTGGCCATCTCAACACAGTATTTTTCCGAACGATCGTGTTTTCTCTTTCCATCGGAGCTATAGCCAAGTTTAAGGGGTGAAGATGAAGCGGAGAGGCTATTTTTGAGGAAGTAAATAGCGATAAGGTCGGCTGTTGTAGTGATGTAGTGTGAAATGTATAGGTCTTTGTCCACTTCCTCTGGCTCCGTTGGGGATCTATGGGGTGTCACACCTCTTCTCCTGGAGTTTTCTTTTCTTCCTGTCTAAATGCTGTCTGGGCAGTGAGTGCATAGTGTGCAAAGCCCCTGTACTGTGTCCCAGGGTATACTCCTCCTTCCGGTAAATCAATGCGGGGCGAAATGGTTGGAATGGGGTAAAATGAGCGGATTAAGAGTTGAGCCTGTGGTCACAGCCGTATATATGTGTATATATGTCTGTCTCTACATGTAAAGTCTCTCCGTTCTGGCATCGCAGATATCCTGTCACCAGCAGAGGTTCCCCCGAGTGTGGATCAGCGTTGGCTTGGAAAGAAAGAAGAGAAACGGAAAGAATGAGAGCGAGCGGGTGGGCTAATGTGTGTACTACTGGTACGGGCTGTCCAGTCCAGTCCAGTTCCCTGGATCGGATTGTTTCGTTCTTGCGAGTCTTTTGAAAGAAACGCCATTCCCAGAAACCCGAGCAATTAGCGCTCAACTTGTATGTTATTGCATCGCGCTCTTAATGGGGAATACTCCGGTTTTCAGATCTTCATAAAGCCCAAAGCAGAAGCAGTCACTGGGATGTGACGACGAAGGCCTCTATGATGGCTAAAGATGGCTAAGGCTTCAGGATTTCGATTTGAAGCCCGGTAGCTCGTCTTAAAAACTGTGATCCAGCAGCACTTTACATTCGAATAGGAAAACGAGTAGCAGCAGATGATGGTCAGGGCATTGCTAACCAACGGAACCCATCTGATAAAGACTTCCGAAATGGGTCGCAGCAGCCCGGCCGACGTGTGATGGACAAAAGAGCCAGGCTTATCATTATACAAGATTGAATGAGCGATTCTTGTAACATTCCCGCGCGTGAGTGCATATCGAGCTCTGTCCATTTCATGCCCTGGCCAGTGATATCGAGGTCCCTTTCAGCCCATAGATATATTTTAAAAAATAGAAATGACTTTAAGTGTGGTATGCATTATTGAAAAAGAGGCAGAGGAAAAGAAAGAAGGAGCAACTAACTTGGTGTGCTGGTGATCGCAAGGATAAGATCGCTTTTCTGGGCCTTTATTGCTCTTAAAGTAAGAAGGAAAAAGGGAGGAGGATCGAAGCTGGGCCCGTCCGGTAGCTTTAAAAGCGTGATGGCCGTGCTTTTTGGCACTCTTGGAGTAGTCCCCCTTATTAACATGCACAAGCCACGGAAAATAAGGCGTCAGACAAGGGACTTGTCAGTCAAACCAAGTTGACTTGCTTAGAGGGGGCAGAGCGCTCAAGGTGTGTGTGTGTGTGTGCTTCCACGAAAAACCAAACTGACTTTTGAACCTTTTGAGTGAGTGCGATGCAGCATTCTTGCTCCGTCATGCTAAGATATAGATCCCAGATATCTACGCTGCCTGGCCTGGCACCTGAGCTTATAAAGCTCCTTATAAAAACCCTCCATCAAACCGGGCGATCGATGCTTTTATACACCGAGCCACTCACACCTGAACCAACGTTTATATAGACCGAGAAAGAAAGGCGCATTCATTAATTTCCCCAGACTTTCAAGGGATATGCTACATCTGTTTCCGTGCATTTTCTGATATGCTTGCAGGATGGCTAAGGAATTGTGAATTAAAGTCTATACGGGTCTGCTCGTAAGAAAACGGTGGAGCGCTTGTTTTCGTGGATAAGTTCCGCTGCATTGCGTTTCAAAGGACGAGGTAATGTGAGAAAGCCGTTCTTTCAGTCTTTCGTCGTCTACGATGAAATAATGCGAATGTTCCGGTCAGTATATAGCAGATACAGCTCGGGATGGGTTTTCGTTCGGAAAACCGTGGGAAAAAGACCACTTGCACACCTTTCGGGATTTCCTCAGCAGTGTCGGATGTTTATACGACTTGACTCAAATTTTGTCACTCGTCTTGTCTTTTTAATGCTTCTGATAAAGATCCTCAGCCACTGGGCGCTTTACGAAAAAGTGATGCTGTATCGCCTGAAGTGGGTGGTAAACCGCAGCTTGGCAGTGTTGTACACATACAGGGTACAGTTAGGCCCCATGTCTTGTTAATCGCATTAAGCCAGGCGCAACAAAAGGCGACCATCAGATGCGACGACCTCGGAGGCTTTGGAGGCACACATACACACACCTCTGCATCGTAGGCCTATGTTATCTGTCCCAACACAATTAACTAAAAAGGTATTATACTGCCAGGGCCCAAAGTGTTAGTAGAAGCGCCCGGGTCCTTTTTTTCCGCCCCTTTTCGCTCCGCTTAAGTGAGTTAGGTACCACACTTCCGTGGGCCTCGGCCAGGTTGTGAAGGTTTGATCCTTAGGCCTATTTATGGGGCTATTGTGTAACATGGTTATAAAATTCTTGTCAAAACAGCGCGTATGCCTAGGCAAACAGACCCAAAAGCGGTTTAGCGGGAGGATGGGCCCATGTGGATCGATCCACTTCATTTGGTTAAGAATCGGTACAAATGGCTCATCTATCCTCAAGTTTGGTGTAGAATGTAGAATTCGAGAAGATTGCGCTAACGTGTCTCATTCGCAGCTGTCAGTCCACGGTTTTGCGGGAATTATGTTGACTATCCGAGACCATCTATGCAAAAATTGAAGAAAATCATAATTTTAGAATAATAAAATAAAATAATCTTATAATAATAACAAAAATTATTTGAAAATGAAAAAAAATCTGGTGTTGGTTGGCTTAGCTTGTCTGAAGCCATCAGCTACTATACGCCTGGGTTGAGGGGTTATTTTTATACATTCTTAGAGCATTTCTCTCTTTTGTCCACGGTCGTATCGTATCATATCGTAATAGGGGGCTCGGAAAACTAAAGACGGAAGGAATAAAGGGAGAGTTGAGCACAGATTAAGTTTCACGGGGGAGAGACAGCTCTTCTTAATGGACCGCTTATTTAGACCCCAAAAAGAACGTTCCCTTTTTTTCCCGTCATCCGATTTTCCCAAGCAAGCCCCCTCTCTTTTACTCCAACGCTTTTATGCCACGAAAACGATTCTCTTCATGGCCAAGTCTCGGTTACCTAAAGCTTTTGCCTGTGGAACAACAACAGCAGCAGCAGCAGTAGAAAAGAGCACCCAAGTGTATTTATACATACACACGTCTATAGCAACGCAATGTGTTTCTTCCTGCGTGAAAAGGCCTGGTTAATTGTTTGCGGATCATGAACCGTAACCATATGGCTGTCTTCCCTTGGACCGAACCTCGTCAAGTTTCATTGTTGGGCTATACGTTGTCTTCCTTTGGACTGAACCTCGTCGAATTTCACTGTTGGCCTATCCGTTACGGTAGCTTTACTTAATTGAAGTCAGCCGTGGCCAGAAAGGCAGAAACACATTTTCCCCCCTTTTTATCTAATAAATAGCAAGGTCAGTTGATCCACTATAGAGTGTGATAGGAAGTTTTTTTTTTTATTTCGTTCTTTGCCGTAAGAAGGAGATCTGACCGGCTCTGAAGGTGCGACCAGGTTAATTTCTGGCCAGATGGAGGTGAGACGCAACCTTCACCTAAATTAAAGATAAATTAACGGCGGACGGGAAAACGTTTTCAGCTGGATAATAACCCGTTCGGTGTTATGGACTCGGGATTTTTGTTTTGTTTTTTTAAACTAATTTCGATGAAATTCGTGTTCGGTACTGTTAAAACGAGTAACTCAAAGGTAAAACTTAAGGTATTAGAAAAAGAGTGGTGAATTCGTACCCGCCCGTTGGTGTTCGCCCCGCGCGTCTTGCTTTGTGTTTACTGTGTGTTGAAATTAGCCGGCTGTGCAAATGGACAAGTCCCTTAAAAGGCTATCTAGCATTATTGCGAGATCGCCGTTACAGATTACACCCCGTATCTGTTATGAATTGGTGCTCTGGACCCATCTTTTAAGCCACCACCTTTTCCTTTTCTTTTTCCCGCACCTTGGGTGAAGAGTTTAGAGCGTTAAAGGAAACTGAGGTTCGCTCTTAATCGTTATTTTTTCTTTTTTTTCCGCGGCGCAGAGCATAATTTTGTGTTTTGCAGCGATGAGCCAGAAGGAAAAAAGGCCAGCTTTTACCTGGAGAAAAGCAGAAGATGGAAAAAAGCAACAGGCTGTATAGTGCAGCAGAAGCCTGTCGTGAATGACCGGTGGGCCGCTACTCATCGCACTATAAATTTACGTTTCATTGCTGTTTTAGCACCTGTAAGTACAGGTTGGGACGTAAAATGGTTGCTAGCAGCCCAGCTGCGTGCAGACAGGTTCATAGAAACCTAGCAGTAACGCTATAAGCTAGCCATTATTTTCTGTTATTTTTTCTAATTTCGGGGCTAATATCGTATCTCCGGCTCACTCGTCGTCCCTTGGCTCCTTTATTTTTTATAAACTGGGTTACAAGATCTTAAAAGGAAGAATTTTCGGTTTGGATCTTCCCCCCAAAGAAAAAAAGAAAGAAAAAATGGATATTATATCCCTTATTGCCAAGCGTGAGAGCCTTGTGCAGCAACGTGTACATGCTATAACGTCTCTATTTCGTTCAAAAACTTCCGCTTTTTTAACTAGTGAAGGCCTTTTGTTGCGTCGGATTTCTTTTTTTCGGAGGAAAAAAAATGGGTTAAGAATGGGATCTCCCCTTATAAGTCTCCCGAGCATGATGAACGAGCTAGTAGCACGCATTGCCTCTTGTAGAGGCGAAAAGGCAGTCCAACAATGAACTTAAATCTTCCCCCAAGTGTCTCTAGCCCCAAAGTAAGCACTCGCTAGGCTGTAGCTAACCTTGGCTGGTTCAATCGGTTTGCGTTCATGTTTTATTGGATATGCAACACTAATCATCCTTACGACCTAGACTGGAGTTGTGACAGTGACAAACGGGATCCATGTCGGTGTAGCCGAAAATTTTGCCCCCAAATCGCTTACGTATTATTTTTGTTGGTTCAAATTCAAAGTGGGATACCGGAGCATAATGTGGGATTTCTTTTATTGTTTTCACAACGTTTCCCCCCAACTCGGCAGTCAAAGTAGTAAATGCTCCGAGACTTGTTTTATTTAGGTATAGCAAACCCCCTGAAGGAGCAATTAGACAACGCTGTCGGATCCCTGCTGGGGTGCCACAGATTATCCACCATTATTTATCCGGTCTCGGGTGATGAGAAAAGGAGGTAATATGGCCATGGCCGTCATCAGCCATGCATCCATGCTGCGTGGGCAACCCTTTAATAGCTCGTATTTGGGCGCTTTTATGCCCATCAGCCACTTACTTAAAAGACCCGAGAGCTGGGTCATGCTGAACATGGTGCACACATAGCAAGTGTGTAGAGATAAGCCTGTATAGATTCGGGGTGCAATATCGCTTAGAAGACGGTACTCTATTTTAGCAATGCTGGACCGAGCGAGGCGCGCGTGAGAGGCCGGTCACGTGACTGGACACACGTTATTGACCTCGGTTTTTCGCCGTGTGAGAGTGTGTCCCACTTGAGTAAATAAAGAAGCGGACACACGCTCTATGTGTGACTTGTTCCGTACCCTTTCTTCTTTTTCCTGGTCTTCTGATGCTGGCGGATGGCTGCCGACTCAGTTCCACGAGGCCTCTATTGATTCGCCGAAGTTGTTTTTCGGAGTGGTAGTCGCGGAAATTGAGCCTCGCTGGCTTTTCGGTGCTTGATGCCAGTAATTCGCAGCTTAGTGTTGGACAGCCAGGTTCTGAAGAGTGATTATAACCGAGTTTTGATGCCAGCCCATTATTGGATGAATTGGATGAATGTGATGGGTATAACAATAGCATTTTTTCGGGGATGGGAGGGGATGAAAGGATAATGATGATTATGTGTAAAAAGCATAAAATGGCCAGTGCCAAAGCAACCTGGGATTTGTCAGTGTCTAATGCCCATGGTGTCTTTCTTTTGTTACCAGCCAGGAGATGATGAAAGCGGAGCAGGGGCTCACCCATCATTGATCATGAGGATCACGTGGTCTTCATCATCGTCTTTATCAAAAGGCTGGCTGTGGTTCAGCAAAATAGAGGAAGGGGTTGTTGCTTGGTTGCACGCCGAAAAAAGACTCCTGCCGTGTTAGGCCGCAGTCGAAACGCTTCACGCTAAGAAAGCAAAGTCCCAAAAAATAAATAAAATGAAAAGAAGAGGGGGAAACATCCGTGGATGACTGCTGTTTTTCCGAATGACACGTTAGCCAATCCTTAGAAACTAAAGGCCGCAGGAACCATTTGTATCTGTTGCGGCTTTTGATGTTTGGATGCAATTCTCGCACTGCCGTAATCATTCCTTGGGGAAGGGAGTGGGCTGGCAAAGTCCTATTCTAAATGCAAGATGAAGATGGGCTTAAGCATTTAGATAGAAGCTGGAAGGTGTTGATCTATTGAAAAACGAGCCGTTCTATTAGCGAACGTGGGTTAAGGGTGTCGTAGGTGTGTCCGTGCTAACCCAAAGGTGCTCGTTAAGATAATCGATCGAATGTAAATGGAGAGGAGAGTGTTGGAGTGGATACGTGGTGAAGAACGAGCACCGGAGATGCAAGTAATGAGCTCTTCGTCTTCTGCTGACTGCTCCTTTGGGCCGTGATTATGCAGGTGGCACAAAAGTGTCTGCTGGACCGGGTTTTTCGGTGGAGAAGGATCAATTAGCCCCCTCCCCCCTATTCATTCCGCCTTCCTTGTGTTCCACCCTGACTCTTCGAGCCGTTTACTAATGGGTTCTAATCATCACCCACGGCCCCCCCTTTCTTTTTAAGGGGGTTTGCCTGCTTGGCCGGGCAGCGAGCGCGGGACGTCAAGACAAGATCATCAGCCATCTCCCGTCCGTCAGTATAGAGAGAAGGAATGCGAGATGAAGCTATACACCCAAAACCCACTGCTTGAAAACCATTCCTGCAGCTACCCGAAGCTATTAACATAGATCATGCGCGCCTTTACAGCATTTCTATGCGGTTATATAGCTTATCTGTCGCCGGTCTCGTAATGGAGATTGCAATGAAAGTTTGGAATTCGCGAGTTTGGAGGTTATTCCTTATTGAAGTATGCACAGTTATACAATTTATGGTAGACGGCGTTACAAGTTCTAACAGATAGTTCATACGTTTTTTCTTTCATTAGAAGATTTGTGTACCAGGTATCCTCGTATCGGCATACAAGGTATTCTCGTCTATGTTCTTAGGGTCCTGAAGCGAGTCTATAAGCGGGAGAAGCGGACTTACAATTGGTTACCGGTTCTGATCTCCGATAACAGGAAAAATCTGTAATTTATCCCTTAAACGTGGCAGTGCATATAGGTATACTTTTTTTGGTTGCTGCCACTAGGGCCGAAATTTCAAGGGGCTAAATTATGTAGCATTAAACCCGCCCATTCGACACCTTTCTGGACGGAGTTAAAAAGAGCGCCAACAAACCCCACTATAAAGTTATTTATCCCATAGAACCTGGTCCCGAGTCTACCTTCCCCCCAATCTCTGCATGAATAAATTCACGGAGAATAAAAAGTTATTGCCGTTACGGTTTTAAGTAACTGCCGAAACTTGTATGGAGTCCGAACTGTAGAACCTGATCTTCTCAGATCCTTTCCGACTTTTTTTTATTTTTTTGTTCGGCTAATTGCCTAATTCTGATAGCAATTTTCCGTGATGCTTTTGGGAAAAATCTGACTTTGCCCCCCATCTATTCAGTTACGAGCGGTAGCTCGCGTTGGGCACTTTGCGGTTACTTTCCCCCCCGTCTTAATTGCAGTTGGTAGACAAGGGAGTGTCTCTGATCCTTCGATCTTGATAATTTTGCTTTAGCACGGAGATAGAGCTGGGGCACGGACGGATCTCTTTCTGGAAAAAGTTGTGTGGTTTGGCAGGTTCCGCAAAGGGCCACTTTACTTTGGGGGAGATGAGGTGTTCTGCAGTCATCATGCGCGTGTCAAAAGGTGAAGCTGGTTTCTGATTCGAAAAGCTCCTGAGAAATTAAACCAGGGAGCACAATGAAGCTGTTGAGCACGGTGGATGAAGCATGGCTTTTTCAGCTGGTAGATGTACTATAAATCCGGAGATTGGATTGTCAAGGCGAAGTTTTCAATGCGAGTGTTTGATGCGGCGTGTTGCATGCCAAAGCGCTGTATCTTATGGATTGACTCGTAAAAATTTGGGACGCCAGGAATTAAAAGTTGCAGGTGCTGTGTCTACCCGCAAGGTGATGGGGAGGATGTGTTGTTGGATAGACAAGCCTCTCGAAATTTGCTGCTGCTGCGTGTCCAATGCAGGGTCAATTTCCAGAGCTGACCTTTTTTCTTCATTCCTGGGCACATCGGGATGCAATCACAGCAATCACGAGCGTGGAATGAAAAATGAACGCCAGCAGGTTTCCGGTTCTGCTCCATTAGACGTGCCTTTAGTCTTGAGACTTAACCAACGTTCCTTCTTTTATTTTTATTTTTTTTACCTGTATTCCGTTATCACAGAGGCATATATTACATTTGGGTTTCGTTGCTGAGCCTGAAGTTGGAACCTATGCAGTGCAGAGATTTGGTTGACAACAGTGAAAAGTTGCATGACGCGCATGTCGACAAAGTTTCATTATTGCCTTTTAAACCTTCCACCGTAGCTCTGTAGCTCTCTCTAGCTCTTTACTAAAAGTTTCATTGCTGGCGAGCTACGAACATAGAGCACCCTTGCAGTATTGCGAGACATGGGAAATCTTCCCTATGGAAGTTTTTCATTGTTATAAACTTTGCCGTTCTATCATTACGACCTAACACTCGCTTGAAGAAGTTGTACTGTAACTGGCAAGTTTCATTGTTGGAATCTTTGAACGATTCATCGAATATAAAGCGAAATGCAATAGATGCCTCTATGATAAACCTTTTGCTTGGTAATGATCTGGTAGATGGGGCAATGGCTGTGTTGTAGAGTAGCCAACGACTCGGTTTAGAAAATAACGGTGAACAAAGCGAGGAATTGTTTGTGCTAAGAGTCCTTTTGGGTTATGAGCCGGACAAATTTCGGGCTGCCATGATTTATTATTCAGGAAAATACCTGTAATTTATCCTCCCCCATGGTTGCCCCAGTATCTTGAACTCAGCATGGTGGAGCTATTTAATGGAATGGGAAATATCGCGGCCCTTTTTCCAAAAAGTTTTTTTTTTAAAAGTTGCAGCTATGCAGGCAGCTTGACAAAATGGATCCATTAGTTTCGCTTCCTTGTATGTAAGCATGAATGCGTCAGTTAGCATCATTCTTGCCTCCTCTTTTCTTTCTTTTGGAACTCGGCGTGTTTTCGGGAGGCTACAGTAAGACATTTTTCTTTTGAAAGATTCCCTCACAAGCTATTGGGAGTTCTTATGTTCCATGTAAGAATAACAACACGGGACCGCTTTATTATCCCAGAAGGGCGCGAACTTGTTAATTTGAAACATAAGCTTTTGTTAACATTTCCGAAGGGACAAAAAGTGGCCAGATTGGGATTGTGGCTGGCATAAAAGCTAAATTAGAAACGGTTGCCCATGAAAGGTTCGGCTGTACACGAAACATTTTCTCTACCTGGGCTTATAATAGAGAGGTCAAAGTTATGAGCCAGCGAGCTCTTCTTTTTACGTGTTAAAGATATACACCGAGCGTACGGATAAGACAAATCGATTGTGAGGTTCGCCCAAGTTATAGGGTAGAAAAAAGAGTTGCGTTCGATCTTGCCCCCATAACTTATTTTCCCCCCTTCCTTCGTAAAAAAATGAATCTAAAAAAATAAAAATATGGGGTTTGGACCATTGAAAGGCTTATTAGATATTTTTGAGGCGTAAGCCGTAAGAAGCTTAAATGGTTTTTGTTAAGATCGCTGCCCCCAAAAAAGAAGGTAGCCCAGAGGTTGGGGGCGGGGTTGGAGCATCATAAAAGTCGAGTTTGATGCCTTCATCAAAGGGTTAATGGGCCTTTATTAGTAGCCGGCCTTCCTCGCATGCTTCTTTGAAGACAAAGAAGTACCGCAGCTCAGATTAGCAATACAATGACTTCATAAAAGTGTATTAGATACGGGGAAAACACTCCAAAGTCATTTCCCACCATGCTGTAGATTCGTCCCCATCTCGCAATCAAGTCTTCAAAACGCTTTTATGGACTCTTGACAATATTACTTCCACCGTTTCGCCACTTTTATTACCCCTGCGGATCACAAACTTCCTAAAAGAAAATAATCAAAAAGAAAAGACAAAAAATACAAATAATGAAGTATCACTTGTTTATTTTTAGCCAAAAAAGCACACGTTTCGGATTCGTTTAAGAAGAGGAAGCTATAAATTGAATAGAAAATGTAGCCAACATCTCATCCCCCCAAAGTATTAAAAAAAAAGTTGAAAAAATAAAACAAGCGTCACGACTTTTATCCTGTTTGTGGTATAAAAGTGTCTGGAATTGCACACTGTTTTTCTCTAGACAAGCTCGGTCTGCGTTACGCAGGTAGAAAATGAGTTCCTATGATATTATATCCGGTAATTTGCCGTTATGGTGGCGTCTCCCTTAAAATGCTATCTATTATTGCGGAGGTGTAATAAGAAAGTGTCGCGTTTTTTTCGGGGCCTTTTACGAAACTAATTCCAGAGTTGGCTGAGCACGCGATGATCCTATTCTTGGGCTTTTATGATTAAAACTCCACACTGCAGGGGTTATAAAAATATAGAAAACCTCGCTTTTTTGTTGGCTTTTTTCGGAAAAAATGAAAGTAAATAAAAACAAAAACCTGGCTGGAAGGGTTGAGCATATAACTTTTTTGCGGGTTACATGTGTTGTTATGTGTAACGCTTCAAGTGCAGGGGAGGGAAGGCCAAGTGGAAATGAGGATGTTAACACCTGTAATTCATGTCGAGCTGATCTCGCTGACTCTGGCTGGTTGCTCCCCCCCAACTGCTTCACACGGCCCTGTGATTACACGCTATAAAGGAAGCGACCCATGCGTTATATTAAACGGGCCAAAAAAAGGCTGGGCTATCGTATATATTTCAAAACCCCTTTTGGCTCTTATTTAGGTTGGCTGGTCAACCAACGGTCCAGCAGCGTGAGCTGGCTCACCCGAGGATCAGGTGGGGGAAATAAGGTATCATGGAATACCTTTTTTTCTTTATGGGGAGATGGGGGAGATCCTTTTTATTTTTGCCCAGTTATTAAAGCCATTTGCTTCTTCATTTTTTATTTTCATTGATAATTATAGAGTGACTCCTGCGGGGCCAAATTGTGGCTAAGTGAGAGAAAAAGTGCTGGGGCAGAGAGGAAAGCGGGAAAGGGAACAGCACACGAAAAAGCCCGTTTCATTAGCTATAAATTGCTCAGCTGGCTATAATTAAACCGCCTTTTTCCTGCACTGGGCAGAAAGAGACACCTGTAATTTGCAACACCTTTGGCCTCCATTTTCCGGGGCCGTATAACTCTCGGACAGCGTGAAATGGCGAGTAAAGCGATTAGGAGATGAGTAAGAACCTCATCAGGGACCAATAGACGGGAGAGATATCTTAATGAACGCATGGAGCTGTTGAAGAACTGCCAGGCTGTTATTAAGACACACTTTTTCTGCGCCTTTACTTGCTGAAGTCATAATCATCACTTGATTAAAATCATGGCCTAATTCCAACCGCCAAGGTTTTCCAGCGTTCTGTAACTGTGTGCTTTCTAAAAAGAAAGGTTATCCAGTCTGTTATGTACCTATACGATTTCCAGATCTTGTCTTGATGGATCAGTCCTTTTTCAGGGGTGGAGCAGCGTCGGGATTAAAAAGTGTGGAAATGTGTTATCTGCCTCAGCGCGCTGCTTGTGCATGGGTATTGAGACACGTTTTTGCATTCACGGTTTGCTTAGGTCTGCCTCAGCACTTAAAAGCTAGGAAGTATTACAGGTAAGGGGATATCCCCTGCTGATCCTTGTGGTTTAGACTATCAAGGCAAAGCATGACAAGTCAGCAAGTTCTGGGGGTTTATTATAATGCGCGCTGGTTACGTATCCACAAAATTCCCCATGTTTTTATTTTTATTATTTTTATCATTTCCCTGTGGCTGGAAACCATGCCAGCTCCTCTAAAAGCTTCTGGCCCCTAAGAAAAGAGAGAAAGACTTAAGAGCTGCTGCTGTTGCCACGCCAAGTCAAATTTTTTATTTTGGAATAACGCAGCAAACAGTTAGGTTGCTTATGCTGGTTAGATATTTCCATTTGGAGATGAAAACGCGAGATGTGAGCTGACAAGTGCAAGTCAGGCTGGGAAATGAGCGCCCAATGACACAGAGCAACGATCCGCTTGTCGTGCTGGGCCGTCTAATTTGTAAACCACGGCAGCTTACAAAGGCGGGAAAATCTCCCCAAATGTTGGATCATCAACATGGCGTGAAAGGTGGGTCCTTGTCGTTCTTGAGACACTCCACCCCGAATCTTTTACCCCCAGCGCGCATTCAGAAAGTCGCGTGCGTGTCTCTGTGCTCTGTAGTCTAGATAGCTGCGCCCCTTTCGAGGAAAAAACTTATTGAAACATTTAGTGCACCGATTTGCATGTTTTATGGAAATCACCCGGGCGCCCACCAAGGTGGTCAGCCAGGGCGTGAAGATCTCCGAAACCTCCGAGAAGAAGTAGAAAATAAGCTGTGTCATCAGTACCAGTTGTATGGCATCCAAATAAAACCTTTTTCTTCTGGCCTAAGCAATAAGAGTTAGCAGAGAGAGAAGTCAAAGCCGAGTCCTGTGTTTTCTAGCTTCGCGGCGGCGGCGCTGCTGCTTGCCGGTTACACAGTATACAGGGCCAAATAGGGCCCCGGGTAGCCGAACGTTTTTATGTAATTCATACCTACTAAATTAAGGAGTTAAAAGCCCTTTATACGAGATACAAGCAGCGTTAGTAATCTTTGTGGTCAACCCCTACATATGAGGCTCTCGGACCCCAAAGGCCGACTTGATTAAGGCTTGATTAATGCCATGAGGCACACCTGTGTCCATGTCGGCCAGGTTATGGATAGGGACGTTCCCAATGATGCGAGGTGATGAAGCGTGAAAGAGGAAGAAGACCATTAAACAGCAACTCGATGCTATGCGGATGACTTCATGTGGAGCCCAAGGAAGCGGCCATCGATTGAATTGTTCACGACAGGCGGCCAGTGATTAATTATGACGAAAGAGTGCCGACTTATTATAAGATAACTGGGAAGGTTTGAACCCAAAGCCCCCTCTGCAGTTCGAAAAAAACTTTCAGAGTCTTGTTTATAATTTATCGCGTTTTATTTATTTTATTTTTCCATATTTTATATTTGTGGAAAGGCGGAAGAACTTCCAGAACACCTACGATTTCATTGTTGTAGTTTGTAGTCCATCCGTTTGCCGGTCCAGTGGCGTCAAAAGAGTGCCGAGCGTTTTTATGACATGTTTGTCCTGTTAGGCACACATTCCGCTAAGAACCCATTTAGACTCCCAATATAACGGCTTCTGTTGCGTTTCCCCTTCGTTTATGTCCACAGAATTGCCACCGCGGAATGTGTGGATATTTAATGCCGGGCATGTTTTCGCGAGGCGGCGCAACAATGCAAAGGCCAACCTAACGGATGGTTATGGAGTCGGTGTGTATACAACGTAGTTAGGGTAGAGTACATACAGTACACACATGCGGGGGAAATGAGCCTATATTTTTAGTTTTCGGTGTGTGGTGGAAAGGCTAAAAGGTTGAAGGAGGAGTTTGCAGACTAGACAACAATAACAGCTTCTCCTTCTCTTGTGGGTGCCAAGCTCCAAGTTGAAGTGTTGTTGGAGCTTGCGTTTATCTTTGCTTAACCCCCCTCTCGACAATCCCTGATGAAACGCATCTGGAGATGTTCTTCCACCTCATTTACCGAAGCCTTTTCCCTTCCCCTCGGAAAATTAGAAAGCTATTTTTTTCTTTTCCTTTCTTGTTTTTTAGCGTAGCAATTTGCTGCGCTGCGTGCCGGGAAGGGACTTCTTTTCTTGTCAACGCTGGGCATTGCTTCAACAATAGCCGACACGAAAATCCGCCACTTGGTCACATCAGCTGCAATCGATCAGCCCAAACTCCATTCCACTCCGCTCCAAACATTCTCAAGAGAAAAAGTAAACTAAGAAAGAAAAGAACAGCGTTAGGTTAGGTTAGGCAAGCTTCGAAACGAACTTGCACAAGTGTAAGAAGTGTTAGTGTAAGTTATACAGCGTTTAGGATTCATGTTTTGTGTTGTGTCATACGTAATATTTATGCACCATCCCGTAGGGCGTCCTTTGGGCGTCAAATGTGTTTTTTGTTGGATCCTGGGGGTAATTAAGGCAATCCTTCCTTTTCTATAATGGAAAGAAAAAGGCGTTATAATGCAGGCAGAAGGATTTTGGTGAGCGCCGAGTGTCAATGGGGAAGCCTTATGCCATTGTAAGCTTGACGCAACCCGGGTTTGAAACTTTTTTTTTTTACTTTTTTAAAGTTTTTTCTTTTTGTCTACAAGAGCGGGTTTTGGGAACACTGTATATATAGCTATTTCTACCAAGTCATCCAGACTCATCAAGTCATGAGGCACCGAGTTGTGATGACAGCTCTATGACAGTCGTGACACAAGTCTTATGACACCCCTCTTAGCCTCTTGTTGGGGAAAAAAAATACCGTGTCCGTTTTTTAGTGAAGAGGCTCTTGGTAGCACTTGGGCTATTCAGCGAGGCTCCTATGTATTTCTGTACAGTGCGAAAAAAAGAAGCTGTCCGTTTCAGCAATAGCTGTGGCACACTTAACAACATTCAAGCCCCGAAAGCTATTAACGATCTCAAATGGCCAACCGTTTACTTGGAAACATCTTCAGCGCCTTTTCCCTTCAAATACTTCAAACGCAAGGAAGTTTCTCTGTATGCTTCTTGAAGACTTGGGGGAATTTCCGTGTTTTTAAATCCTCAGCCGTTGCCATTGCGGTCATTATTGTGGCGACGGGAACGAATCCGGGTGATCAATGGATGGCACAGGCGTAAACCGGGAATAAAAGCAAAGGAAACAAATTAAAAGTCCTTTTCAGGTGTTGCATTTCCAAGGACGGGTGCATTAGAAGCAGTTGCATGATGAGTTAAAGAAATCTCAAAGGTTGCAATTCCCGCCTTTTAAGCATAGACCTCGGTTTATTGAACGTCTTTGATGAAAATTTGATCCGATTTCATTGAATTGCTACGGCTGTTCGCACACCTGACGTGATCGAAAGTGCTGGGATCCATCATACTCTACCGCCGGGTTGTCAGTCCTGGACCATCGGACTGATGCATGTTAAATATATAGAAATAGTTGGAGATGGCCAAAGCTCGTTGTCATTCCGTGATCGAATAGAACCGTTACCTAACAGCAGAACGATGTTTCGTTAAACAGAAGCCAGTCTTTTTATAGTGTCGTTGTTAATCTTACTATTGTTGTAAGGCAGGGAGGAAGTTTCCCTACAAGCACTCGTGGCACTTACTGTATTGTAAGTGGGTTTCCATAGTGGGTTGGCGGAAGCGACATCCGCTAGTTCGGTATACACTCTTTTTTATCTCTCTTTTGCTTGTGCCATATGAGAGCACCGGGATGTGTGTTATCATTAAGAATCGCCACGCGTGCTTACGCATATTAATATGCACAATAAACCACGATGTCGCCGCCCACCTAAAAGGCAAAAAAAAATATGAAAAGATCTCGTGATCCTGTGCTTGTCCTGTGCTCAACTTGCTGCCACTTGAAAAGAGAACAAGAAGCTTCCGGTACACTGCAGTGTCAAGTTGACTCTAATGCCTTTTTTTCTTGCTTTACACTCCGTGCCTGCTCTATGCATCATCAACGATCATGACCAAGCTAAACTGTGTTGTGGACGTTGAAAAGTCCAGCAAATGGTTGCTCAGGTCTAGGCCGAGAACGCCAGATTCTTAACGTGAAACAGCCTCGAATAAAAAAGGCCCTTTTATTTTTTGCGCCCAGTTGGCTAGGCTCTCTTAAGCTGCAGATCAGAAAAGTCCCCAGAATCTTCGATGGAAGATAACGTCGTTTTCCCGTTATGACTTCATCCGGTCGTCTATACGCCGAGCTCCCAAGCGGAGGATGAGGTAACCTGATCAGCCCCTGAGCTTTGTCTGCAAATGGTTAGGTTCTGGGTTTCGTGTAATTGTAGACGCTCATTTATACTCATCAAGAGGCACTATAGTCTTCCATTTCCACCACATGAGCGTGCGCCTGCAGACAATGGTGTGTGGGTGGGTTCAGAGTTTTTTCGCTTTTTCGCTGTCTGGTTCAGCCAGGAAATTGTGGAAACAAAACTGAACAGGGACTATGAATTAATTATGAATTGGGGGTTTTCTCCTTGTTCTCGGCTGGTGCGCATGATCTTACACACACGGTGATCACATACGTATTGTGTCATGGATACCGCCTATCAGTAACAGATCCGCCTGGGCTCTGCACATACGGCCAGCCAATGGCGAACGAACGCCGGGAAGAAACGCTAGGATCGCACATCTGTCAAGGACCAACCCTCCTCATGCATATTAATGTCACCTAGCATGGATTCGACACGACGTGGCGTCTGCTGTGCTGTCGCACCTAAAAATCTTCTTCTGGTGCTTATGCGTCATGTTGACTGCCCTGACAAAAACACGCGCTTATAGATCATAAGCTTTTTTTACTGGCCAAGGCATATTTAACGTAGGATATTGGGCTGGCTGTGTATCTGGCTCCTACACAAGTCCTACATAACCTGCAACGGGAACGTGCACTATTGGGCAACAGTGAAATTTTCCCGTCTGGTACGCTAACCTCGCTCACCGCGGATTCGGTGTTCCATAAGTTCGCCGAATTTCTTTGTTGCACTACACTCGCACAGCGAAGAATATAGTCTTTTTTGTATTGGAAGCATTAGTTTTCCCCAGCCAGCCCCGAAGTTTGGGCTGTCCATTCACTGATTGCTAAGGAAGGTTCTATTGTTATTTCAGAAAAGATCTTACGAAACGTTGTTGGCACAGAGCGTGTACTGACATTATAGACTAACTGTTCTGACTCGGGGTTTTCTAAGGTTTTTCGAGTTTAAGGGTATAGTCTTTCTTCTGGTTCGTTGGCTGCTGGGTTCCTTTGCAGAAATGTGACTTGGTGGGATAATAGAGCGAAAAAAACTGGAAAAGATATCAAAAGGTTTGGACACGGACTTGTTGGATGTCACGTTGTGGTTAAACGTTGCAAGGGGGACTCGCCGGGCTCATCCCCGCTGTCAGATTAAGGTGGTGGTTAAGCGATAACCATCTTCACCTGGGCTGCGTGTCATCAAGTCATCTACATCATCATCGCCCGTTCCATTCCCTTTCCCGGGCTCGGTCGTGGCGAGCAAAGCCACTAATAACCAGCAAAAAAGCCATTGGTCACCTGCCCCAGCACAAAAGCAAAAGAAGACACGTCTTGTCACACCCGCCCCATGAGGCTTTAGCAGAACGCCACTTTAGATGAGCGAAACCGCAGCCATTTATAATGAATGCTTGTAACCACCTTTTGTCCGGACAAGGATGACATCAAAGCTTTTATTCAGCAACGGGCGCCAACTTTATATTATGGCTCTTATAAAAAAAGTAAAAAAATAATTTTTAAAATTAACAAAAAAGATAACTTTGGCTTGTTAAGCGAACCTATAGAGTGCCTCATTCTGCAATCCCTCTGAGGAGCGAAATGTCACCCACTGGCACATTAGCGAATCCTTAGCAAAGTTTTCCGCACCCCTTTTCTTTTGGCAAAAGTCAGGGAATTAGCGAGTTGGAAAGTTCATTTGCCTAATGGCATCCCATCATTAAGGCTTCCTACTCGTCTTCATCCCACAATGAAGCACAAGTGCAGTGAAGGAGACTATAAACGCTGGGAAATTTCCATCGTTATACATCACGCCGAGTTAAAAAGGGAATGCATTTCACAAAAACGTCCATGCCAGCTAATGCGTCATACTTACTAATTTGGGTCTGCTTCAGATAGCAGCCAGCCCAAAAGAAAGAACCAGAAAAGCTCTATAATTGGAACTGTCCCAGCAAACTTTCAAAGCCAAGTCCTCTATTCAACAAAAACTTGTGTGGAGGGGCTAAGATCGAAGATGTAAGACTTGTTACGCTAAATCAGCGTTGCCTCACGTTACTGTCTTCATTAGATGGGCTTTAGTACAGCTGCGGATGTCAATTCTATGCTAACTTCCCAACAGTCCCGAGTCGGTAAGTTTAAGACTGACGTTTATCGAACTGGTGGTAACTTGAGGCCGCACCAAGGAACCTGATAATTGACAAGGACAGTGTCTTGCATATGCAAATTGACAGTCGCGTTTACCCCCCAAAGGCTGCGGGAGAGGCAGAATAGCGTATTAAGAGCCAGTCACATTGCTTGACTCGTTGTGTCAATCTTCATCTTGGGCTAACTGCGCACGTTCTTTGCGTGCCTGGCGTCAAATTAAGCTTTAAATATTGAATTTTCGGCTCCTGCTACTAGACTTGGAAATGTGCAACGCGTCAAAGAACTTTTCCCGGTCCCTTTTTATCTATTTATTTAAAGAATAAAATCAAAAGGGGAAGGACTGGTTAGGCAAGCCAAAAAGAGGAGCGCGAGCAGGAACAGTTAGGGGCCGCAAATTTGGCGTTAACCATCATCATTTTGTATGGAAAATGGTTCTCGCTCTTGACATGTCCCTCTCTTGAAAAAGACGCCATTTTGGCTTTTTCTCTTCCCTTTGGATAACGAGCTCATCCCGCCCCTCTCATCACCAACTATCACTCCCCCTTGGCACGACGAGACCATGCTTATTGCTAAAGCAGCTTTTTGGGTACCTCTCAGCGAGCAGTTCTAACGTAGCAGTTCCGACATTTGGCTACTGTTCGTCAGGACAAGTTTTGGGTGGGGTGGGGGAGAAGTAAGACACCCACGGAGAGAAAAAAGAGGAAAATGGAGTTGGATTTACTCTCGTGGTCATTTATCTCATTGAAGAGGCGTCCATGGCGTCGCTCAACGATCATTGGGAGATCGAACAGCTCGAGCCGAAAGGGCGCCCCCTCCCCCCCTTTCCCCGACAAAAGCTGCGATAGAAGTATTGAATGGCACGCCCTTGTGCATCACCCTCTCCAAATACACTCCAATCTCAACCGGGGAAGTCAATCAGCTCAACTATTGAACCATCCCATTGCCCATACTTTGGTATCTTCCCCCCCTTTTGTAACAATTTGATCGCAATTTTCTATACCACCCAGCATTAGACGAGCACATAAACGACTGAAAAGAAAAGATGGAAATATGACGAAGGAATAAGGCGGGAAATGAAGAAAAAAGAAAAAGCGGATAGGAAACCCCCATTGAAATTGAATTATGTCGGAAATCGATTGGGGGATCTGAACACGCTACCGTCTCTCCTTCTTTTGTGTGCCTGGGTTTTCCTTCTGACGCCTGATACGGATCACGGAACGTCTGCGATCTTCTCCGCGAGCCTCGCTGCATGGCTAGCGGAATTTGGCTTTGGTAAGCAATGACGAAGATGGGGCCCGCCAGATAACATTTAAGCCAGCAGTATATATATAAGAAGAAGCTTCGTGTCCATACACATCTTTTCTGCCACCCTCTTTGTTGACTCAAGAACTAGCAACTGTCAAAGATCAAATTGCGGCCCAGGAATTCGGCTAGCTCTCTCTATTCTCACTCCACACAGCGAGGTTATTGATTGACGCCGCGCTCCCCAGGTCTCCCGCTATACATTGGTATTCTCCGTGAGGTCTTAGTACGGAACTTGCCTGAAGACAAACTCTACCTTTTACTTGATCTCTGTCCTTTATTTCGCAGGTTTTTGGCGTTCAAACAAACCTTTGAACGTGATACACTGCCCAGTCTGCCTGTTAATATTTCGTTGTGGATGTCATGGAACGGGGCAGAAGACAAAACTGCACTACAGTATACGGTCCTGTTAATATTTCATTGTTGGTGTAAACGAGGCTTAGTAACATATGCCCTGTTTCACGCAAGACAGGGGGACAATGACCAATGAGTTTGCAGCGATTGGATTGAATTGGGCATGGATGCAGTTCGACTCTAAAGGGAAAGGGAGTTTTGGAAACGTTGCAGGGAGCCTTGTCTTGTCCGTAGACTATTGTTGTAAAAGCCATGGGTTTAGTGCGTTTAAGGGCTCTTCCTTTTCACACTATTGTGCGGCTGATTAATCAGGGGGGACAAATGGCACAAATGGCTGAGTGGCACCCACCGGCTTGGGTTCAGTGGTAACTGACAGCCTGATGAGACGCAGGGAAATCAAGCTTTTGTTAATTTGCTACCCTTATGGAGTAGCGCGCTCAAGTTGATCATGCTTTTCAGTTTAGAGGCCCTTGACAAAACGCACTAACGTACAGATCGCGCTATGTATAAATGTATCCGCACACACCCTTCCTAATGGCTGTGAGAAGGGGGGTCTGGTCGCTTATGAAAGCGTAGCCCAAAGCTTCTAATATAACATCTCTATATTGCAATTGTTATTCTTTCTCCTTTCATAGCAGTGTCAAGAAGCATCGGCCTACTCCAGTGGAAACGAGATTGAAGACCGAAAAGAAGAGCAGGACTTCCCGCGGTTCCTTTCCATTATGGCAAATGATGGCGGGGCGGATCTCGGAATACGAATTTGATCGGATCCGACGTGTTACCCGAGTCCTCAGCCTATTATCAGGACCAAACCACATGTAATGGGCGCATAATAGGACCCCGAAATACGAGTCATCTCCTCCATCATCCCCAATTGACAAGTTGGGGGAATGTGAGTATACACTGACGGCCTTTATACATTTATACGTAAAAAAATAACCTTATATTTGTGCGAGCTTCTCTGCTTTTGTGCATTTATCAGAACTTCATCGTGTCTAACGACGGGGAAACGATGGAGCAGACACATCGTTGAGAGTAACTTTACTGCTCCAGGAAGATCGTCTTACCAAAGGTCGTCTTGGGGGCAAAAAATTCCCATAAGCTGGTTTTTGGTATATGTCCACCAAGAAAACTAATCTCGGTGCTTGTGTCGACTGGGAGGAAATATAGGAGTCCACCTGGATATGAGGTTTTGGCATATTTAATCGCCAGAGATGATAGTGGGGCTGTGTCTGACCTAAGAAAGATCAAGTTAACCTTTTTTTCTTTTCTATTACACGCATAGCATGATGGAAACGGACTGAGAAGTCGAATTAAGACAAGGAGTCCCTGTGGCCATCAGTCAAGTGGAGAACCTGTCAGCCTCTTGAGGGTTTTAAGCCGCTTACCTTTCGCATCCCCAAGATGGCAAGGAGATCTCTTTGTTTTCCTGTCTTTAACCCAGCCAAAAAGCATCTACGTTAGCCAGCGTGTAAAAACGGAAAGAAAAAACGTCCAAGGAGAACATTTGAAGGCGAAGGGAGGAGTACAGACTGGTTGAAGGGGTGTGAGGAGTAGTTTTCCGTAGACCCAAGGGAATTGTTACCTGGGCCATCAGCTTGTTTTCTTCATTAGTCAAGACCAATTGAAAGCCTATTTCTGTGTGTTTATTTCAGCCATATCCCGGTGATCTGCGCATCCAGCTGGTCTTTAGAAACGGTTGGCGAAAAGTAGAAAGCTCTTACTGTAAGGATCCACATTTGAAGAAGAATGGCTTATATATTAAATGACGTGATAAGCAGCTTGTGCAGCAGCATCGGACGTGGTATTAGGAGAAGTTGCTGCAGTTGTTGGGGTATTTGAAAAGGGCCCTGGGTTTTCTGGTGCTAGGATACTTAGGTGGATTACTTATGCCAGATTAAAGATAGACAGGGAAGCAGCTTGTGGTAGTGTGTGTCTTCTCAAATTTCAGCTCCGAAATGTCATTACCTCTGACTTTTACTTAGACCCTATTGGACGGGCCTCCGTGTTCTCATTGTTAGGAAAATATGCGAGAAGAACTGGCGCCAGTCATATTTGTAAACTTACCACTCTTCCTGTGGATAACGTATACAAGACACTTGTGTGTGTGTGTGTGTGGAGCCGCCAAAACTCACTTGAACCTACGCCCTTTGAACAAATGGCAATTTCCGCACACCCTTGTACTTTTGTAATCGCAAATTCTCAAATGCCTTCTCGACAGCTTTTTAAACAAACATAGCAATTCTTGCCTACAGCTGTTTTATTGTATTCTTATTAATTAAAAAAAATATATTCTTAAATATTCTAGATGCCAAAAAGGTTATTTTTGGGTATAAAAGTCCTACGTAACCCGCAACGGGAACATTCATTATTGGGCAACAGTGAAATTTGCCCGTCTGGTAAGCTAACCGCGGATTCGGTCTTTTTCAAACTTTTTTTGTTTATTTTTTATTTCAAAGTTCTCGTTTCCCATGCGACGTAAAAAGTCGTGTCAATAAGTGCTGCATGAAACTGGGTGATTCGGAGATGGGCCTTTAATCGTCCCATGTTCAAATAATATGGATAGAAAGAGCTCTTGAGACATAGTGCTGGCACTGACGCCAGGTAGGCGCCATCTCATCGCTCTCTCACCTGCGCCAAGCAGCTCATCTGCTTCTGCTTCTCACTTGGCCCGTCTTCTTTTTATCCCAAACCAAGTGTCGTGGTCGTTTTTGGGGTGTTTCTTTACTATAGACCCCGCCACGGAGGAGAGCTTCTGTCCCAACTTGTATACTTGACTTTACGGTACTTTACGGTACCAGCAAATGCAGCCCTAGCCAAGATAGGCAAACAGGCAGAGAGAGAGAAGAGGGGGGGTCTTGTCGTGGACAGTTTTTCAAGTGCACCCATTTGTAAGGTCCGCACCTCCACTAAAACTTAACAATGAGCGCTGCCTCTTAAAATATCTATCTCGTTGAAAATGGATCGCGGGAGGGAGGAAGTTGCTCGCTTTTCATCGCAGGGTATATATAAAGAGTGCACGTAGGGAGAATGACTGACCGACTTCTGTCTGCTGTCGTTTTAGCTTAGCCAATTTGTCCTGAGAGTTTCTTTTCTTCAGGTTCGGAAGTGTCTCCGGCTATGTAAAGGTCGATGATAGAGTCGAAGTAAGTACATCCACTGCGGCGCATGGCGGCAAATGTGGTTTTCGAGAAGTTGGGGGTTTTGTACTTGGCAACCTTTATACCCAGGTCCCGGTGTGAATTCACGTTTCTATAGTAACGGAGCTAGAGCTGCCAGCCAGATTACGTCTCAAAGAAAGTCAATACCCCGATGCGGAGCCCAAAAGTCAATATAGCTGCCTTCTAAACTTGAGATCTACATCGATATAGATCAACTTTCTCCCAAGATCATCCGTTGCTACCGGTCAGACGTACGACTCTCTCTTTCTCAGTCTCTCTCCTTTCATAACCAATGAAATGTATGGAGCTTAATTGTAATTAGGCTTTTGATCTTCTTTTTTCAATACGCCTCGAGTTCAGCACGGCAGATCCCTACTCTAAAGCGTGAGTTATCGCTTTCCGGTATTTTTTTCCATTTTAGCATCCTTTTTCAACGATCGACCCGCATCGAAAGCCTAGATTAAGATTGTTTTCCCGGTATGACAGTTGTGTATTCTGTATGACGTTAGGAAAGAGCTTCTTGTCATGCCAGTGATGTGCCTACCATCATCTGGCGTTCTCCCATCATGCCTTTTAAAAAAGCTTTCTACCCCCCACAGTGGATTATTACAAGCGACTGTTTGAGCCAAACCTGGACGTTATGCGATCAAAGAAAAAAGAACAAAAAATCCCAGGGCGAGGGTGCTTTTACTCCGAACTAATTCCCCGCCACTCGTCTTTATTTTAGAGTATAACGTGTTGGCGGGTTTTGTGTACCGTGTACCGTGTACCCGTAAGCAAAGGAGGAACCAGGCCAGGCGCGTGAGACGTCCATTTCCGGCTTTAGATCCCCAACTGACAAGCACATCATATAAGACAGCCCGGTTTGGGGTTATATTAATGTTATGGGACAAAACATGGAAGGGATGTGTATAATGTGACAAGAGCAGACCTGCATAGACCAGCAAGCAACACAAAAATAAAAAAAGAGACGAAAGGAAGCACTTTTGTTTGTCTAACATGCTTATCTGCCAGTGATGACTCGGTATATAGAGATGTCTTGCACCATAGCTGCAGTTCAGCTATAAATGGAGGTCGGAATTATCTCCCAGATGAAAAATAATCATTGCGTGCTTGGTTTCTCTACTTGCAATCTTGTCTGTCTGCATGCGAGTTGTTATTACTAAGCAAAGTTTTCTTTTTCTAGTTTCGGTCATGTAAACCTTTATACTGTGATGTAAAGGACTAGCGACAGTAACCAAATGGCTTACTGTATTTGCTTTTGCAGGGCATGACCATTGAGTACCGAATTTGTCAAACCACTTTTCTTTTTGGGAGTAAAGGTCCCTATTATAACTAATGAGAAGCGGCTCCTTGTCACACGTGTCAACCGATTTGCTTTTGGAAGTTTTTCGCCCCTTTTTACTACCTAGTACCTCGTTGGGAAGTTTTTTCGGTGATGATGGTTAGTTGGCACGGTGAAGAGGCTAGAAGCATGTTGAAGACAGCAGGACTACAAGCAAGATAACCAGGGCCGTTTGTGAAGAGGTTTATTTGTCCGACAACCTGCCAGTCATTAAGAAAAGACCTTTTGTCTCGCGCAACACTGCATAGACAGCTTGCAGCTTTAGGATTTTTTGACTTGGTAAGTTTGAACAAGCGAACTGCCAAGCAGTAGCTTGACTCGGTGAGCAAACAGCCTTCTTCGCTATGAGAGCGGATAAATTACCCGCGCTTACTCTTATACAAGGATATGCTACGCATTGACGTCAAAGCGAAGCTCACGCATGATTCACATTTTTGTATTCCGGGAACATAAAAGAAAAAGAAATAAAAAGAAAACCCTTACTACAACAACTGGGCGGAATGTTATTAGGATGTTAAGCTTTTAGCGCCAAAACTTCTTCAGATGCACTGCTCATGTCCATGACAATAGCGTCCCGGGTACTACTCAAGACAGCTTCTTCAATAGCTAAGGCACCCAACGCGTCAAATTTTCTTACTGCGTTTTCGAGTTCGAACAAATGAGCGTCCTCCACACCAGGACCCAGACTTCTCATCGCCGCAGCCAGGCTATACAAATATTCCTTATTCGGACCACTCGGGCCGACAGCCTTGGCAATTTGCGCAGCCATATTTTCGAGACGGTCTGGGCCCACAAAAAAAGGGTTGCTTTCACTGCCGAGGTAAAACTCCAACGTAAAAGGTGGCAAATCGTGCTCGGCTTCGGACGGAAAGAATTGCACTGGCGTCCGGGTGTACCCGTCTTTCTCGCGATAGTCCAAGTACTCTATAACCTTCTCGCGCTCCTCCGGGCTAATGTAATAGGCGACACCCCAGACCCGGGCCTGAAAGTATTGCACAAGACCACCATTACATACTTAATCCAACTGGCCGACAATCGTTGGGCCTTGCTCGGCCAAAGCTCGCTTCAAAGCTTCATCTAATTCAAATAAATGAGCATCGTGAGCGTACGAGACTTCAGCTCGCATGAAATTAGCCAGTTGCAGAACATAGTCCACGTTTGTACCGCCGGGACCTTCTGCTGCCATTATTTGAGAAGTCATTTCAGAAAGAGGGCCCGGTCCCAAGTAGAGTTCTCCATGTTGGGGGGCAATAAAGACAGATACTTGGAAATAAGAGCGTGGATTATTGAGCTCAGTGGATGGTGCGGGGTAAAATATAACAGATGGCGTTGATTGATAACGTTTTTCTCTTACATTGGCAAGGTTTGTTAAACTACTAGAATCAGTTTCGTACGCAACGCCCCAAACTCTTTCCTACACACAAATCCGAGTAAAAAAAAAAAAAACGTAAGAAAGACTTGATGAAGAAAGTTTACCTTGGGGTCATCAGAAGGAATCAAGGTTGCCACTCGGCCAGGCTAGAAAAGAGCAAAAGTAGTCGATTATATGCTAAACTAAAGTTAAATTAGTTTAGAGTATTCTTACTTTGCCTGGAACTCCTCTGTGATCAATGCTGGCCTGCCAGAATCTTCTGGCGTAGCCTTCTATGTATCCTACGACACGCTGCGAGTAAGGAAAGTCAACTTTCCATACTAAAGAGCCGTACCCAAACACCCACATAGTAATTTAATTAATTAAGATCCTGCCAGTAAACAAAGGGATGTTTACATAACATGCATACTCAGTCGACGTTAAGTATGGACTTTGTTTAGGGAGTTTACACGGTTACGCGCATGCGACGGGACAACCGCGGGGGTTCAAACTTGGCGGGCTTTTACATGTCCATTGATCGACTTGCGTTTCCATGTGGACCGTTATGAAACAAACAATCTAATCCTCTTTTGAATGCAGTTACGATTATTTTTGCTATTCTATTGTAGACCAGACTTGCATTGTAATGGACCCTCTTCATGAAGCGGTACTGCATTTTCGGCGAAGAAAGTTCGATGAATGTATTGCGGTGTGTACAACGCTCTTGGAGAAAAATCCGTTGGACCAAGTAATGTGAAGGCGAGTTTGGTCCGAGTACTGTGTTCACTATGTGTTGTACTTTAGATTGTGTGGGTGTTAAAGATGCAAGCTTTAACGCAGCAAGTTTACGTTGATGACTTGGAGGCGCTGGAACAAGGTATTGCTGACATGTTCTTGGATGATAACTCCGTAGCGCAGATTGCGCGACCGGGTACATCCCTAAGAGTACCTACTGCGAGTGCAAGGCCGAATACGAGTTTACAATCTAGGTAGATTCTACAGTTTCATTTTGTACTTTCTTGTATTCTTTTATAATCTTAAGACCCAGAACGGAGTCCGGAAGACCATTGAGCGGGGTCGTACGGCTCAATACCGGATCCGCTAGGCCTGGGTCGTCTATGGAACGAGTGCTGAAAACGGCAAGGACACTCCAAACAGCCAGACCCACAACTTCGAATACCGCTCGCTGGACCAGAATAGGCACTGCATCCATGCTGAGCCAACCGGATGGCCCGTTCATTAATACAGCTCGCTTAAATCTTTCAAAATACGCCCAGGAACCCGCCATCGCCAAGCCGTTGTTCGAGTACTTATATTACTACGAAAACGACGTGCGCAAGGTAAAGTATAGTGTAAAGTCTCGCCGATCATTCACCCAGCAGTTTACGTTCTAGGCTCTGGATTTAGCCGCAGGAGCAACTCAGCATGCACAATTTAAAGAAGCGTGGTGGAAAACCCAACTGGGACGCTGTTACTTGCGTCTTAACTTGATCCGCGACGCCGAATCTCAGCTTAAATCGTCTCTGCAACAGCAATGCCATACTGAGCCCATATTACTACTAGCCTACGCCTATATGCGCCTAGACCAGCCGTTAGCGGCCATGGAAGTCTACAAGAAAGGTCTGGAACGCTTTCCGGCCGAAGTAGCTTTACTGACTGGACTAGCCAGGTACATTTCTTCGAGCCCTATTCGGCAATTACTCATAAATGCCGTTGCTTAATGCAGGATACAAGAAGGCCTACATGAAATGGAAACGTCCTTTGAGTTCTACAAGAAAGTGTTGGTCTACGAAGCGTCCAATGTAGAAGCGACTGCGTGTATAGCAACGCATCATTTCTACAATGATCAGCCAGAGCTAGCCATGATATACTATAGGTACAACATGGTTAGCATTCGCGGTTCACTCTTTAGCGGGTCTGTTTAGGCGGTTACTGCAAATGGGAGTCCACACGGCGGAAGTATTCACCAATTTGGGTCTTTGCTGCTTTTTCAGTCAGCAGTACGATCTAGCCTTGCCTTGTTTCCAGCAAGCGTTGAGTGTGTCGGATGCCGCACAACTAGGCGATGTGTGGTACAATATTGGACACGTCGCTTTGGTGAGAGAACGATATGAACGAATTGCGTCTTCGGTATGTAGGTTTCATTGTTGCTTCCAGTCTGTAGGCGATATGAACTTGGCTAAGCAATGCTGGCAACTGGCTTTGGTGTACAACCATGACCATGCAGAGGCGTACAACAACTTGGGGGTTTTGGCGATTCGCAAAGGGAAATTGGAAGAAGGGCGCGCATTTTTCCAAGCAGCTGTGATTCTGGGCTCTCATTTGGTCGAGCCACATTGGAATTACGCTCGCCTGGCTGAGCAGGTACTGTTGCTTGCAGTATTTCTTGTTAGTATGTTTTAATAATAATATTTTGCTTTTAATGAAGGATGGAGATATTCAGACGTGTTTTACACTCGTGGAGAAGGCTCTGGCAGCATATCCCGGTCATCTAGAGTGTAACAAGCTGATGGAGAGTCTAAGAAAGAAGCTATCAGCACTATAAGGAGGGAAAAAAACGATCCTTGGCTGATCCCATTTATTTGATGACTCCTGACTACAAGCAATGGTGTGTTTATTTGATCTTATAGTTATCGATGGTTTCCTCGTCGTAGTACGAATTGAATTTTTTCCATCGGTAGCGCAATTTCGGGTCTTTTTTACTGTACGACGGGTTGATGCAAGACAATAGTCCTACAAAAACAGTATTTAAACTTCAGTCAAACTTCAAGAAAAGAAAATTACCTGCTTTTTGAGCCATTGCGACCAGTTTGCTCATCCTTCTTTGCTGTTTAGTGCACAAGCCGGTAATCCGTTTGGGTAGCAAACAGCCATCGGATCTGAGAAACTGGCTCAAGATAAGCACATCCTGAAAAGATAAAACGGTCGAATAAAATTGAATTACTTGCATCCAAATAGATTATACCGTGTGCATAACTTCGAGATCTAGTCGGCAGATAGGGCAGCAACCGGATTGTGCTTCAGGAATAGGTACAAGGTAATTCTCCCGACCAGAGGTTATAATATTGCCTTCTACGATGATTTTATCATTGATCTCTTCTTGGCGTACTATGTAGAAAGACAATTTAAAATATTTTCGTCGTTCTCTGCTCCGATCTTCAAGTTAAAGGTCTTACTCTCTTTGAGCCTAGCAACGCTAGAAATGTGAATATTTCTGGAAGCGGTACTTGCAGATACTCTGGTACTCGGCACTAAAAGTTGACAAAACTTGGATCCTACAAAACGGAGCGCCATTGCTCTTCTTATTATGTACTTAAATGGCGTTTCGTTTGTCCGAGCGGCATGGATATTTTGCGTCCGGTGTCGTATTTACGTCAAGAAGTATTTATTGAGATCGAGGGTATAGTAGTGAGGAGAAGCATAATAATATTCTCCAGGTATGTACGTGCCGCCATCTCGGAGCCATTCACGTTATTCTTTGTAGTCGCACTTGTAATCGCATTGACGGCTTCGGCTGTTTCCCACGTGGAGCTGTGTTATTGTTATCAGCTAGTCGGACCAATTCGGTCGTTGGCGTCAATATTTCAAATGTCCGAAAAGTCGATGGAGAAACTATTACACGAAAAGGAGCAAGAAATAGCGTGTTTGAAGAAAGAAATTGTAAAAATATTAATTTTCTCTACTGATAGTATTACGATTAATAAAACAAACTTTTTTTACGCAGGAATCGTTGAAAAACAGACATAATACGTCGTCTGCACTGACTGATGCAAATGATCATTCCGATCCAGAAGAAGCGAAACCTACACATTATTTGTCGTTAAATAAAGATCTCGTTGCAAGATACAGCAGGCAGTTGATCCTTCACCAAATTGGAGCAAACGGTAAATTATACGTGTTGATGTATTGTGCACATTGATTATTAAGTTTTTGCCTCTATAGGCCAGCTTGCCCTTTGCAATGCCTCTGTTCTGGTTGTCGGAGCTGGAGGTTTGGGTTGCCCAGCTTCTCTGTATCTAGCAGCCGCAGGAATAGGTAAATGAATGACCTCGCCGGCTGTAGATTTTTTTTTGTTTACGGTCATGATAGAGTAGTAGTTAACTATCAGTATATAGGTATTTATAATGCATTAGTAATTGTGTTTTAATTTTAGGTCATATCGGAATAGTGGACTATGATGTTGTTGAATTAAGCAATTTGCACAGACAAATTTTGCATCAGGAATCAAAAATCGGCACTGCCAAAGTAGCCTCTGCGGCAGCGGCTCTACGGCAGTTAAGAAATCTTGATAAAAAATAGCAAAAAAATTAACTACTTATTTCCTAGGTTTTCTTCTTTAATTAAAGTTACTGAGCATCACGTTGAACTGAATAGCAGTAATGCCATGTCCATTATTGTGAACTACGACATAATTTTAGACTGCACTGATAACCCAGCTACACGCTATTTACTCAATGACGCGTGTGTGCTGTCCAAAAAGCCTCTAGTATCGGGAAGTGCCTTACGATGGGAAGCTCAGCTGACTGTCTACAACTTCCGTGGTAGCCCGTGTTACCGGTGTATGTATCCGGATCCTCCAGCTAGTGGTTTTGTAACAAACTGTGCTGAAGGAGGTGTCATAGGGCCCGTAGTTGGAATGATGGGCACGTTACAGGTAAAAACCATCTTTCCATAAAGGTTCTTTCAACGATTTTCAAATTCACAGGCCCTTGAAGCTGTAAAAATTATACTTGGCATGGCGTCGACGTTTGCAGGAAAGCTTCTTCTCTTCGACGGAGAAGATGGCACATTCCGGACAGTCAAACTACGAGCCAAAAGGAAGGAGTGCAGTGTTTGCGGGGAAGAACCAACCGTCACTGAATTGATTGACTATGTGCGGTTTTGCGGCCATGGACCCAACGACAAGGTAATACTCGTTAACTGCACACTTTTCCGAGTTCCTTTTCCTTTAATTTATTCTTGTTGCAGGATGAGCCTGTGAAACTACTAAGCTCGGAAGAACGAATTTCGGTGGAAGACTACCGAGAAGCGTTGAACAGTAGACCGGAATCCTTGCTGTTAATTGACGTACGACCTACTGAGCAACTAGAGCTATGCGCCCTACCAGCACCGCAGCATTTCATGAACATTCCTATATCGAAGATAGATACTGAAATACCTTTGATCAGCCAACTTATTAGCGGTTCCGGACCCGGTGAAATCGAAAGTAAGTGATTCAATTATGGCGTGTTTCTAGGTAATTTTGTCTTTAATTTAGTTGTAATTGTGTGCCGAAGAGGAAACGACTCGCAAATCGCCACTAAAATGTTGCGGAACGATTTACGGTTGGTGAACGTAACCGTAAGGGATATTGAGGGTGGGTTACATGCCTGGGCAGCTAGAGTTGATCCGACGTTTCCGGTTTATTGAAAAGTAAGTCTGGCATGTTATAGCAGGTTGAAATTAGTTGTATTAAGCGAATCAGCGAGCGGAAAACACAGGAATAAACATAACGCGAGCGACAAAACGAAGTCTGGTTAATATGGTTTTAGCTAAGCTAAGATTTACTTTCGACCAGAACACCCTGTGAGTTGGTGCTCTTGTCTTCCTTAGCCTCTTCCTTGTTTTTGCTCTGAAAGTCGCCACCTCGGACTTGGATATTGTGCTTTTCTTTGTAGGAATTGATATCTAAACCCTTGGATGTAACTTGCTTGTTCAAGAGTTCAATGGTCTTCGTCAACTGGAAAGATTTACACGGAAAAACAATTTAGCTTCTGGTCCTTTCTTTATTATTTAACTTCCAGTATGTATACCTGTTCCTTATTATGCACCAAGGCCGGCAAAACTTCTTTAACGGTTCTCTCGACCAAGACTCCTCCAACAAGCCTGAAACATTTCCGGGATTCTTCTACTTCGTTGAGTGTTTCAATAACCAATCTGCAATACAAATATGGTTTGTTTTTAATCATATTTCAGGGATCATAAGTTGAAAGTTTTACTTGTGTTCATTTTGCTCGGCTTCCAACTCGGAAACTTTGCTAATCAACTGTCTTTGCTCACTCCGTAGCTGGTTAAAGCCGTGAATAATTTCTTCTTGAGAGGGACCTTGCGTCTTGCCTCCTTTAATGGCTTTCGTACCATCTGCAGCCATGCTTCGATAAATTTGTGTGACTGGAAGAAGCAAACTGTGTGAAACTGTGGGCATGTACGATTTGTGTAAGCTCGATGGATTTTTAAAGAGTATGACTAGAAAGGGAACTGCGGTTCAATCGCGAACCTCGTGGTGATAAAAGGCGAACGTTGAACGGTTTGTGCCGTGTGCCGTGGTCAACATGGAATGTCTCATTCACGCAGTGAAGTGTTTTCAAGAACGAAAAGTGCAACGACGTAAAAGTGTTAAGGTGGAACCATCAAGTTAAGATCCCATACCCACTTCGTTTTGTCCAGTTACTTACTAATATCTTTTTTTTTATCCTTTTTCTTATTTCTTTGGCATAAATCATTGTTATTTCTCTTTACAGAGATTGGTATTGTTAAACGCAAAATGCGAGAACATGGAATAAATTAACTACCCAAAACAGTGCCCAATAACGATGCTCGTTGCTGGTGTTGCATGGTCATACTGCTCTCTAGTGGCACTCGCCGCCACTTTGCCTGGACGACGGAATTATATCACGTCAGCCATTTGTGTGTGAACAAGCCAGCCTACTACACGTCAGGTAAATTTGCTCCCGTTTGATTCCAAGTGTATTGACTTCCATCCGACTTTTATTAAATTGAAAGCAATCAAACCTCAACTCTTATGCAAGCAGCATGCATATTATCACATTTTGTTAATTAAAAGTAGCAATATTAATAATTTTCGAAATTACTCCCGGGGTAAGCGTCAGTAGGTTTCGAACAATTTTTCGAACATTTTCAAGTTTATTCGCTCCCGTTAGCTACGTATTATTGCCATGAGTGTGTCAAACAATTAGTGTGAAATTTCCGTACTGCCTTCAATTGCTTCTAGTACAGACAAAGATTTGTTTCTCCTACTTTTCACGAAAACTTTCAATGTCCGATTTTTACCATTTCAAAATTCTCAATGCTCATGACTATAATCCGTCAATGTTCATGACTATAATCCGTCAATGTTCATGACTATAACCATGGTTATAACCAATACTCACGGTCCTTTGGTGACCTTTCTTCAATTCTGCGATGTTTTCAAGATTGTCAGCCGACGACGAATTCAACGTTTGGAAGTCGAGGTAACCTTTTCGTTCCCCCGAAAAGCTGTTAAATTCTCAAACTTTAATTGTGAGGGAAATTTTCCTTCTCATTTGAGTCTCTTGAGACATTCTTTTTAAGGAGCGCTGAAATTCAAAATACTGAATATTAAAGTTGTATTTATTGTTTCAGTTTAAGCTAGCATGAAAGAATTCTATAAAGGTTTTAAGACGTTCGGAAAGTCTTTTGGGGTAGAAAGAAAACGTCAGTTTTACACTTTTCTGTCCCTTCTGTGTTTGTTTTGCAGGACCTCCGCAATGTAGACTGCAGAAAGAGGGTGAGAGGTGGAAAGAAAACCTTTCTGGGTTGCGAAACTCGTAGAATGTCTCGAAGCGAAAAGGAAGATGCGAATAAGTCGACTTGGCCCACGTCTCAATCGTCGGAAACTTGAGCTCTTTCTGTCTTATTAACCGAGTGTCTGGTTCTTGAAAGAATGTTTGATAGGGGCAAAACATTGGTTGGATTGCTCTTGATGTTGCTATTAATAAAAACTGGCAATATCAATGAAAGAGGAATGCTGTTAGATAGGGATTTTAGCATTGTTAGAATTGGTTTTTGCCGCCTTTTGAAAAAAAATTCGTTCATTTTGAAAAACACAAGAATAGGACATTTGCACTTTTTTACGTGCAAGTAATTTTCGCAAATGCCCTTGAACTGCCTAGGTTAACGCTGGGAATGTCAAGGGCAAACGCACTTGCGTTGTAGTAGGCAGAGGGAAAGGTTAAGTGGTTTTTATTCGTGGACACGAAATACATTTCTCGCCTTTCCTAATTTCGAGATGTGTATCGTTTATTTTAAAAATTCTGCTTCACCCTTTCAATTCTGTGAAACCAACTGAACCAGTGGCTATAGCCAACAAGGAAATCAATTAACGCGTATTTGTACCACATCTGTAAATTAAAACTTTTTGTCATTTAGCTCCGCTTAGTCAGAATGCAGCTGTGCATAACCAGCAAAACAAAATTGGTCTTGTGTTTCCAATGCTTGCTATACTGACGAATATGTTCACTCCAAGTATCGGTAGCAGTATTACCGTAATTTGCAACTCATTTATTGTATTCTTGAAACTAGGCTTATATACGCCATTACATTGGACATATTAGGAAAACATCCCGGGACGTTTACTGTTGCAGATATATAAGAAGAGAAAATAATACTGTAAGTTGTAACATTGTGTAAGTTAAGTTAATAGGGCCCACTCTGACTTTAAGCGAAGTATTTCATGAATCATGATGTTATTTAGTTAGAAAACCTTAGGACATTGGCACTTTTTACTGCAAGAAATTCTCTTAAGTAGGCTTTGACGTTATCTTCGGGACGTTGGTGTAGTCAGGCTCAGAATGATCACCCTTCTTGTTAGCTTTCCGCGGGCTGGGTTCTGGACCATGGGACTGGAGTTCGCCACTTTCTGACTTGGGTGGAAGGTTCCTCGCTCTTAAAAAAATGTTTGATTGAGGTACAGTATTGGCTGGATTGTTCTGGGTGTTGCTAATAAGAAAACCGTAAGTATCAATGAAAGAGGAGTCCCTTTTCCGTGGCTCTTCGATGGGGATTTTAGCAATGGTAGAATTCGCTTGGCCGCCTTCGTTAGCTCCAGTGCACGGCTTATACACGTTCTTATATAGGTGTTCGGCGGTGGTAGTTTGAGCACTTGAAAAGAGTTCAAGTTCTTCAATTTCTTCGTAAATATGCTCTTCATGCATTGAGGATTGTCCGGTGCCGAGCAGGAAATTTCTGCCTTCTCTTAATAGGTTACGGAGGGTCAGGACTTCGGGTTCCCCTCGCACCACTTCGTGTCGGTAAATGTGCTGGTCATTTAGTTCTAACTGTGGCCTTGCCATTGTTGGCTTAAGTTTTCTAAGGGACAAGAATAAAAGCTTTGAATGTCCTGGAAGTTGGACCTCCTCTCGTACTTACTTGCGACTGTAACGAATTAAGTAGGAAAGAATATTGAAGATTGTCACGGTGAATGCGATTATAATTAGCGACAAAGAGGTTAAAACTGTTTGCATTAGAATTAGTTTCTGTTACTATTAATTAAGAATATCAAATAATCGTTTGTTACCGAGAGATATCTGGGATTCGCACGGCTTTTCGTTAGCTGTTGGAACTGGAAAGTTAGATTCAGGTTTGAAAAATTATTTAGTTACTCTTAGATAGATAATGTTGATAAAAATAAATAAAAAATGCTTCTCGTACCAGTGTTCGGGACACATACAGGTGCAGTTCCTGCCCAGGAATATTTCTGTTGCTTATTGGCATATAGGCCTACACATTCCCTTTGAGCGGCTCCAAGAATTGTATACCCTTCCAAACAGTTATACGTAACTTTGTGTGCGGTACCAGAAACCGTTCCATTAACCGGACAGTCTGGTTCTTCACAGCCATCAGACGCTATAACATGTTTCTTTTAACAGACGGTAACTTTTATACCTTTTATTTTTTGCTGTGTTTACCTGAGAATACCAGCCCCTTGAAAGACCGTATGGAAGGAATACGTTCAGACGTCGTTGTAAAATTTATACTGACGGTATGGTTATGCGCCTTATCTGTTATACTACAATTACAAGACAACTCCCAGTTTCCAGACTTCAAGTTTGATGTAGGGGTACTGCACGGGTTTGCTTGGTCCATCTGCACGGACATGTTTGTCTCACTGACGGAACCTAGAATCATACACGACGTACAAAACTATGCGTATAGTGTTAACTGTGTGGAGTCTCGCATTACTTAGTTTTTCTAAAGTGACTAGAATGTGAATAGAGCCAGTATAGACCCTTTTGAAGAGCGCTGTTATTTCCTCTGTTTCGTTGGATCTGTGAGGCTCGCTTCCTGCAATTTTTAATGTCCCGCCAGTACCATTCCGTTCGCCTGTGATATTATGCATACGCGAGGGGGTGATAGATGCGTTGGAAATCACATCATAGTAATCTGAAAAGCAGCAACGTTTTAGGTATCGGAATTATAGGACGAAACTGTCGAGGATCTTTACCGCAAACTGGGATAATCCCCTTCCAAAATCCAGTGTCTTGGCAAGTCCTTTGAGCACTCTTAAGGAACTGGGAATCACCTTGCTTGAAGTAATAGCCTTTGTCGCAAGTGTATGTTACAAGCTCTCTTACATTGTAAGTTTTTTTAAAGGGAAGCACAGTTCCCTTTTCCGGCTTGCCTGGACATCCACACTGCTGAGCTATTGACATTTGAAAATTATTTTATAATAGAAACCATATAGAAATATTGAAATGCTTATGTAAATTGATACGTAAGCAGAATTCCTCAGAATTTAGAGTATTTTATTTTAAAAAGAACTCGTTACCAGAAATTGTAAGCACGGGCCAGAATAAGCACATAAACCCCAGCAAGTGCATTGTTATTCACTCTAACTCGAAAAACCAAAGGCTTTCGCACAGTCTTTCCTTGATCACGTTCCCTTTGGAAGACGCAAGAAGGAAACGGGAAACAATGCCGATACAGATACGCAGGCCCGTACCCAGAATTTTGGTTCGGGGGGGTAGTATGTGGATATCGTTATGGAGAAAAACATTTCCGGGGGGGGTTAACCCCCCCTGGGTACGGGCTTGCAGATACGTATATGTATTTCAGACCAAATCCCCCGGAAATTTAGCCTAAGCGATCAGACCAATGGGATATGCTTCCTGGGTTGCCTTTGAGGTTTTAAAAGATTACAATCTATTAGAAATTACCGATTTCGTGTTGCCAGAAATGTGTACGTCGTCTCTGCGTGATATATATCCCTTTTAACGCTAAGTTCCAAGAAAAAATTAATCAAATTTCAAGCTTCGGAGATTCTTCTCCGAGTCGCAAATGCCGTCGAATCGGAGAAGGAAAACGTAAATAAAATCCAGGCTTTGTAAGCTTTGATCAGAGATGAAAAGAATTTGTCCCGGGTGTATCAAAGTTGCGATAAGACCAAACGAGGTATGCTTCTGGATAACTAGTTTTGTTGCATGCATGCATTTATTTTGTTCTTCAACCTATGCTTATTACACCATTCAATTGGGCGTATTAGAGAGACGTACCGGTACATTTGCTGTTGCAGATATATAAGAAGAGAAAAAGATACTACAAGTTGTAACTTAACTAATGTAAGTTAAGTTAATATGGCCTACTCTAAGATTAAGCGAAATATTTCGTGAATTATAACGTTATATAGTTAGAAAACACTTGGGCATTGGAACTTTTCTACGTGGAAAGTGAACGGCTCTTCGTTCTTAGATGTATTGGGCGGTAGTAGTTTGAGCAGTTGAAAAGACTGCAAGTTCTTCAATTTCGGCGTACGTGTTCCGTTCATTCATTGAGCCCCGTCCGTTGTTGCCGGAAGATTTCTGTCTTCTCTTAATACATTATCGAGGGGCAGGGCGTTGAATTCCATTCGCATCGCTTGGTTTTGGTAAATGTGCTGGGCATTCATTAACTGTGGCCTTTTCCTTGTTGTCTTAAGTTTCCTGACGAACAAAAAAGAAAAAGTTTGAATGTCCTGGAAGTTGGACCCTCTTCGCATACTTACTTCCGACGGTAGCGAACTAAGCAGTAAAGAATATTGAAGATTGTCATGATGACTGCGATTATAATTAGCGCCCAGCAGGTGGAAGCTGCGCTTGCATTTGAATTAGTTTATTGTTAACTACGAATATCAAATAATCTTTTCTTACCGTTAATGATGGGAGGTACGCACGGCTTTTCGTCTGCTATCGGAACTGGAAAAATTAGATTCAGGTTTGAAAAATTATTTACTTACTCTTAGACAGATAATGTTGATAAAGGTAAATATAAAATACTACTCTTACCTGTGTAACCCTTTGGGGTGCATACAGGTGCAGGATCAGCCCAGAAATGTGTGCTTAGTTGATAGCTCCGTGGTGCACATCTCCTTCGAGGATCTCCGTTAATTTCGTACCCTTCGTCACACTTATACGTAGCAATTTCGGATGAGGTATCACGAGACACCACTCCATTAGCTGGACATTCTGGTTCTTCACAAGCAATATCTAAAACTTGTTTCTTTCAACGGACTGTAATTTACACTGTTTTTGTTTTGTTGTGTTTACCTGCGAATACCATCATTTTGAAATAACATATTACAACATTTATTTCCTGGCTCGTTGAGAAAGTTAAAATGGCGGTATGTAGTTGAACTGCCTTATCTGTTATATTACAAGTACAAGAAAACTTCGAGGTGTTAGATGTCGAGATTGATGTAGGAAGACTGCACTGGTTTGCTTGGCCCATCTGCACGGACATGTTTATCTCACTTACGGAACCTGGAATCATTTACGACGTACAAAACTATGCATATAGTGTTAACTGTGTGGAGTCTCGCATTACTTAGTTTTTCTAAAGTGACAAGTATTTCAATAGGACCAATATAGGACCTGTTGAAGAGCGCAGTTATTTGCGCTGTTTTGGGGTTCCTGGTTGGGACATATTGCTTTTTGTCACAATTATCATACCGGTTGCCTACAATATTACGAATATCCATGGATGTGAAAGATGCATCGGAAAGTACATCGTAGTAATCTAAATAGCAGCTCAGCTTTAGATATCGGAATTATTGTAAAAAAAACTGTCAAGTATCTTTACCGCAAGCCGGTAAAGTCCCATTCCAGAGTCCAGTCTCTTGGCAAGTCCTTTGAGCCGTCTCAAGGAACTGGGAATCGTGCTTGAAGTAATAGCCTCTGTCGCAAGTGTATGTTACTAACTCTCCTACATTATAATGGTCTCTTTTTATGCCATGCATGCTTCCTTTGTCCGGTAGGCCTGGACATCCACACTGCCGACCTGTTTGAAAATAATTTTATAATAGAAGCCATACAGGAAACTTGAAATGCATACGTAAATTGGTACGTAAGCAGAATTTCTTAGAAGTTAAAGTATTTTATTTTAAAACGAACTCGTTACCAAGAAGGGAATCACTCTTTGGGTCATCGCATACAGGTGCAGTTCCGTTCCAGAAATATTTGCTTGAATGTGGGTCCCACAAACATCGCCTTTGAAGCTCGCCCTTAATTTCGTACCCTTCCTCACAGGTATACGTAGCAATGTTGTTAGAGGTAGAGGTACGATTCACTGTTCCGTGAGCCGGACATTCTAGTTCTTCACAGTAAGGCTCTATAATTCGTTTCTTTTAGCAGACTAATTCAGACCGTTTCTTTCATTTATTTTTTTACCTGCGAGTTGCAGCCCTTGGAAAGAACATATTGATACAGAACTTTCCTGCTGGCTCCAAGTTGAAAAAGTTAACTTGCTGACTCTCTGACTCTCTGAATGATTTGTTATATTACAAATACTAGAAAACTTCGAGATTCCTGATTCAGGGATTAATGCAGTGCACTGGTTTTCGTCCACCTGCACGGACATGGTTGTTTCGTTTAACAGCAAACCTAGAACTAAATACGATGCAGAAAACTATTCGTATTTTTAATTGGGTGGGAGGGTTGCATTACCTATTTGGTCTAGAAGGACAAGTATTTGAACAGAGCCAACAGTGCCCGCTTTGATGAACGCTGTTACGTTCGTTGTTTTTGGGTTCTTGTTCGAGCTTGTGGCAAGTTTTACCTGTGCACAAGTATCATCCCGTCCGTCAGTGATATTATTCAAATCCGCGGGGGTGATATTATGTGCATTGTACATTAAATCGTCGTAATCTGAATAGCAGCAAAGTTTTAAGTACCGGAACTATTTTTACGGAACTCTCAAGTAAGTATCTTTACCGCAAGCCGGTATAGTACCACTCCAGTTTCCAGTGCCTTGGCAAGTTCTTTGAGCCGTCTTAAGGAACTGGGAATCTTGCTTGATGTAATATCTGCTGTCACAAGTATACGTTACAAGCTCTCCTACATTATAAGCGGTTTTATCGGGATCCACAGTTCCTGTTGTCGGTTTGCCTGGACATCGGCACTGCCCAGCTATTGACAGTAGAAAATTATTTTATAATGTTAAGCCATACAAGAAATTTGAAATGCATACGTAAATGGGTACTTTAAGCAGAATGCCTAAGAATTTATAATGTTTTACTTTAAAAAGAACTCGTTACCAAGAATTGTGAGCACGGGCCAAAGTAAGCACATGAAACTAAGCAAGTGCATTGTAATTCACTTTTAACTCGAAAAACGAATGCCTTTTGCACAGTCTTTTCTCGATCAGGTTCCCTTTTAGAAGACCTCGAGAAAGAAAACGGGAACAACGCCGATACGGACGTGTATGTATATTTCAGACAAAATCCTCCGGAAATTTTGCGTTAGTGGTAAGACAGACGGGATATGCTTCCTGGGGTGCCTTTAGGTTTCAACGTGATGAAAAACTATATGTAGAAATTTACCAACCTGTGGTTGTACCCTCGTATCCGCTAAAAATGGGCACGGAGACCTAGGTGGTACCTGGGGAAACCCCTGCCTTCGAGCAGCTAATACCTTGTCATCTGGCTCGGGGGACCCGTAGCCATGCCAAGCTGAAGTAATAAAATAAGCTCCCCCAGAATTCATTAAATAAAACAGCGCTTTTTTAAAAAAAAAAAAACATCACGTTTTAAAACTTCTATTTTTATCACTTTACAATCAATTTGTACATACAACATACCGGGGACGTGTGCTGTTGCAGATATATAAGAAGAGAAAATAATACTGTAAGTTGAAACTTAAGTTATGTAAGTTAAGTCAAAATATGGCCCACTCTGACTTTAAGCGAAGTATTTCATGAATCATGATGATATTTAGTTAGAAAACATTTGGGACATTTGAACTTTTTAACTGCAAGAAATTCTCTTAAGTAGGCTTTGACGTTATCTTCGGGACGTTGGTGTAGGAAGGTTCAGAATGGTCACTCTTCTTTTTAGCTTTCCGCGGGCTTGGCACTACTGGGCCATCGGACTGGAGTTTGCCACTTTCTGACTTGGGTCTAAGGTTCCTTGTTCTTAAAAAAATGCTTGATAGATGCGTGCAAACACCGTAAGTATCAGTGAACGAGGAGTGTTGTCGGATAGGGATTTTAGCATGGTTAGAATTGGCTTTGACGCCTTCGTTAGCTCCAGAGCACGAATCTTTGTTCTTAGATAGGTGTTCGGCGGTGGTAGTTTGAGCAGTTGAAAAGACTGCAAGCTCGTCAATTTCGGCGTAAATATGTTCTTCATTAATTGGGTACGTGTTCCGATCATACGTTGAGCACCGTCCGTTGTTGGCCGGAAGATTTCTGCCGTCTCTTGGTAGGTTATTGAGGGGCAGGACTTCGGGTTCTTTGTTGGTAGTTTGAGCAGTTGAAAAGACTCCAAGTAATTCAATTTCGTCGTAAGCATACTCTTCGTTCATTGAGTACGTGTTCTGTTCAGTCATTGAGTACAGTCCTTTGTTGACCGGAAGATTTCTGCCGTCTCTTGATAGGCTTCTGAGGAGCAGGACTTCGGGTTCCACTCGCACATCTTGGTTTTGGTGAATGTGCTGGTCATTTACTTCCAACTGTGGCCTTGCCTCTGTTGGCTTAAGTGTTCTGAGGGACAGAAAAGAAAAGCTTTGAATGTCCCGGAATTTGAACCCTCTTTACGTACTTACTTGCGACTGTAATGAACTAAACAGTAAAGAATACAGGTGCAGGTGCAGTTCCGACCCAGAAAGGCTTGTTTCGTTCATAACTCCATACGCATTCCCTTTCAGGCTCGCCGAGAATTTCGTACCCTTCGTCACAGTAATACGTAGCAATGTGGCGTGATGAGGCACGACGAGACACCGTTCCGTAAGCCGGACAGTCTAGTTCTCCACAGTCAGGCTCTATTGTTCCTTTTAGCAGACTGTAATTTATACCGTTTCTTTTATTTATTTTTTTACCTTCTCGAACCAGCGCTTTGAAAGAACATATTGATAGAGAACTTCCCTGGCTCCGAGATAAAAAAGTTAACCTGACTGTATGACCATCTGCCTTATCTGTTAAACTACACGTACTCGACTCAAACTCAAAGATTCCTGATTTCGAGACTGATCCATGACTGCACTCGTTTGCGTTGTCCAGCTGCACGGACATGGTTATTTCGCTTTTCGCTAGCAAACCTAGAATTATATACGATGTACAAAACTATTCGTAGTTTTAATTGGGTGGAGTGTTGCATTACCTCTTACTTCGAAACGGACAAGTATTTGAATAGGGCCAGTATAGTTTGTTTTGAAGAACGCTAGTATGTCCGTTGTTGTTGAGTTCTTGTTCGTGGTTGTGGCAAGTTTTACCTGTGCGCAAGTATCATCCCGTCCGTCAGTGATATTATTCAAACCCGCGGGGGTGATATTATGTGCTTTGGAAATTGCATCGTAGTAATCTGAAAAGCAGCTAAGCTTTAGGTATCGGAATTATTGTACAAGGAACTGTCAGGTATCTTTACCGCAAGCCGGTATTGTACCATTCCAAAGTCCAGTCTCTTGGCAAGTCCTTTGAGCGACCTTAAGGAACTGGGAGTCTTGCTTGAAGTAATATCTTCTGTCGCAAGTGTATGTTACAAGCTTTCTTACCTGGTAAGTTTTTTTAAAGGGAAACACAGTTCCCTTTTCCGGCTTGCCTGGACATCCACACTGCTGAGCTATTGACATTTGAAAATTATTTTATAATACAAGCCATACAAGAAATTTGAAACGCATACGTAAATGGGTACTTTAAGCAGAATGCCTAAGAATTTATAATATTTTGCTTTAAAAAGAACTCGTTACCAAGAATTGTAAGCACGGGCCAAAGTAAGCACAAAACACTGAGCAAGTGCATTGTAATCCACTTTAACTCGAAAAGCTAACGCCTTTTGCACAGTCTTTTCTTGATCAGGCTCCCTTTTAGAAGACCTCAAGAAAGAAAACGGGAAACAACGCCGATACGCCGTTTTAGACAAAATCCTCCGGAAATTTTGCGTTAGTGGTTAGACAGACGGGATATGCTTCCTGGGGTGCCTATTTAGGTTTCAACGTGATGAAAAACTATATGTAGAAATTTACCGACCTGTGGTTGTACCCTCGTATCCGCTAAAAATGGGCCCCGGAGACCTAAGTGGTACCTGGGGAAACCCCTGCCTTCGAGCAGCTAATACCTTGTCATCTGTTTCGGGGGACCCGTAGCCCCATGCCAAGCTGAAATAATAATGTAAGCTCACCCACCATTCATTAAATAAAACAACGCTTTTTCTTAAATAAAACATCATTTTTTAAACTTCTATTTTTATCACTTCACAATCAGTTTATGGTTGAACGTTCAAATTTCTTCAAAATCATTCAGCCATCCAATAAAAATCTTGCTCCTTTCTTATGTACAAGATACATTGATCTCTAGACACGCAAACTTATTAGGATGCCGCTTTGCGAATACTATACCATCTTGTAGTGGTAAAGAAAGTTCATTTGCGATTAAAAGGGTGAAGAATGAGGCCAGTCACATAGTGAAGAGCAAGGAGAAAGAGGACCGTAACTTGCACCACGATGAAATGAGACAACGACATTCCAATTTCTAACCAGCTTCCTTCCGTTTTTATCCAATGGAAGAAATGCATTCCCATGGCAGTGGAAAATATTAATGTGACTGGGACTAAATTTGAGACTCGAGCCTAAAAAAACGTTTAAAAAAGAATATCAGTTTCACACAAGTCCATATAAAATTAACTTACTTGGATTGCAATAGTTAACGTTCTATACGCCGTAGCCGTAACAAGGAAAGGTACCAAAATCTTCCAAAGCATCAAGGCTCCCATAACAAACGGTGAAAATGTAGAAATAAAACTTTTAACGCTTTGGGGATCAAAGCTGTTAACGCTGGCAACATTTCCCAGTCCAAAAAACGACATCACGGTGAAAAAGAGCTAAAAAAACACACATCCATCTTATAATTTTTTATATTTTTTTTAAGTAAAAGATTTGAAGGACTTACATAAAGAAATCCTCGTCTAAAATCCTCCAGTTTCACCTCATCTCTGCTAAACGTTACGACGCCAATGCTTAGCTTGTTCAACTTAAACAAAATAGTTAAAAAGTACAAAAAAATAAATAGCAAAAACCTACTTGAATTTTCTTCCCAGAGAGATTACACTCGATCTCAATCCACAGCCTCCCCGCCAAGATGAGTAAGGCCAAGAACAAGGGTTCGTAGGCTAGGGACATGAGTGTAAATGCCGGCGAGAGACAGAGGCAAACTTCGTAATACCTGGCCAGTAAGCGTTTTGAACCGTACAACGCAGGCCAGAAAACCAGACCTATAGAAGCAAAAACCGCGGTTATAGGAATTGAATACGGTAGTTTATGTAATCTTACCCAGCATCAGCCACGAAAGGCATCGCAATAGCAATACCAAGGCGCTGCCCTCACTCAAAGCTAAGATGTGTTTCAATAATAAGGCTAGGATAATCAAAAACACATATGATGTGACATGAGTGCTGTTCTGGGCAACATCCCAGTACTTTAACAGCCCCCAGAGGAATACTGCGGCAGCCATTCCACATCCATATCTAACCATTCCATTATATATTCCACCACTAGTTAATTCTCATGATAATTACTTACAAAATCAAGGAATCGGACAACTGGCCAATCACAGGTAACGCAGGAAAGATGGCCAACATGAAGCATACCGCAGCCCACGCCAATTTCAGATTCTTACTTAAATACGTACTACGAACCAACAAGAACGGCCATACGCCCACTGCTACTAGGCCAATACTCAAATACCATCTTTGAAAAAAAGCGTTTACCTACACGTCCAGAGCAGAAAAAATTAGAATAAAATCAATATAATTAGTCGAAAACTTACAAGTATTTCGGTTCCGATGGTAAACGCTACAACTTGAGCTATAATTTGGGGAATTCGCCGTTGTTTTCGCGCCATTTCAAAAGCTAATAGCCACAAGTTGCAATTTCGTCCCACATAGCACCACAACGTGATTGGCAATAAATAATATATATAGTACAAAACAGAAGCACGTTCGACTACAACAGGGGAAGAAAATAGTTAAGGGGCATTCTTGGTTTCGAAAATAATATTTACCTGCTAGATTTATTACTACTCCTGTTGCTACCAAAAGGGCAAGACCAGTAGCAATGTAGTGGTAGCTTCGACTAGAATAAGGCACTGTCTTCTTTCTCGAGCGTTCCATTAGGTTTTGCAACGGTTTTAGACATAAAGTAGCCAGAGTGGCAATCCATCCTAAGAAAGCCAACGTGAGAGCAGCTTTTAAGTAGAATCGATCATAGCGGTAATAGTAGTCTACTCCCAGGAGACAGTCTCTCATGAGCTCCTGACATTCTTCAATCTGTGGAAGCCCACGATTATTTTTTTTTTTAATTTTGTTAAAAGTCAGGCGAGTATTATACCGCGCGGTCATAGTATTCTCCTCGCACAGCCTCTTTGATAGCATTTAAGCGGTTCTCAACACTCATAGAATTCAGCGGCTGGAATGGCTTAAACCGCCACGACGTAGTGCGCTCAATTTGCTTCTGCTGCAGTTCTTCAAACAGGGATAGCAGCTGATGTACATTGCTTAGCGAAGCCAAGGCAGACCACTGCTTTTGCTCAAGAATATGAACAGGCAGCAAACCCTACAATTGTAAAATTGTTAACCGAAAAGTATAAAGAATACAAGTGAGCTTACCACAGAGTTCGCTGGAACCCCCATGCCAACTAAAGAAGCCATTAATGGCGCCAAATCAGCTTGCTGAACTTCCTTGTGCAGGGAAGAGGTATCCTTTTCGGTCAATATGGGTTTTTCCACCCCAGCTCCCCAGACAAACAAGGGTGTTTCTGTCTCACTGGGATCACCAGCACCATGCGATCCTGCACGAAGGTTAAGTTAATCGGGGACTTGGTATAGTACAAAGTAAGGGAGTACTTACCCCAGTCAGTCATTCCATGATCTGAAGTCAATACAAATGCGGTATCGTTATCGCCATAAAATTCGGTCAAAAGCTGGTACACTCTCCGTACGCCCTTATCAACGAGCTTCAAATTCGTTGCACATGCCCTTAAAGGAAGTGGAATATATTTTATATTAATATAAAATGACAGTATAGAATTTAATAGGTGTATGTATACTCGGAATGCGGCTTGCTAGAATGACCGTTCGTGTCCATTCCGAGCAAATGCAAGAAGAATACTATTTGGTCCTGTGCTAGCATGTTATGCAAGGTCTTATTAACGGCTGCTCTTTCAAGCAGTGATCCAAATCGCTCAAAAACCCATTCATCTAGCTTGGATGCGTCGTCACCGAAAAATTTCTCCTCCTCGGAGGAGTACATGTCAATGAAAACATGGTCGCCGGAAGATCCTAAGAAACACAGACAGTTTAATACAATGAAATACTGTACAATATATGCAATACTAATGCTTTTAAAGTAAGCAAATTTGAATTGAATTACCTTTCGCAAACATGGGAAGAATATCAGGACTTCCCCAAGCCCACGTATAGCGACTTTGATTGAAAACCGTGTCAAAGTCAACGGGATTCTCTTTCCAGCCCTGGGATAAAAAAAATAAAAATCTTTAGGAATTTTCGATTTTAAAAGTAGAAAGATAAAAATAAACCTTAAAAACGGCAGAAGGATCTTCGTATAAACCAGACGCTATAGCGACATGTCCCGGGCGCGATTCTGTTGGCATTCTGGCATGTGAAATTAATGACAATCCCAAATCCTTCTGCACTGACCTGCAATGTACAAAAACCACCAATTTTATAAGATTAAGGATTTAACTAAAATTCCGGATTTTCTTTCCTACCTTAGAAAACACGACGGGCTATTTTTGACAAACTCAAAGCAAGAATCAGCTCGTAATCCATCAACGGAGATAAGTACTAACCGTTTAGCTGGGGCATTAACTCGTTTATTTGCATTTGGTGAGTTTATTAATGAGGCAAAGTCTAAAGCTTTATGAACTGGTAAGCCATGTAAGACAGGGCTTCTAAAATGTATGTCAAACACCGACACAAGAAATACAAGCTGTACGCAAAAGGCAATAATAGGTAACTTCATCTTTTAGCTAAAAAAAAAAACATTAATTCGCCGTACCCATGTGGATGCGAAAAAAAACAATAACAAAAGCCGACTGCGTGCCAAGAGCATCTGGCGGTATTCCTCCTAACTATGAACTAGTAAAAGTATCGAAAAGGCGAACTTTCAAGCCGAAGAACCCAAACCTTTTCACTCGATAGACAATTGCGATAATATTATTAAACATGACATTACATAGGAACTATGACAGTTATCAATGCAAGGATACGGCGAATATAACTTTCAAACCCTAAAAAATACGTAAAAAGCCTTCCGCAGCAATAATGAATAATATAAACTTAGTCACGTGGTCGCCGCTACTATCCCATAGTTTTGCGCTAAATTCGCTATTTATACAACGGTTTATAGAACGATTTCAAGAAAAGGAAGTCTAGGAATTTGCTGCTTTTGCACGCGTGTACCGCAATTTCTACGGTAACAGGTACTGATATTCCCAGCCTGTCGTTCCAGCGTGTGTCACACCATCCGATGCGACTTTTTCTTCTTTAGAGCGCTTGAAAAGAACGCGACAGTTTACACTATCTCGTTTTCCCAAATAAAATTCTATTTCTATAGGTTCAACGACGTAACCGCCCCTGAGACGGAAGAATTCAGAGAAATATCTAGTAGCTACTTTCGCCTTGCTGTAAAAGTACATTTACCAGTGGTCCGGCATAGGCATCTTACCATTCGTATCTGCAACAGCTTTCAACTCGTTGACGATAGCTAACATGTCTTTTATATCGGTAACCGGAGCACTCTGCTGGAAACTGGCGCGAATCTGACTGGAGATCGGTTCGGTTTCGAAATACTCGAGGCACGTCTCACGAGACAATTTCGATGCTTTACCGAGAATGCGCACCTGTGAATGAATCTTCAATTTATAAAGATTCTCGCACGACGAACCCAATAATACTTGTTTGCCCACGAAGGCATCCTTATCCCTGAACGTCCAACAGAAAGTCGAACAGCAGTACGGATTCTCTTCCTAACAATTCTTTCATGACCTATTTTTTTATTTTTTTTAGAAAAGCAGTATATTTACCAAATCTCTCCCTTTCTGGCTTTCATAGTCCGAATATATAATTAGACCCTCATTACACATTCCTCTGAGATAAAGGGTCCTGGCGCTTGGCCTTCCATCCCTATAGAAATCCAGTAAACAATAGTATTAATAATATTAAAAATACTATATAAAAATAATAATAGTAAACAAATAGTTACTTATTGTTTGCTGTAGCAAAATTAAAAACATCGGCAGTAACGATATCTGGATGACTTCTAGCTTCGCTCAACCAAGACTCGAAGAGTTTGATGGGATTTCCGTCCAATATGTCGATAGGTTCCACCACTTCCACCATCCTCAGTTTTAGCTTTTCTTCTCGCCGAAATGAAGTCAGCAAAGAAATATTAGTCGAGTAGCTCGAGCTGCTGTCAGCTTTCGACTGATCAACGTTCTTAGTACTGATTCTTATAAACAAAGAAGTCAAATTGACTTAAGTGTTCTGCTTTTATTAATCGGATTCATCCTAAACTTGGTCCAGATGTCTTTACATACGTCAGACTTAACGGAACGAAGTTCACGCGAAAAAACGCATCGCTTTTCCGAGAAAAATAAATCCCGAGACCACTTTTCTAAGATTAGTGCCACATGGCCGGAGAAAGGAGCTTAGAATAAATTCCTTATATTATACAACTGTTAATTACATCCGTGCATAGCCACACAACCTGGACGGAACTATGTACAAAAATTCCTTGGAAGCCAGAAAACCCCACCTCATAGCTTTCATTCATAACAACTCAATGTCTTTTACCATGCACTTGGTTACTATAAGGAGACCAAACACTATCAATACGAGATCCGCACAGCACTGGGAAGCAGACGAGACGCAACATTTCATATGCTTTTTGTTAAGTCGTGACATGACATATAAATATAATCTATACAATGTCTAAAATAAAGCTTCCGATCATAAGAATATTCCCATAAGTTGACACCATTACAAATCCGCCTCTATTAAAACTGCCCTGTCATCCAAGCCTGGACTTTCTTCAGCTTCAGCGTGCAACTCCACTTCGGTTAACGCACTCGGTTCTCCCGTTTCCGTTTCCCGCGCTTGGCTTGGATCTGCTACTTCTTCGCATGACATTTCCTCTAACCTCTCTTCCCCTTGGACGCGCGGTTTGGCCCAAAAGTCTCGCATGAACCGCCGTAATCTACTGCTCGGAGTAGTCAAGTTACTGCGAATGACCTGCGCAGTAGAAATAGGCAAAGCGGCTTCACTGTTAGGTGGAGGCGGCGGCGGTGGCCGCGCGCGTCGGGTACGACGATGATGTCGTCTTCGTTGACGCTGCAGCCGCTCGGGCGGCGTTTCGGGGAAACCCATGGCCATCGCATACGTCGGTGGCGGAAGGCGTCCTTGGATCGGCAGCCGGCCGAGCCCCGTGGATCCGCTGGCGTTGCTCCGTAAGGCCAACTGTTGCGCTACGGCAAGGCGTAAGCGGTAGAGTCGTAAGGCACAACCCAGGGCTACTACTAAGAGAAGCGAACAAATGAGCGACCCCAAAACGGCAGCCGTAATCACAGAATTCTGCAGAAAAAGGAGAACGCATTAGAACTCGTAATTTGAGGCCAAACCAGGATTTGGATGTACTTTGAGGCAGCCTTGCTCATCGCTTTCGTCCCCACAGTCATTGACTCGGTCGCAGAGAAGACTATGCAAAACACAACGGAAATTGTGGCATAGGAACCCGCCCGTTTCGGGTCTACACTGCGTTTCTTCGCACTGTTCTTCATCAGACCCATCAACGCAATCCTGGAACCCATTGCAATGCTGCCAAGGAGAATAGCATCCATGCACGTGGAGGCATGACAGAAATCCGACATGACAGTCTTGGGCTAAATACATAAATAAATAACAAATCTTTAATAAGAAAGTTCTGAGGTCAGAAAAAATGTCTTTTTACTGCAATTGCGCTCATCCAAGCCCGTCGAGCAGTCCTGCTTGCCATCACAGCGGTGTTCTAAGGGATCGAAACATTCGCCGGGCCGACCACAAGACGTCAAATTGCCGTGGCACTGCTCTTGCCAAACTGATTTCCGTTCGATATCGGTAACCACATCCTCAGTAAAGTGATCCAAACCTATGTAAAAAGGTCAAGGGATTACTTTATTTAAAAATAAAAAAAATAAAAAAGGGTATACCACATCTACTATCCAAATCGTCGGTTTTGTCAAAGCAATCTGCATAACGGTCACACATCTGGGCCAGTCTGAAACAGCCTCTTCCGTCTTTGCACATCGCTTCATCGTGCTTGCAGGTGGCGCAACCCAGCTCATCTCGTCCTAAGGCACAATCCCAAGTACCATCGCAGCGCTGCAGTGCCGGGTCATAGCACTCCGTCGATTCACTGGAATCCGTCGCGCATGATGCGTAACCTTTCGGACACACCGGGCAACCTTCTTCGTCACTATTGTCCCCACATTCATCCCAACCATTACATTGCCAGGATCGGAGAATACATTTGCCAGACGCGCATCGGAACTCGTCTGCTTTGCAAACGCTGTCTTCAAGCAACGACTGCTTCTGTGATGTGTAATCTATGCGAAAGCCTTTGCCTGATTTCAAGGCGAGACTGGCATAGAACTTCAGTACTACGCTTTGCCCCGTAGTAATGATGGGCGGCGGGGGTTTTTGACCACAGAGACAACGGGTTACGTGTGACGAAGCAGATCCGGGCAGAATCATCATGTACAGACAATTTTGAGAACAGCAAGGAGGAGAAAGGCAAGGCAAGGTCTCTTCTATATCCAAGTAGGCAAAACTGCAATAGCAAACGGGATTTGTGAATTAAAGCTCGCAAGTATAACGACAAATAAGCCTAATAAAAGGTTTTTAATCAAACCTGAGCGTTGTGATTGTTCCGGGCCTCAATTTCAAATGCCACGTGCAACTAATGTTTCCATAGCCGTGATTGTGTGCACTTTGCACTGGGCTGACGAAAAATCCCTTGGGTTGTGAAGTAGTATGTTGCCCGCATGATGTAGGCCAGACCACGGAAACATTGCGTTGGTTGTCGTCAATGAGCAAGGCTTCATCTATAAAAGCAACAGCTGTAATCTTCTGATTTTTAAGTGCAGTTTTCTTTACTTATACTTACTCAAGTTCAGTGATGTTAGCAATATAAGAACACGTACGCACGAACCAGGTAATGAAAGGTTGTCCATGATAAACAAAAGGTTAACGCTGGGCTGTAGAAAGCAACCTTAAAATGCGTATCTAAAAGCATACCAACCTATATGCTCAGCCCAATGCTTAGTTAATGGTAATGGCATGCTTCATTTTCACTTGCCAACAAAACTCTGAAATCTTACAAACCATACAAAAACAGAAAGGATGTCGGTGATCGGCGCAGAAACGCGAACCGCTGGTTCATAGGGGCCGCCTCAGTAGGGAAGACTTTAGAGTTGGGTTTGTTTACAACTGTATTAGTAGTTACGGAGTTATGTACGAATCTCGAGTACTTTTTACACAATGTTGCTTTTAGTTGCGCATCTTATTGGCCATAGAAAGCGCATACAAAAAAATAGATCTACAATTTCTATTGTACAAATCTGCCATAAACACTTAAACTTCCCGGTCTTCTCGCAGAAGTTCAGGAAATGAAGAGCGATGGCGCTAGTGTTGGCTTTAAAATTGTCTATAGTCGTCTTCCCACTTATTATCCTCTTCGTTGCTCGCAGTACGTCGAACATTTTCCAGAGTGCGTGCCGAGTGCCGCAAAATTTTAAGTAAGAAGCAAAAGACACAAGATAAAATGTCAACTCAATCTCAAATCTTATTAAAACTCACTTTGAACAAATAAGTCTGAAAAGTATCACAATTGCCTCGCTGGGAAATAAAACAAAGAAACTCCACATGTACTGTTACCGAGGAATGGTGTACTACCTCTTTTCCCGCGCTCAGCGACCCGGAGGAGGACGAAGAGATAGGATAAACCGGTACTGGTGCCGATACACCGGGAAAAATGAAAGGCACAAAGCATTTGGGGCTATTTTAAGTATGTGTTTTAACAGCTGAAAGGTTGGACGCCTATTCTACTCGTTTACAGAAATTAGTGAGCCCTTGCGAATTTCCTAATAAAATAAAAAAAACTAGCAAATCGAAAAACGTATTCTAGCAGACGAGAGGCTAACTTTGGCGAAACCCTGTCAACGTACAACACGGAGTAACGTTGCCAGACTAATTTTATTATAGTCGCAAACCCTGCGGTGAACTCACGAGCTGCGGTTGCCGTTCGTATGTTTTACACTGTTGTCTAACAAGAGCTAATGAACCTTTGCTTGCGTTAAAGTATGCCAAGTGCTGAAGGGCAGCTGAGCGCTTACTTTTTGCTACGGAAAACTAAGTATAAAGGGTCAGCAGCTGCCTTGAAACAACTATTGGAAGGTCAGCTCTAGTCCGAGTTTGCCTTCCAATGATCCTGTGCTGTGAATTGAATCCATCCAGTGGCGGTATTTAATTACGCTCTCCAGTATGGCACAGCCCGTACTTTTAGCTAAAAGCTAACGAAACTATACCCTGAAGTGATTTACTGGTGCGCGCTAAATTCGCAGAATCCTCACTTTGGATCATAAAAAGGTGGGTAGTTGACCTTCTACTGCTCAGAAACAGAAGTGTTTTTTCTTTCTCCGAACACAGTACAACTATGTGTGTATTTTGTGGAGTTCATCTACCTGCGTCCACGTGCTTACTTAGCCATTTCAGATCGTAAAACATAACAGGAGTTCCCATATTTGCAGTAATATGAACGAGTCTTGCGCAAAGTAGTTGGTAAATGTACAACTTTCTGGCTCGCAAAGCATGGGAATTTAAATATTGGCTCACTGGAATTGATACTGATTGTTGTAACTCCAAAGTGCTATACAGTCTGCACAGAAAAAAGAACAAGAATTCTTTAGTCCGTCGATGGATGAAGATCGGCAGGAGCGCAGGTGGTTGCTTCTCAGGCCTAATAGATTTCTGTCGTTTCCTGTAGGAATAACACAGTAAAGCATAGTGTAGCATAGTAAAGCGAAGCGTTGCCACTAGGAGATCAATACTGAGCTCAGAGTGACACACTGTGTAATATAGTCCTGGGAATAAGAGAAAGCACAATTACTGCCTACCATTATAATTTTCGATGAGGTTCATTAAAGCACATCACAGGCAAGCGGGTATAACGATGGAACACAACCATTTTGTTCTTTTGTCCCTCTTATAATACGCATTTATTTATTGACCGTGCCGGTTTGTTAGGATAAGGAGCAGCGTATAGTCAGAATATGGGTCAACGAAGGCAGATGAAGGATTTGTACACAGCATGGTAGACTGGTAGGGAAGCTACTGGTAGTATGGAATCATCCAGCACCTTACCGGACAATGTAACGGATATTATGTTTTTATTAATCGAAATTTCTTCAATTCAAACGACCTTACGACTGTAGTCCTACCTACGACCTTTTGGGTACTGTATATACCATTATAATTTTTAGAGCCACGTGTGTATAGACCACACTCCGTAAGAAGGTAAGGCACGATAGTTGCGTGACATCAAGTTCGCAGAATTATACTTGTTTAACTGTACGAAATGGGGACAGAGGATGCTATATTGCTAAATTCTGGTTCTTGGGTTCCAGCCAATACCTTAACGACAAAACGACAGAAGAAAATGAAAAAAAGCCATAAAACACTCATTCGTGAACTGGTGGTACTTTTGCAGCTGCATCGAAATGTTCCTCCTTTTGCTTTAAGTATTTGTTCAAAACACGACAAATAAGGCAATGTTTTCAACTTTAACGACATTCACAAAAAGGAAAAAGCGGCAATTTCCCTTCACTAGTTTTCGAGGACAAGATAAGTCGGACAGAATTTGAAAGGAACCTTATGCAAATTACTGCTTAAAAATGACCCCGTGAAATTGTTATAAGATCCGTTGTCACCGTTTTCAAAATAAAAAAACACGCCGCAAGTTTTTATAAATCCGAAATTTTGTGTGTGAAAAAGTAGGTTAAATCTCAACAGCCAGGTAAATATTAAGTAGCATACATAATATCATAGCACTTTTGCTTCCTTACTAATTCCAGACCCTTGCGACATGACCTCAATCATGAACCTTGTGAAGCCTCGTAAAAACCAACATTATTGGGTGATTTAAACTCGAATTAAAGCTGAACAGCCACGAGCAACTTGAAAACCCCCAAGAAGGCTCTAATCAGCTGCTGCCTACATGCTTGCAAGGGAAAATTGCATAAAGAGACGGTAGGCGATTAGCTGTCTCATCTCTTGGCCCAAAGGGAAATCTCCCTCTACTTTTTTTCCGTTTCAAGAAGATTCGAGGACAGGGATGATGAGGTTGACCGCATTTTGAAGCTGGGGAGTGTAAATTTCCTTGTAAATCAAGGCTGCAAATTAGGTCTAACTCATAAATCAAGCTAGACCTAACAAGAAAGCACTGTCACCGTATGAAGCTGAGTATTCTGAACTTTGTGAGGAGCGATTTCATCACAGCAGTGAAAGCGGTCACAGCAGCTACGTAGACAAAAGTAAAACCGTTTTTACCTGTTTAGTCATAAAGGAGAAAGTTTCCGACGTAAATACACACTTTCGTTAGAAAAAAAAACTTAAAGGCCTCTCACGTGAAGTAGAAATATAGCATGACAAGTCGCGATGAGTGCCAAGAAAGGCGGCTAATAAATCTCAATGTTTAAATAGGTCAACTAGTTTGTAGTTGAAGCATCAATTGTATCTATTTCAAAGAGTCTCTTAGTGACTCTAAACCTCTAATAGGGAGGTACCGCCAAAGCTAGAACTCCGTATCAAGAAGTAAACGGAAGAAAACTTGAATTCACACCGGATCTACGCTTTCCAGTTTGCATATTCTAGTACACTGCCTCTGAGGATCATTACGGTTTAGGGGGAAGAGGGGGGGTATCGAGAAAACCTGTACCCCCTGCACCAATAGACCAGTGAAAGGACTATTTTCTAGAGTAAGACATAGAAAGAGAAAGTTCCTAGGAAATTTTCTCTGACTCTGTGTTTATGTTCAAGTTCCGTGGAAAGCCCCCAAACCCCGAGAAAGTGCCCGGCGACCACATATATTATGCGCAAGAACAACAGACTGAGTCATCGTTGCATTCGTATTAGCGCTACCAAGGTATCTAAGTTCATATTTAATTTGCGAATCTCTCTTAGACAAAGCATGGAGCAAATGGCCTTTTCACTTAGCTCAAAGGTTTAACTGTATGCCTAACCGAGCTAAGATGAAAGCGAGAACGAAAGGAATGCGCAAGGCACGGCACCAGTACCGCATCGCTTTTCAGGGGCCCTTCCCCGTGTTATAAAAGACACGTGGGTATCCGTGCGTTGCACTCTTAATACAGCTACCATACTAGTAGGAGACGAGTGTAAACCTTATCTACGTGAACTTGATTTAATATTTTTTGGAAAATAATTACAAAGTGGGGATTCACCAGTGGATTTTGGAGTGTCGCATTTTGGGTGAGTGAGTTCTGAAGTGATGTTTTATTTCTGAAGTGACGTAAGTTCTTGTATGGTTAAATTTACGCGTAGTAAAACAGTGGTGACACATAGGTTTTGTCTTGTTACATCAAGGTGTGTTTTCTAATTAATTAAAAACACCAAAGGAAGTTTAGCCCAACGGAAGCTCATAGTCGGGTGTTGCTCGACAAATTCAAGATAGATTGAGGGCAAACAGAATCTGTCACAGCAACGCAAGATAAAAGCCGGTGTACGGAAGTTGTGGTCTAAATACGATTCTTTTTTGCTTTAATAAGCGAACCCGCCTCGAATTGGCAGCTCTAGCATTCATTATTCTTCTCGAGCGTGCCAAGTTACCGTATATAGCTTTACACCTGTTCGAGGCCTTGTTTTTATTACCCACAAAGCTCCTAAAGGAAAATAAAAGAAATAGGTAACGCTTGATCGGCGTACGCAAGCCACACTTTCCTTTTCTTTGTTTACGTTCTTTGTTGAGTGTGTTTTTGGTTTTGCGGTCCAAGATTACGCTAAGCCTCCGTGCTCATTACCAGAGGATAGTCACCTCCAGCTGGTCCAGTCACACCCGGTTTCTCACGACTTGTGCCTTGCATTCGACCATAACAATACCCTCCGACTGGATATAACTATAATACCCTCCGAAAAGATACATCTGAATTCGCTCGAGCACGACCCTCCATCCCATAACTCACTGGGGTAACCGAAAAAAACAGTAATCAGTTCAACTTCGGGTTTTATGAGCTAAGACAAAATTGCTAGGTTCACGATACAGCCAGATTAGTTTAGCGGGATAATTTAAGGCAACTAAATTGCGTTACATGCATTAACGGAACTAACGTAAATCTTACGTCCCCGAAAGAAGGTTGAAACCCAAGTTAAATAAAAGAAAAAAATCCAGTCTGATTATTCGCACCCAATAAACATTCCAGTTTGGCCCAACGTTTTAAGACCAGCTAATGAGGAGAAAGTTCTAATAACAAGAATCATGTGGAACAGTGCTATGAACTCCAACAGGAAAAAAGTATCCCCACAAGCAATAAGTGATGTTTTGTTACAGTCAGGCCACCTCAGTTTAGTAACGGTTTTCTGCAATAAAGTCTTGTCTTTTGTTGTTATCGTTTTTTTAGACGGGATATGACTGCCGCAACCAGAGATAAAATGACTTCCCGCATTAAGCCAAGCAAAGTTGATGGGCATCACAAACCAACGACTTCATGTCGTCTTTACCGTATTTATCAGCACATGCTCGTTACAGTCATTTCGTTCACCGCCCTCTTCTTTCTAATCGGTAAGCTTTAACCTAGAATAGAACATATCTGCACCAATATCTACTTCCTGCTTGCGCTATAAAGAAAGAGACACGAATAAAATAGCTCACCTATTTGTACAGTTTATGCAGATTGCCAGCCGGATTCGAGAACGGGTACGTCATTTCCGTTCTTGTTCGATTTGTTGCCGCATTATTCGCATTCCCGCCTTCATGTTCGCGAGGCCGAAGCGGAAGACGAACAGCAGAAAAACGAGTTCGCTCGCAACTGGACGCGCGCTTTCTTCGACCTAGCCAGAAGGTCACGCAGCGGAAACATCACTTACAAATTCTCCAGAGGATACCGTAAAAAAATCTCTCTCCATTTAAACTGCTGTCAATTGATTTCCTTTCCTTACGTTTGCTCCCACAGACGTGGCTGACACGGGTGAATTCAGCCCACGAACGACGCCAGCTACTCCTACCGCACTCATCACCAACAATGAAAACAAGAACACCAATGGTACGCCATCGGTAGTCAGGAGCCCCAAACAACGCCGTGAGACCGAGGATTTGTCGAGGAGAACCACATTCGCTTACAGCCCTGCAACAGTGAATTACACAACAGACGCTTTGCGGATCCAAAGTCTGAACATGACGTGGCAAGAAGAGTTGATGCAAAACTCGACCGCTTACGCCATGCTTCGTGAACAAAGTCGGGCCACTTCGGGGTCTACAAGTGATCCAGAGGCTAGTAGTAGTACTCCGTATTTCTTCTCAGACTTGCAGAAGAAAGAAGAAATACAGAAACAGCGACGTCAATTAGCCGCTAGCCAGTCAGGCCAGTCGCTGCTGCACGCCAACAAAGAGCATGTGGACACCTTGATCAACAACGTTTTCAGTGTATCACGCGATTTCATTACCAACGTGTCCTTACGGGAAAGTGTAGTTCAATACGTGGTGCGCAAGATGGAAAGCTTCGGATTAATTACCGGAACGCAGACTTTCGATCCTGTCGACTACCCAGACCTGGTAAGCAATTCACTTTCTTGACGTCCACTACCAGTGCTTCAATTAGTTGATCTTTTTTGTCAAAAGGTGGCACTGATGCCATGCCCCTATATCACGAGCATTATGCAACGTGAAACAAGACTTGAAACAGTAATTTATTTCATGTACTTTCTCGTCATATAGTTCGACGGCGTGATCCCAAATGGATCTAACATCATTGGGATACTACCGGGAACGTTATGGGGTACTAAAGAGGATCGCATCCTGCTCATAGGAGCACATTGGGACACGTACCCGAATTCGAACGGCATGGATGACAATGGCTCTGGTGTCACTGCAGTTTTAGAAGTAAATTATTCCATAACAAAGGGAAATTTTAAAAGGAATATAACACAGATAGCGCGGGCGTTGTCCGAAGCCACGTGTCGGCCGTACCATACGATAATTTTCGTGGCCTTTGACTTGGAAGAAGTGGGCTGCTTAGGCAGCATTTACTTTATCCGCGATTACTTGATTCCGCATGTCCTCACCGCCCACGGCGGCGCACGACTTCGAGGAGCGTTTATTCTGGACACGATCATGAATTATAATTCCACTGTCAACTCTCAACTTTTCCCACCCGAGTGGAAAAAACTCGTGCCAGACCTTCTAGTCGAATTGGAGGTAAAAAAGAAGAATAAAGCCTTTAACGCCAGATAAAACCCTTGCCTGACAGGAGGAGAATTTTGTGGGCAATTTCTTAAGCACGTTTTATCGAACGGGCGTTGACCAAGAGCTGGCAGACACGCTATCACGCCATTGGAAACGCAATGTGCCAAACGTTCCTACCGTGCCGGAAACTCATGAAAGTCAAGACGATATTTTGGATTTAAAAGAGAACGTCGCAGCTAACCGATTACGCGCTCTACGGCAACCAGGTACGCAGTTCTCTTAAAGAAGCAGCACGTACACAAAAAAACGCTTCCACAAATTAACCTAGTAATTGTTTCCATGCACGTGAATTACACCTAGATGACCTATACCCCGTAAATTCGCGCTCATCTAACCGTCGCCAAAAGTACCAGTTCAAAAAGGTGGCCATGAACTTATCAGCTGATCTACCCGAATTGGATGTACTGTCTAACTGGGTCGACTTACTGCGCTCCGATCATTCCAGATTCTGGTTCCATAATTTGGATTACCCGTTCACGCTACCCGCAGTACTTATTACCGATACAGGTACACTAAACCTTTCCTTGTTTAACTGGATTGTTTCGGTCGTTTTAACTTGGAATTAAATTTACAGGTCCTTATCGAGGGATCATGCAAGAGTGTTACCACCAGCCCTGTGATAGTGCGGAGGCCAATGCAGTGCTGAAATTCGCCGACGTCAACTTTTTGACCAAAACTTGCCAAAGTTTGATTGACACTCTCCTAGACTTAAGTCAAGCTACCTGTGCGCCCGAAAGTACCGGCCCTTTACTGAACCTGCCTGGTGATGGAACCGCGAATCAGCCTTCAGCGGTTCCTGCCGTGCTGGGCAGTTTATTAACGATTTTGCAATGGTTAGGAATTGTGTAAATTTAAAAAAGAGGAAAAAAGTTTCATTTAGCCCACCCCAGTGTTGCGATCATTTCTGCGTGTAGGGCAAAAAAAAAATCGCAATTTCACATCTGTAAATATAGAACAATCACATTATAAAGTTGTTTTGTAAAATTTTAATTTGCTGTAGTTTTAAAAGGGACCACATTACATTGATCTCATTGCTCGCACCCAAATGGGTTGTTTTAGCACCATTTCCATTGCTGTCTTTCATGCTTTGGCTACACACAAACTCCTGAGACATTTAGATGCGTTTTAAAAACCTGGAACCAGTGAATATATGGCAATTCAAAACGAGAACAACTGGTAAATGGACTGGGACAACTGAAAACATCAAAGGCAAAAACGATTCGAACGAGAATCATTTGGCTCCAATGATTGTGCCGAAAAACATTGCATTTAAAGACGGGAATGAAATACGGGATGTAGAAAGCCTATCCAGACTGGGAAACTTATTTTAGACCGTCCAACTTCTTACGACGGCCTGGGCTGGAGCCGTACCAGACTATTTGGGATAAGATGGCTAGATCTAGCGAAATCTGCAAGGCTCCGCAGACCCAAAATTGCACGGGGGTCCCGCGAGCCACGAAATAGAACGTCTTCCACGAATCCCCCACTAACCAAAGACAGACCATCTTGCGGCTAATGGGAAAAGATGTTAATATAACATGGGAGTATGAACTTTTGCCTCAAAGGGGGTACCTCATGCCGTAAGTGGACTTGGCTTGGAAATTGTCGTAAAACTGGGGCGCTGCTAACAAAGCTTCCGTGAAGACGGAAGCAAAGCCCAAGATCTCCACAAACACCGCATTATGGAGGAAGACGTACGTCAATACAGCGGCGAACAGCGAAAAGACAAGCGTAAACTCAACGTACGACTGGAAGTCCGTCCACTTCCAGAAATGGCGGAAATCGAAATCTGTTAAACGAGTAATAACTTACTTTTTCTTTCTTTTTTAACCCGCGCCTTAGTTTCTGCAATAGTGCCCAAGAACAGAAAGCGTAACAGTGTTAAAAAAAAAAATTGACATTCATGCCCGATGCTTAACACAATGCGATAGGAAAATTGAGTCTTTTTTGTACATTTTGCCCCGGATAATGCCACAGATACAAAAGCCAATGCTCGCCCCGAAAAATAAAGACATCCAAAGGCGAAAGGAATGGAAAAACCTACCGCGGAATCGTGAGTGCTCAATTCCTTGCTTGCGTACGTGATCTGCAAGTGATACAGCTTAGTTTACCTTGCACCAAGAGATTAGCCCTAGCATTTTAGAGGTAGAGCCCCTTATGGATATTTACTCCAAAGCCAAGATATAGCTTGGCTTTTGTTGTAAAAGCCACACGCGTTAGATGGCAATGTGATTACCACTGAACCCCGCTTCCGTGAGTAGTGCCACGCACAAGCAACAGCGTGAAAAAAGTACGGAAATCCTGAACTTACCCACAAAGGTCCTTTCAGGACCGCGAATAAGCATATTGTTCTGCTTGACTTGAACACATAAGCGAACCACGGCCAACATTGCCAGGTTCATGATGAGACTTTGGACTAGAAGAGGAAGCTCAAAACGGTTTCCAAACCTGCGATATAAGGATTGAAACAGATGTGAAGAAAATTGCAGCAGCTGGGTAATCTATGTACGCGAAGTGAAGCGAGGAAACGGCTTACCAAAAGAGGATTCGGAGAACGTTGGCGATGATCAAAGTGAGGCAAACGTACAGCGAGAATCCTTCCGCATTCTTCGTTTTCCTAATTTCCAAATATTGCGGAATGTAAGGGACAATTCCTCCAATGATGAAAGCAGCGGAGAAGCTCCAGTTCAAGACGTGCATGAGAGAAACGGAACCGGAATCGAGGTGCTCTTTCGTCATCTTTTAAGGAATTGGAACGGGAGAAGGAGGGAAACTAATCAAGTGGAGAAGGAATGCTGGATTGGATCATAATGAGTTCTTAAACCTCAAATGCAAGGATGAGTCAACCTGCAAGTAAAATAAATAAGCTTTTTAGTTGCCATTTACTCACTAGTTCATAGTTAAACTGTGTAATATAATGATAATTAAAAATAAAATATTATAATGCAATAAACTTATGTCACGTGAAACCTTCAGTCCGTGCAATAGCCAACGTGGGTGCACGTGTACCAAAAAAGCTGCAATAAAATATCTTTTTTCTTGATAAACAGCCTGAAGTTACGGATCAATTACAAGTATAAAATACGCTGCAATAAAACACTCTTCGACTCATGGTAAGTTAGTTCGTATACACACGTATATTACCTTGCTAAAAGGGACTGGGGGAAATGATAAATAGTAGAATTTCCCAAATGCTGTCAAGAATGTCGACTAGCTACAACTTTCGGCCCTAGATGGCGTGGAAGTCTCATTCTAATGTGGGACCTTTTGATTGGATACGACCTGAAAAGATAATCTATGTACTATTTAAGTCAGTAACGAATAATTATAGGAAGAACCGTTCGAACCTGGCGCAGCCCCTTACGGCAACTTCATTAATTATTACTCATTCAATCCACCCGAAACGCGCATAAAGCTGATTGCGAATTCGTCCAAGTTTTTGGCTACACTGCGGCAATCCGCAGTAATAAACTGCCTTGATATTGGCTGCAATGCAGGGGTACGTACTAAATTCTAAACTTCCTTGCCATTTTCTACCCGAATCCCTGTTTTTTACGTATGTGGGGGGTTTCATTTCAGGATCTGACTATCGGATTAGCGAATCTACTCCAAACGCCAGAATGCACGGTCAAAATGCTGGGAATTGACATCGACCCTGTTTTGATCCAACGAGCGCGACAAAACCCCGCCGAAATAACATTTGAATGTCTAGACATAACTAAGGAAGCCGAGCGAAATGCATTATTCTCCGACTGGCTGAAATCCTCCTCATCTTCTGGTACGTCTCCGTCGAGCGTGAAGTTCAACACGATTTTCTGCTTTTCCACGACCATGTGGATCCACTTGAATTACGGGGATCAAGGTCTCGAGGACTTCCTAACTTGCCTGTCTCAGTGGACTGACAACGTCATTATCGAGCCGCAGCCCTGGAAATGTTACCGGAACGCGGCTCGCCGAATGCGTCGTTTAGGCAAACCGACGTTCTCCTCATTCTCAGCATTACGGCTGAACAAGCCTATACAAGACGTGGACCGCATAATGGGCTCTTGTGGCATGCACCTGATTGACAATCTCGGTAACTCTGACTGGGACCGTCCCGTTATGTGGTACGGAAGAAATACAAACGAGTAATGAACCGAAGTTGTGTTATGGTTTTTCTTAACGTAGCAGTGCGCTACGGAACATAGGAATATGAAAAGTATAGGAGACTAGGAAAAGTTCACACTTCCAAATAAAGTAAGAAGGAAGGGACCTTTGTCCTACTAAACTTGGCTATTTGTAGCAACACATTGCTCAGGTCAGGGCACAAGGACCCACTTATACTGGAAATACTAGAAAAGCCCCGCGTGTGACGATCAACTGCCTACAAAAACTCGCCTAACGGTTCCCTACGGGACACAACAAACCTACTAAGGCGTATGCTGCAAAAGTATACAATAACTTCATTATCAACGACATCTCAGCTCCAAGTGTAGCAATTCACCTTCGTACCAGAAGCGATGACTATCACTAAGTGCAGTATGTCAGGCGGTACACCCCGGGAAGTACCGAACAAAAAAAGCAACGACTCAGCAATTCCTTAAATTCAGCATTGGGTAAACGGCAAAACTCAGGAACGTTATGCAAAACGCTATGCGCCCTAAATGTACCGGAAACGAAAAAGAAAGCCGGAACCGAGGAAACGCCGTGTACCGCACGCCTTTTTACTATGTCACGTTCTTGGGTAAATACGGAAGACCAACGTTGGTACCTGTATGTAGGTCACGCCATCGCATCAAGTTCTACGAAAATAAATCTCTTTTTTTTTTGGTTGAAATAGAAAGAAGTTCCTGATCTTTCAGGATCCGGCATGGGGAAATAAATTGGTCTAAGGAAGGAACGGAATATCAAGCAAAGTATCAGCAGGTGGGGTCCGTTACTTACATTGAAATGTGTGGAACTTGGGTTTGGACTTTAAATGACTACCTTTGGGCTTTATATGTCTATACGCCAGCTATGCAAACCAATTAAGAGGCCAAAACCCGATATCCCATGATTACAGGAAAGGCGTACTGCATAAGACATTAAAGGTACAAAGCATACAGCTAGTGTGTTGGCTCTGTTTAAAAAAAAATTGAAAAAGACGTCTCCACCACACTTGACCATCTGTCGAGCCATTCTGCTAACTAACGCAAGGCAGGCTGGCCGGTGCATTGCACCTTTGATCCAACGTAAAAGTGGCCAGGTGAGTGAACCATGCAAAACCCAGTGTAGTGTCCATCAACATCCTAAAGCAGCCTCTTCATTTCTACCTGCTTCAGCTTTGCTTTGCTTATCCGACGTCACCGGAGACTTCCCCAGGACTTCCCGAGGGTATTCCAGGCGGTACTGGGGAGAAGACGTTTCGAGAGAGAAAACCTGTTCGTATAGAGTATAGTTGGAGGCGGAAAAGAACCGCTATTTGCTTCCGATCCTTCATAAGCTCTAAATACCTGGCCTCCCCTGTCGACTAGCTACAGTCTTCAGTCAGAGTGCGCTACGTAAAGTGTGGAACTAAAAGACACCGAGTTTTAACTAGCATTGCCTTTCTTTGCTGTGCACCAGCTTTAATTAACAGTTAACGTGATAGATCCTCATTTCTTACTATAGTTGGGACTTTATTAGTGGATATATAGTTATCGTTGGCATAAAATGGACAGTTTGGTGTGCTATTAATTACAGTTTAGGGCGCAAACTTTGCCCTTACCAAAACCGAAAAATTTATAGCGGAAGCTATCGGTTTCGAGTGGAACAGCTGCCCTGTTGCCAACAATGAACGCTTGGATATACACAGTTTTAACGGCGGCGAGTTTGGTTTGCACCGGTAAGGAAAACTTGAACTATCCCAACTTTAATTTAATTTGTTTTGTAAGCTTGGGGAAGATTAAGAGACTATAGTACAGCACATTTCACTAAAGATCTCTGAAAAGAACCACTCGAGTGCAATGATTCGCGCAACGCGGAACCTAACGGTACATGAAGCAGCAGCACCAGTCGAGCATCCGTTGACCATCTTCTTGTCGAAAGAAATGGATGAGCTCTTTGTAAAAATGACAATGGGACAGTTTTCTGTCATTCTTGAACGCCCCCAAAGAAAGTTGTACCCGAAAGCTACGCTTTTTTGTCCGAATCACGCGTTAAAACGGTCTCTTTTTCCGCCTGACTAATCTTCAATAACCGGATTCTGCATCAAAAGATTTTTATTAAAAAAAGCCCGATGATTTCGCTTTAACTTTTTTTATGATTTCCCGTTTGCGCACTACTGGCAAGAAAAAACTAGGCCACTGACCTTACCTTAGGCCTTTTACTGCAAGGTCACCTTGCATCCTTGTCGATAAAAGAGGCGTACTCTTTATTTTCGACATAGGGATGCTCCATTTTTTACGGGGATCTCGCCTCAATTGCCTTTGTCCGTCCTACTTTCCTTACAAATTTATGCAAATTTTCTTTCAGGGTTCGTAATAAACTCGTTCAACCGTTACCTATCTTGCAGCTCACGCAAGACTACCATGCAATTACAATTTCCCCCTAACAAAGAAATTATATGCAGATATAAACCATGATGGCCCATTTACCTAATAAAGTTTTAATGGCAATATTTTTTTACTTTCAGCCTGGGGATGTGGTTACCCGGGGTCACCTGCCCACTCTGAGATTTCATTATCCACGGAAAGCGTTGGACCCGGAACCGTGGCGACATACACATGCGAACCTGGCTTTGAACTACTCGGACCGTCACGAAGGATTTGCTCGCAAAACCAGACTTGGATTCCCGGAGGAATGCCGTTTTGTGGTAAGATTCTAACAATTCTAGAACCTAGCCCGCCCTAGATTGAGGTACTCTATCCTAATTTCTACGCCGTTTTTACCATGCCCATCCCTCAAAGCGGTGTGATGCTTTTCACCTGTCGTTAACCTCTGCCTAGCGTAAGTGTACAACAAAGCTAGGGGCACAAAGATGCAACCAGAGCCTTGTTCTCGTAATTTTCACGGATCTTGCTTCCTTAAAGGAAAATGTAAATCCAACCAAAAAGTTTCGGCAAAAGAAAAAAGAAATCAGAATGCGAGGTGTGGAACTCACTTTCCTTACATAGGTTGAGGAACTTATAACTTGTGGGAACTTCAATTACATCTCACAACAGCGTGAGATGAAAGGCTTTCCGTGTGAAAAGTTGGATTTGCGGCAAAAGGGAAAGGAACTCGCAATTCAGAACGCAATTCATACGCATGTCACTTTTATTGGCGAGGGAAAGTTCTGAATTAGTTTTCCAAACTGCAAGATTAGAAAACCCCCGAAATAATCCTTTTCATTTCGATCAAGAAAAGTCAAGAAAAGCTTTGTCATGCAAGACACCTAACGGTTCAAGAAGACCCAATTGCGCAAGTCAAGATATCAACACGAAGCCGACAGGTTTGAAGCCATTGATGAGTTAAAACGACCTTCGTCTTTGAATATCCGTTAGCCCTGTTAGAACCCCGGCATAGAACCTGTATTCGTTCGAAAACGCTGTTAACAGTTATGCTGGGCCCAAACGACCTAGGACTAGGAAGCAAGTTGGCTGTGTTCTTGCGATACGGGCATTATAAGGCTTGTCAGCCAAGCCCTTGACTTATATCCCATGTCAAGCATGAATCCACTGGAAACCCTGTTCTCAAGTTCAGGCACACATTTATAAGAGGCAAAAAACACCAAGAAACAGAATGATATCTACAAAGCGACATTCCGGAGCTAACTGAGGCGAGTGATGCATCACCCTGGTGGGCGGGAAGTGAAATAAAAACCTCGTACAAAGAGTCACGCTTAGCGGAACATTGTCATGAGGCATGCACGTAACGGGATTCTCTCACTATCCAAAAAGCTTCACGGAACGCTGACTTGTGGCTAACAGATGGCTGGCTAGCAACTTTTGACTTACCCAACGGGAAGCTTGAGTTCCTTCATTTTTGCCAATTAAAAAGTCCTTTTTATTAAGACTGACATCTGGCTTTTTAGCTTACCGAAATTCTTTCTTTTTTCACCTTTGCATTGTTTAGTACTGAATGTGGCCGCTGGCAAAGCGCCCATGCAATCTTCCGTGGCCGAAGGTGGATTACCCGAGAAAGCAGTGGATGGAAGTACGACCAACGTTTTCGATGCGGAAACGTGCAGTTTGACCAAGAAAGAACGTGCGCCATGGTGGTACGTCAATCTCCTGGAGCCTTATATGGTCCAACTCGTGCGGTTGGATTTCGGTCAAGCATGCTGCGGTAAGTAATGGCGGAATCCCAATCCATTTTTTGTACCCTGACATTGATACTGTTTGATAACACACTTGGGTTTCTTTGTTGGCTTTTTTAGGTGAGGATAAACCTGCCACCATTGTGGTCCGTGTTGGTAACAGTCGGCCGGATTTGGGGGCCAATCCAGTGTGTAATCGCTTCACTGGGTACATCGAGGAAGGACGGCCCTTGTTCCTACCTTGTAACCCACCCATGCCTGGGGCCTTCGTGAGCGTGCATTTGGAGAACAATCCAGGCAGCAGTCTGTCAATCTGCGAGACTTTTGTCTATACCGATCAGGCGATGCCCATTGAACGCTGTCCACAATTCCGCGACCAGCCGCCCGGCAGTACTTCCACGTACAATGGGAAATGCTACATCTTCTACAATCAACAACCCACGAGTTTCGGCGAAGCTAAGCAGATTTGCGAAGCCCGAGGAGGGACCTTGATTGACGAAACCAATCCGGCCCTGCAAGGCTTTACGAGTTGGGAACTCTGGCGCCGTCATAGGTATTTATATCTATATTTTATCAACGCTTTCCACAAATAGAAACTGGTAATCACATTCCCCTCGCCATTCTAACCGTGTAATAGAGGAGACCCGACAGGCCAGTACTGGATGGGTGCTGTGCGTGACTCGCGAGACCGCAATAACTGGAAATGGATTAATGGCCGTGACGTCACCGTCTCGTTTTGGAACTTGCCGGGTGGCAACGAAGATTGTGCACGCTTTGATGGCACTAAAGGCTGGCTATGGTCTGATACCAATTGTAATCTACGTTTGCACTACATTTGCCAGCACCGTAAGCTCAAATTATACAAAACAGCGCCTAACCATTGTAACCTACATCCTCTTTTGTCCCCCCAACAACAAATGGACCTCGTTTAGAACCCAAATCTTGCGGTCGACCGGAACAACCGCCGAATTCCACCATAATTGGAGAAAGTTTCAATGTCGGAGCCCGCATCGAGTACAAGTGCTCTCCCGGACACTTAATTGTCGGTCCGACGACGAGAACTTGCATGGCTACCGGCTTTTACAACGAATTCCCGCCCGTCTGCAAACGTAAACTCTGCCATTTTGACGCTAAGGCATTTACGTTTATAATCCTCTTTTGGTTGTGCAGACTTGCAATGCGGATTACCCGCCAGGATACCGAACGGCGGCTACAAACTGCTGAATAGCAGTCGCGACTACCTAAGTGTGGTATCTTACGGTTGCAGTGAAGGTTTCCAATTAGTGGGCCGGAGCGACTTGATTTGCGACGTGGACGAGCGCTGGAATGGACCTCCGCCCCGTTGCGAACGTAATTCCTTTGCCTAAATCACACCTTCCTGTAGTTCATGTTTCTTACCAAAGGTCTTGCTTTACTTTCCGCAGCGATTTACTGCCAGGAACCCCCCAACATCTCCAACGGTGGCTTTAAGCTGTCCACCAACTCGACCATTGCTGGTACCATAGTGGAATACTACTGCAGTAGCAACCGACACGAGTTATCCGGTACTCCTCGGATCATTTGCCAAACCGACGGCCACTATGATAAAGACCCTCCCACTTGCATAGGTAAGCAAATCGCAGCATTCTAATTGGCTACAAGAACTTGCGAAAGTAGCACGTACCGTGCAAAAGAAAAACGAAACTGGAAAGACCAGTCTGAAGCAGATCTATGCCCGTATTAGCTCTGTTTGTGTTGTGTTGTCGACTGTACCTCGTGACTTTGTGACTTAACACTTCCTTCCTCTTTATCTCTGTCAGTCAGTAAAAAGGGGGGAAACTTTAATACTTGGGCATGTTACCTGTCTTGGTGGACTTTTATTCCCGAATTGTTCCTAAAATGAAAATCACACGCACGAGGTCTATTAAGAACTATTGAGGAGGTGGGACGGGTTGTATAACTGGGGGGTTTAAACCTAACCAAAGGGTGTTTTTCAATTAATATTTATCTCTTTCGTTTTTATTTCCTCTTCCCAACCATTTTCCCCTTTCAACGTTTCCTTTTGGTTTCATTGTAATCGTAACCTAACACGCCATTGTTTTTAACGATCCGGTACCCGTTACTCACCAAATGAAACTCATCGTTTGATGATATCATACTTTTCCACACTGACAACTGCGTTTGTTCTTCCACAATCTATTTTCCAGAAATTCCCGTGAACGACCCAATTGACGACAAAGACGATAAATACGAAGACGAGAATGACTCGACGCCCGAAGAAGACACTGACTTGGACGACTCAGAATCTTTGGCTGCCCCACCACAATGGGCAGCCCCTAACACTCCTCCTCCTCCTAATCCATCTATGGTGATTCACCACTCCCATGACGACCCGACCGACTCTTCTTTAGCTAGCAAACCCTACCAGGCACCTCCCGCCCGTTTCCCGACCGTTCCACCTACGCTTAACTCATCACCGGACCCTGTACCTTTGACTTCGACTCGTACTCCCGAAGTTGTCGCAGAACAACCTCGTCCTGCGATTCCTGCTCGTATTCCTATTATCATCCGCACCCGAGCACCTTGGCCTAGTCAATCCACCAGCACGACCACTCCCATGCCTGCACCCAGTACCTCGACGACTCCCAAGACCACACCTTCGACCACGACACGCTCTTCTTCTCCCTCCTCGGTCGCCACGACTTCGACTTCTTCCGCTTTACCAACAGTTAAACATGACAATGAAGCTGCTTACACCGATGGACTTGACTCTTTCCTTCCGCAAGATAACGAGATCCCGGACACGGCTAACGTCCAAAACAGCCCAGGACCCAATGCGAATGAGCCCAAGAACCGCGTCGAGGCCGAGTCTTCGTTAGAAGCTGCCACAGCCAAGTTGAATCTCGGTAAGAAAACAATCCACCTTCCTCTTTCAGGCCTTGCATGAAAGCTCTCTTAACTCTTGTTTTACATTGCATTTACGTAGGTGGAATCATTGCCTTGGGGGTATTTGGTGGTTTCGTGTTCCTTGCAGCCATCGTGACTACGTTCGTCATCATCTTGAGAAGGTAAGCGCAATTGTCAATAGAGCTTTACTTTTGTAGATTTTTATTTTCGTACTTATGCACCTCACGGAATGGCGCACCAAATAAGTAGTTTACTTAGTCAATTTAAATGTAATATCCCAGCACTTTTCGACTCCCCCAAAAGCAAGCTTTCTTTTGTAGCCTGCATAAGCATACGCGCAACGAGAAGTTGTGTCTGTATATTTATATTTGACGTCATTTATGTAAGCACGAGCTTGTCATTGTAAAGTACTCGTATACTTGACTTTAAACTGTTTGACGACCGTGTGACTTATTATGAGGACAGTAGACGCCATTCTCGGACCGGTCTCATGGTCTCCAAAGTGGAGGACGGCAGCGCTGAAGTACTGCAGCCCGCCACTCCGGCCCGAACGAAATCGCGATGGACGACGCTATTGGCTCTCCCTTTCCCTGATCAGACTTTAGGTCGGTTAGGAACCATCGCGTCGAACGGAGCCAAAGCGGGCCTGTACTCGGATGGGACTCCGAAGTCAACGAGAACTACAACGACTTCAGCAGATGCAACCGCTTCCACTTCTAAGACGGGTCTTCCAACAGCAGCCACACCAGCAGTCAAGCCTAGTAAATCGGCCTCGACGTCCAAGCCACGGCCGCCCAAAGGAGATCTTTGACTCTTAACCAAGACAAATTACTCCCTCTCTGACTGACTGACGGAAAACTTGACCCCGGATGACTTTTTAACTATATGGTAAAGAATTGGCACGCACCCATATGCATACCCAATGAACGCCTTTCATGAAAGGAACGCCTGGCATGTTCGTCTTCTGCATTTGACATCCGTTATCGGGGGAATTCTAAACGCTTTCCGTTTCCTTTTTTGTTATTTTTGGTTCCCTCATTCAATACCTGACTTCCGATCACATGGCTCTTTAAAGTGGAGCCTTTTAATCGAAAGGACGACAGTTACAAGAACCCGTAACACGGCCTTGGAGCGGAATGATTTATATTAAGGCAAAGGGGAAAAACTTAACGGTTTTAAGGCTTGACAGTTTTGAAATACGTTTTAGGTCAGAGCACGGGAACTTGTGCATCCGGGTTGCATGCTATTACGGACGATTGCCGGGGTGCATGTGCCAAGGGTTTTACGGATCCTTGCAAATGACTAGACATTTTCAAGTGGTACCAGATGTTGGCTTAATAGCATTATTTTTATTTTTATTTATTTTTGAGCCGGTCATACGAGTTGGTTCTCGCCTTCCTCTGTGCCCAACGAACCTCATACACCCCGCTTATTCGCTTTATTCGCGCTTGACATTTGCTTTTCCATTTGCACTCTTCATATTTATTTGCACTCTTTCTATTTATTCTTTAATTCACCTGATAATTGGCACGATTTTGTATATATGAACGTTATGTTTACGATCGTGTGTTCGTATGTTCAATGATCGTTATGTTTTGTGGCGCAGGATGCGGACGAGGAAACGGTATCAGCGACGCGGCGGGTCCGGGGACAGTCACACGGTAACTACAGTGGATTCATCCGGTGCCGAAGGCCGAGGGAAACTGAACAAATACTACCAAAGAGCCTGGGAAAATTTGCGTGAGCCTGGGCAAGCTAACAAAGGGAAGGGGTTACGGGATCCGGAAAGGAATATTTCCAACAACCATGCGGCCGCGACACGGAAAGAAACCTTGGACGATCCGCACTACCGCTCGCGCGGATTGGGCGCTCATAACGAAGGCATGCGAGACGAGGGGGAGATGGTTGTAACGGATGTATACCCCAAGTCGGCGGACAAGAAGCGTCATCACCATCACCATCATCATCACAAGCACGGGAAACGTAGTGGAGGCGGAAACGGGGCTGGCTCTGAGGACTGGTAAAAGAAATGAAAATACAAAAGACGAGGAACAGCCTGGACTAAGAGAGTACAGAATGTAGAGATTCTCGGGAATTTTGTTCTTTTCCCCGTTTAGAAATTTTGTTTACCTTATTTGGGGTCGGCGGAAGAATCGGAAATCGGAAAGGAGGGGGGTTTACTGTTGTCAGTCACGGTTTTTAGTCACTGATAAGCATTAAGCCACAAAAGTGAAGGGGGGTTTCACACTTTTTACGACGAGGAAAATGCGGTTTTCCTTTCTCTCCAAAACTTAATTTATTCAGATAGTTATAACGATGTGGGATGTGATTATGTGATGTGGTTTTAAATGTTGCAAACAGGATAGGGCCATCCCATGGGCGCTTCTTAATTTATGTCATTTGTATAATAAAAGAGAAGGCTATGTAGTCCTTTTTAAAACTTTGTTGGTTTTTGTCTTTTTGGGAGAGTTTGGAAGATTGTTAGCTTTGCCAAACGAACGTCAGTTTCAGTTTCCGATGTTCTGCATCACAAGTACGTATCAATTATACAGCGTATAACGAGAAGGCAAGTGAGGCGTTCCTTACAATCCCCGTGTTGCCTATATGGAGCGGACTGGGTTTGGTTCACAGCCTCACAGCCTCGAAAAATCGAATTTAATTGAATCCTGATTTTAATTAAATCTATTAAACGCCACGTCAGTTTCGAAATTGACACAACTCGCTGATAAAGCCCAGGAGGTGACAGAGTACACGAAAAACTCGGGTTTCCGTTGCTTTTTAACGCAATGGAAACTTAATGAAAAGAAAAGTTTAATTCCGCGGCGACAAAAGCGAGCTCAAGGTTTCTTGAAGGTGGCAAGGTGGGATGAAAAGGCTTGGGCCTCTTTAATCAAAGGCTTCTATTTCTCATGTTTTCTCAGATGGCATGTCGATGCGCTTTCAAAACAAGGAATAATGCGATGTCCTGATTTTGATTAAGAAGACATGTGTTCCCTTTCCTTTTTTAATTTATTATTTTACTCCCACAAAATCCCTTTCTTGTCGAATTTCTATGGCCTCGATTCTGGTTCACAACCCACATTGAAAAGCTTTTTTAACCAGCAGCAAGAGAAAGAAAATGAAGGAAATTTCTAACTGAGATATGCAAAGAATCACAGGCGTGTTGCTCCAATTCCCTTAAGATATTTTCTTAAGACAGAAGAACAGCAACCGCAGTTACCGCAATGCAAGAGACCCAATATTTGTTAGGATGAGAAAACCAGGAGACTTGAGACTGACACGACTTGTCAGGCAAACAAGCCCTCCATTAAAAATAAATCAATAAAATAAATGAATCAGATGTTGCTTCTTAGAAAAAACATGTTCCCGTCCTTTCTCCTTATTTTCTTATACTTTTCCCCTATTCCGATGGTAAGCAATAGCACACACCTATACTACCATTCAAGAACTAGGGATAGGAACAGCGTAGGAACTTTTCTTCCCATTTGAACAGCACATAACCTGTCTAAACCGACCAAAGCTTGCCTTGGGCAAAACGCTCGCCCCAAAAAGAACTGTACATCTTTCTATTTCTATTTGCGTTCCTTGATAACTGGTTTGGCAAGACGAGAAGCAGTTCACAGACGCAGTCTATGGTAAACAGTCGGATGGCGAGGATAACTTCCGATGCCAAGGGTTTGGGACCAACCTCCTCGGTCTCCAGAGGAAGTGCGGGGACGAAGGAACGTAGGAGGTTCTGGTTCAGACTTGCCCATACCGCAAGGCAAAGCATTACTAATCTACTCGAAAAAGGGTGCAATAAGACGACAAAACATTCACCAAACAAGGGACTTTTCTCCCGGATACTCAAGGCAGTTTCCGGTAGCTTAAGATCCGACCTGCATTGCGATTCGTGAATCGTCGTTACGTTTTTTGAACTGCACCGGAAGGTTTAAGAATGCACCCTGTAATCTTCCGCCTGAATCTTCTCGTCAGATCCAGATTCTGTTTTCGTTCAGATCCAGACTCCATTCAGATTTAGACTTATTAAAGAAAAGAAAAGTGTTGAAGAGGCGGGGCAGTGATATTACCAAAGGTGCCACAAGGCGACAAATCGCCATCCTACGGGAGAAGACCCGTTCTGTACTGCAGGCAAGGCTACCGGTGCTTCGGGACCTTGATTAGGTAGCAAAAAAGATAAAAGACCACCTTTCTGGCTTTGGTCTTGGACGGCTGCGTCGCGGGCTGAATGTGGGATATCGTGGGCAGGAAAACATGCTCGCCTGCTCCGGTTTAGTCTTAATCGTGTGCCTGTCGTGTCTAGTTTACTTTCTGCATACTTTCCCAATCCTTATGTAATCCAGCTTTTGGAAGTGCGCAACCCCAATAAACGGCCCAGGTGAATGGGATTGCCCTTATAGGTATTGCCTTGTAATAGTTAAAGACGGGGGAGTTGTGCTGAACATTACACTGTTAAACTAGTCGGGCCACGCAAATTGCAGTGTAACCGAAAACCTTCTCTTTTAGCGGGAGGGCCGGGATAACCAACAGCGAAGTCGGGAGTTAACATAACATCCTTCTCTGCTTTCAAGGATACAACGTCAATCAATACGTGCAGAGGGTTATCTCGCAGGAACATGCGTATACGAGGAGTATACGAGGAGCGAAGTGGATTTGGAGATTTTATAACCTTACCCAACTGTCACAACAGTCACATTCGATACACGTCGTAGTGCGACCCGCAACTTTTTTTTAATTAAAATACACATCAAACTCAGAACAGACTCGGTGACCCGATCTTTGCCTTAATGGGCGTCAAAGGTTTAGTTTACGGCATGGTACCCTCCGGTCCTTACCCCGGTTACTTTTGTTGTTGTGAAGAAACCGGATACTTTTGCTTAGCGATTAAAAGAAGGAAACGCAAATCTTGATTAGACAATGGAAATAGTGAACATCCTCCTTTTATCCTGTTCAAAACCGAGGATAACGGGCTTCCGTACCCCCTTTCTGGAGGCGGTATACTTCCTTTGAAATGTAGGCCAAGCAATAAGGAATTTTCTGACATAACAGTAGAGTCAGTACTACATACTAGTTAGCATACTGTAGAGGGTTATCAAGGGTAATGATGCAGCAGTATGATTACACTGTAACGGGTGGCAGAGTGTAAAAAGCAGGTCAATGCCATACCCAAGCCTTGTTACGAGTACGACAGGTAACCTTCAAGAAAGGAACCCCAATGCAAGAGCTTGAGAGCAAGGCCAGTTGTTCTTGGAAGGTGGGGATTGCCTCTCTCTTGTTAGCGTTAGGGAAACTTTGCCGCCTGCCACCTCTACATTTCCTAATCTTCCATGAAATAAGGGAATCCTCCCTAACGTTGGTTAAACCCTGTTGTTCGTCAGTCTAACTTTCAAAGTAGTTTTTCTGATGATTGCATACATAAAAGACCCTAACTTTCTTTCTGCGTATGGGTTACGCTATAGATAAACTTGTTTCCGCCCAGTTGTATGGGAAGTACGGGGTTGCTGTGGGGCAAAATGTGTGACAGGGCGACTGACCAGGCCAAATTTAAGGAGATTTAAAAGGGTATGCCCCGTCTGCAGTTTTCTAGAAAAGGGAATTTGACCCCGTATGGGTTTGCCTCTCGATGGATGCTTTGTATATAAGTGAGAGTGCAACGGGTTCCTCAGGTTTAAAGGCTCCCGCTTTAGCTCGGTATAGGCGGTTAGCATTGGTGACTGGAACTTCAGAACAACTTTTTGTTACCACCAGTGCACACCATGAAAAAACTCTCGACAGTAAGCTTGGGCATTTTAACATCTAGTGGCACTAGTGCACAACTAATCCACCTTCTTTCCCGTGAAAAATAAATTAGAAACATGCAAAATTTTTGCAACTATGTGAAATACGTGTCGTTTGGTTGCACACTAGCCGCTAAAAAAAAGAGAAATCTACGGTTTGGCTTGCTTTCAAATGTGACGTGCAAGCCGTTTGGGAGAAATCCTGTTCTTGTTCCAGAAAGTTCCGCGACTTGGTTCGACAGTTGCTGCTACAGCAAACTGTGGTGGGGAGGTGTACTTTTCAGAAGCCAAACAAGCTGGCAATTAGCTACATGTTTCTCTCATTTTTACTTTCTAATGCAAGGCTTTTGCGAAACCATAACAAACCCTAGCGCCATCTAGGAATATGCACACCACATCAAACCTTCTTCAGGGGTGCGCTTACCCTTGCGAAAATTCGTTTTCTGATTGATTCTTTATCTTTGTAGAGGAAAACTCAAGTCGCAGTAATTGAAGCGAAAGGCCACCCCACCAGACAAACTTAAGTGGCCGCTTGTAAAAAAGGGACATCATAACTTCGAAAGCGAAACGGCTAACCATGAAGTACAGTGCTTTAATGGGTTGTTGTTCAGCCTTCCGAATTTTCAATCGTCTCCGCGAAGACACCCCTGCGACTACTATGCCGCCCGCTTCAGACACCCAGTGTGCGCCCTCCTGTAGCGTACTGGCGGAACCAAGTGATTGTGCCCCGAATCATCGCACCTTGAACATTCCTTTACCGGTCTCTCAGCCGGTACTCGGCGAATCGTCGAGTCCGAGTCCCAAACCCAGGTTCAGGGCTATCACAGTTCCGACTCATCCCCGTTTCCGCCCCAATCTTCCCGGTCCTGCTACTCCTATTACCCCCGCCGATTCCGGCTGGGAATCCTCGTCGGTAACGCCCTCCTTGTCCAGCACGTGCGATTCTAGTAAGCGCTGGCTCTGGCCTTCTGCCCATTCCGTGGCCGCTGTGCCGCCCAGCCGATCTTCCTCCCACAGTGGCACGCCGCCTTCTGCCCCGCCTACTGCAGGTGTTCCTCCGCCTGCCGTTGCCGCAGCACTATCGAGCGGCCGCGTGCCGTTTTCCGCGCCACCTGTTCTTCCCCATCTTGAACCCTCCGACTCCATAGTTCACCTTGCCGCCCCCATTACTATAACAACACTCAAAACAACCTCAGATAGACCTAATCTCCGCCGCGCCTTACAGGGCGCCTTATCACTCCCCGCGTCTGCTGCTCACGTCCTGAGCGACTCCTCCTCCTCCTCGTCTGGCGGTTCGACAGCCTCAGTGCGCTCCACGGCTTCTAGTGCACCACTTCTCCGCAGTTCCGCATACACAGTGCCCGGGGAACGTGACGTGCCCGCCAGTCCCCGTCGCCTCGTCAATACTGCTACTACCCAAATTCCGGACTCACCTGCCAGAAGCGCTCGGACCATGGCTGCTGTAACGCGCAGTTTACCTGCAAGCCAGCCCAGTCAAAACAGTGCCCGAGTGAGTTCCTCCGATGAGTTTCTTAAAGAGCCTACCCCTAGTGAATGTGCATCCCGCCCCCTCACTCTCAACATCCGGACGAAAACGGATTATGGCTCCATGCCAGTGCTAACGGTCTTTCGGACGCTGCACGAGCCCATCACCCCCTTCTCATCGTCCGGGCATCTCAACGAATCCGCCAGTGGAATAATAATAGCAGGCCCTAGTTCCTTAGCTCAGCCCCTGTTCTCGACTTCGAGTCAAACCTCGCCTTCGTGTCCGTGTTTACCTTGTGGTGTCAGTGCGAAAGTAGGGGTTCTGCCCCATCCCGAGCCCCCTCTGATGACACGATGTGCGAGCTGTACGGATAACTCGAGTGACGTTCACCTGACCGGAAACACTCTTACAATTCCTGCTCTTACGTCAGCTCATCATCACCTGTGTGTGTCAACACCTGCCGGCGTGTCCCCACGTGAGCTTGTGAGCAGTGTTACGCCCCAGCCCCATTCGAATCCCACGCGATTGGTGAACCAAAGCCGGGCCAGTCAGCAACTGGCCATACCTGGTCAAACTAGTGAGAAAGAGCAACAACAACAGCGGCAGCACGTGACGTATTCACTGCCGTCTTCGCCCAAGCTGGGCGCTACCAAATTCCAGCGCCTGCACGGGCCTCCGGTCAGCAGCAACGCCTTGCACAAGACCTTCGTTTCTATGAATTTACCTCCGCATGGAATACCCATAACAGCCCGAACCAAGAGCCGCCCGTCCATCGGGGATAGCAACTTACCTTTCCCGGCCGGAAATGCGCGTGGGCCCAGTGTAACGAGTGCGTCCTCGGCGGGTTCTGATCATGAAAGTGGTAGGAGGAAACACAGCACAGGACCAGCAAGTTATGCAGACGTGCAGTGCAAATCCCTAAAGAGTACTTCGACTAGCCAGATACGGGACCACAGCAGTCCTTTGTCGTCCTCGTCTTCGTCGGAATCGTCACCATCAGGCATAACTGGGGACACCTCAACCCCAACAGCCCTCCCCAGCGTCGGTAGTGCCAGTAACGTCGCCGGATTTATTACCGGCCCTCGATTCAAACTTCTCTTGGAGGGCGACGTCCAATTATGTCGACTCAACCATCCCCGGACTGTGATCAGTAAGATCTTGAGTTCCAAGTTTCTCCGACGGTGGGAAAGTCACCATTTATACCTCAACGATGCCTGTCTCTCTTCCAAAACGGTAAAGAAATGTCAACTTTCTTAAAATGGAAACTTTACCAGAACTTTCTTACATTGGAAACCCCCTCCGTAATTAATCCAACTTGTTTTGCTAGTTTAGACCACAACACTCGCTACAAGTTTGCACTATCCCTGAATGCCCGAATTGGGAACTCGCAAGTTTTACTTTTTAATGCAATATCGATTTTAAAGCCTCTATAGTATCGATACACACACACAAGTCTTTCTTCATGCAGGGTAGTAGAGTCCTTTTGGAATGAACGGGAATGCCAGGAATCGTCCCGGATCTTAATTTTTTTTATCATCGAAGATTCTTACGTAACTCCATTACGAAAGTAGTCTTGTTCTGAAGAAATGTTTTGTTTTTTTATGTGGGAAAGAGTCTATGGGAAACACATGCTGGAATGCACATTTTTTTCTTATTTTTTGTTTTTTCGTCCCACCGCAGCTTTAACATGTTTTTTCGCTTTCTTATGCTCCACACCAATTTGGATGCTGAGCAAAGAGGGAGAGAGACTTCCAACACTATGCAGTATTGATCCATGCCTAGAGTGATGGGATGTAGCCATAGAGGGACTTACTGTGTGTGGTGCTTACTGTGCAAAGCATCTTCGCAGCTTATACTTTGGGAGAGATCTCTTCCCCTTCTCTCTATACAGCTTCCAACTATTTTTACGCTTCCCGTTCCTCTTTTTGTTTCTTTCCCAATGCCTTACTGTTATACCCCTTGCTTGAGTACTTCCAAAGTTTTCCAACCGAGGAAAAGTCTACGCATCTTGAGCTCGGTGAATTAACTTTGCTTTCGGAACCCCTAAGTTTGATAGTGTCCACTTCCTTTCGTAGAACACGGAAATTTCACGACTCCATGACATCCAGAAAGCCCATCAGGATTGTGCGTAAAAATGGAGCTACAGGGGGCGGCCAAGGGAATAAGCGTTTAAGCGGATTAGCCGAACACTTCGTCCCGCTTTTTAATTACTGTCCCGAGTCCTGTGGTTGTGGCTGGTCAAAAGCTCCTGTAATCCTAGCTCTATCCTCCCGACTGCTTTTAGGCGTGAGCACGTTTTCTTGTTCCATTCGGACTTACCTCTCTTTCTATTTATTTATTTCTTTTTGGGGCAGCACTTTCCTCCGCATCTTTCGCCCGAGCAAATCCTCAGCATGGTAACAGCTCCCCCTCCCGCCCAGTGCTGAATCTGGTGGGGTTAGCCCTGGATCAATACTTATACGAAGCTTCCCTGTGTGTACAGAGGTACCCCCTTCTCTTTGCCAAAACCTTGCAAATTAGACGACTGGCTCGGAAGACTTGAAAAGATGCTTTTCGAGCGCTAAAATAAACTTGGATGACCTCTAAAACACGTCCTGACTTTATGTGTTTCATTCCTCCAAAAAAATCCACGAATAAGAGTTATATTAACGTTTTTTTTCTTTCTTTTCAATTTGTCCGTTAATTCAGCCGATGGGATTCATGGAATCGTCCGTGCCTTACTCCCAAATGGAGGAGATTAGCATAGTACAGGGATGGGACGCCGGACATCGATTTTGCCTGCGAATCATGCTGCCTCACGGGTCTCTGCTCATACAGGTAAAAAATGCGTTTTCGCATACCAAGACTCCCCCCCCCCCCCTTCCTTAATAACCAGACACCTTCAAAACTTGTAAAAGCAAAACTGTAAGTACTGGCCGTAAACCTGTAAATACTGGCCAACTCGTCTTCTGTGACGCCAAACCTTAAACACATCTTAAACACTAGATTATTTTATTTTTATTTTATTTCTAAACTCCTCGGAATACTTTTTTGGCTTTTTTTAAATGATTTAAAAAAATTTAAATCCTTAGAAAAATCTTTCTTGACGCTCGTTTCAGCATCAAAGCATGAAAAGTAGCAAGTTCACAATTTAAACAAAAATAAACTATTTATATTTATTTATTATTAGTATTATTTGGAACATTCGGAAGGCATGTTATCTAATAAACTTAGCAGTCCGCCTGTCGCTACGAGATGTAATGAAGCCTATTGTCCACAACTTTTTTCGATCCTATTTTTTTCGGAGAAACTGTTACGATATCGCCGTCAAGCGTGCAACAAAGTTTCAGTCCATATTCCCCACTACTTTTTTATTTTATTTTTTGGTTTTCTTGCTCCTAAAGAGGGATCCGATGGCTTTTAGAACTCGAGGCTTGCGTCAGCACTCTATATTCCAGGAAGAGACCTTTGCTTTTTTACGACTTTTCAGGTTTCGAGCAGCTTCCCGCCCAAAAATAAAATAAAAAATAAATAGACGAATAAAAAAGTAAGAATGAACGGCGCCTTTTTTATAGGAAAATGTAAGGAAAATGTAACGAAAACAAAAGAGTAATCTACGTAGAGGAAAACGGGAAAAGCCTAGTAAATACGAGTTTTGGGAAGAAAAAATGTTACAGAGTGGGAAGATAATTCTTATCGAGATGGGATCAGCGTTAGGACCCGACTTTGCCAGTGCTACATGGGGATTCTTTGTGCTGAGAGCCTAAAAAGGTTGATAGTCGCTAGGGATGACGTCAAACTGACGTCAAAAGCAGCCGCACGGCGGAGTAAACGCAGCCAGAGACCTTGGCATACCTTTTTTTCTTTTCTATTCCAAAGATCTGACGAGATGCTATTAATTGCCTTTCCCCGTTTCTTTTCTTACGAGCCACACTAACTTGTAGGTTACACATCCACATTACCTGAACGACAATTAAGAAAGACAAATTGAAAAATTCCAGTCACGCTAACGTTCCTCTTCTTTTCTTTACAAATAAATAAATAAAAGACAAATAGTAACACGAAGACCACTCTTTTAGGTAGTCAACTCTTGACCCTTGATAAGAGAAAAAAATAGTCGATATTCCTTTAGCTTTCATTAAAAATTAAAAAAAAAATTGTGTTAAAAAAATTGACTTTTTTAGACCACCAATGGCAATAATATACCCTTGGTTCGTCTTTTGTATCTGAATTAGCACGGGGATAGTAACTAGTTCCGACGAGTTGCATTTATGTCAGTGCATTTGGCCGACCGGGTTAACAAAAACGTACTTAAGGCTCTGATAAGCCTACATCCGCATTGCTTATCACCAACCTGCCCCCTTTTTTATTTATTTTTTCTGGAACCAAGATCCGAAATAGTTTGGTCAGGTGATAGGTATCCAGAGAACTGACATCATATATGCGAAGGAAATGAAATAAACTATGTAAAAAAGAAAAAACGATAAATTGGGACTGGACAGGAAATGACGAAAAAGACCGAGTCCACGTGGGAACCTTAATATGCTCTTCTTCCCCCGGGGAACGCACGCTTAGCCGTGTCTCTTAGCCAAAACTCGCATAAACTCTTCACTCCAAGGCCACTGAGGGTCGCTCGCAACCGTTTTATTATGCTAACGCAATTCGCGGTGTATGTATGGATGCATAGTGTCGCACTGCATGGATGCTCCCGCCCGGGGAATTCGCGTTTCCCACCTTTAACAAGCATACGCTGAAATGGAACAATGGCGCCCATAGAGACAAAGCTCGAGCCATCTGTAATAGAGTTACATAAGAGGCCCCAACGGAAGAAAATTCAGCAGAGCTCTAAAACGCTGTTTAAAAATAATAAAATATACATATTTAAATTACAACTATTATATCTATTATTATTATTATTTTATCATTATTATTTATTATTATATCTAGTATTTTTTATTTATTTTTTAAATGGAGTGAAAACTCCTTTTAAAAAAGAAATAAAAAATAATAATAAATTATATAATAACAGAAATACTGTATTCGATCCTTTTAGGGAGAAATCTGAAACGCAGCCAATTCCTCAAGAAACCAGTCTCAGGAAAAAAGAAAGAAAAAGGGAGAGAAACGTGAATTTCGGTATTTCCCCTATCCTCCTAATATAAAGAGAATCTTTCTTTCGTTGTCTCAATCGCCCCACCAGAACCAAGTGATAGAAATAGTTCAATAAGGACGTCCGCTGGGATAGCGCGGGGACTTCTTTTTTTCATCAGTCCGTTGAGAAAACCTGTCGTGTGTGTGTTTATGTACGACAATCGAAAAGGAAACGCTTTTGCTTATAATCTGAAGACGAGTTTCGTTTCCTAGGATGTGACGCACGTCGTGCTCCAAAACCAGTTTTTTTTGCCTGAGGAGGCCCCCGGGTTTCAATTTTCATGACGCGCGGGAATGAAGACAAGTTAAGAAGGTGTCCAATTTTGCTCACTGGGACGCTGGTAAAGATGTTATGGTGAAAGGGTCTCAAAACACCCATTCAATAGCCGTATATGGTTAATTTAGGCTCCCGTATACCTTACTTCGGTGTGGGCGGTTATGGGGAATTCCGGAACAACTTTTTGTTAAAATTGCTAAAGCCAAGTACATTTCAATCGAACCAAGCACGTTTCAAATCTCTGACAGCAAACACCAATGTGTTTTTTTCGCACATTTTTCCCCACAATTAGCAACATGCAATGATGCAAATGAAGTTTGCAACTATGTGAAGTACGTGACGCAAAGTACGTCCTTTGGTTGTCCAAAGTATGTCCTTTGGTTGTGGTTGCACTAGCTGCTAAAAAAGAAAAAAAACTTGTTTTGGCTGGCTTTTAAATGTGACTTGCCGTTTTCGAGAAATCTTGTTCCGAAAGTTAAGACTTGATTTGGCAAATTGTGCTGCTACAGCAACATATGGTGACAAGTTGTACTTTCCAGAAGCAAAACAAGCTGACAATTAGCTTTCTATTTCTCTTTTTTTACTTTCTGGCAAGGCTTTCAAAAACCATAACAAACATCAGCGCCATCTATGATTGGTTCACATCAATAAGCTACGGTATACGGGAGCTTAAACAACCATGGTTATTATAAGTTATAATGGTGATGATTCGATGTTAAAGAGAGCGACTTATGGCTCGTGGGAAATCACGCGTCTGCTTTATTGGGGAGTTTTTTTTCCGCTGTGATTCTTGCCACTTAACTTTTCTTTTTTCTTACTTACGCAGGCTAACAACGCTTACACCAGGGACCAATGGTATCACTCCATTCGGTGGAAGGTAATTCAATCCCCGGCTACCGTTTAGACCACTTTTTTGTTTGTTTTTTACTAACGACCCAATTTGTCTCCCTAGAAATACGTTTTTCGATACCATCAAGTGCTGCGATCCACGACAAGACCAGATGTCCTTCTCAAAGAACTCAAGGTAAATTGAATGCGAACTACTTTATCTATACGATATTCATCATACCGGTTTTTCTTTTATATCGTGTAAAAAAATAACGCTTTCTTAGAGCCTTGGTCTGGCTCGTGTTTCTGTTTGTTATAGTTACGACTTCTCGGAGATGGAGTCAAAAGGAAAGACTTTGTAAATTGTATATTAAAAATCTTAACTTTTGTCCTAGGAAATGGTGGATTTGGCGACTCAAACGCCGCTTCAAGACGACTGCATAGCCCAAGCCCCTGTGGATGTCATTTCCTCACTGCTCTCCGTCGTAAGTTAACTTTCTCAATCTATTTTACTGGCTCGACTGTGTGACTGGAACCTATTAGAACACTTCCATCCGCCTTTTCTTTCCTTTTCCACCCCCCTTCTTCCGCTACTAGTACCCGTTAGGCTTGCAGCCTCTGTGAATACATAAACATACATCCACCTGACATTTTTTCGAGCTATTTCCTGCTATTTCCCACCCCACTTCCATTAGCTCAGCCTACAGTATACACTTCCCCTTGATATAACGTCGAACGAGTTTTTTTCAAGGAAAAGTGTATATGTGGGGCTTTTGTTATAAATGACCTTGTGCTTGCCTTGGGTCCTTTTTTTCCCCAAAGCCCTTTCATTTGCTAGCTTGCTTTTCGGGGTTTGTATATATTTATAATCAATAACTGCCGAGCGGACTCAATTCCCTCCAGTTTCCATTAGTGAACCAACTCCGCTGCAAAAAAAAAGAAAAGGTTTCTCCCACTTGTTAACGCGTTTTGGTGCTCGACCGCGAAAAGCAGCACTTCTTTCACCTTCCCCCAAGTTTTCGTACGTTGATGACCAAAAATGCAACGTTGCATGCTCGCTTACTTTGCCTCCTGTTCGTTTCGAACTGAAGTATTGATCCCGCTTATGATACACCCCTTCGCCCTTTTCTTTCCGTTTATATTGCTTTTCACAATTCAGGTTTCCCCCCTTTTGTCGCGATTATGAAGGCAGTTAAAAGTGAATTGCGAGACGTTCCAAGGGTTCCTTTTATCCTCTTCATATTTCCGAGCCGTGAATGAATAAACCCAGGGGGTCCAAATCATGAGGACTAAAAAAACATTATTTATATAAATATACTTATATACCTCTTGCTTTTCCTTATGCTGGTACTCGTTTTTGCAATTGCAGGAAACGACGGCGTTGTCGAAAGGTCGTTCCGAAGATTTGCTGTCGACTTTGGCGCCTTTGTTAGAACGACAGCATCCTTCACGGGAGATGTGTTCGGCCTTTAGTAGACACTGTGCCATGCATCCGAGGTCAGCTTTGGTGCACGGTTTGTTTACCACAGTGGTCCATCGCATTCTAAAGCACAACGTTGTAAGTATTTTTCCTTTCTATTTACTTATTCACAGCATGTTTTTCATTTCAACAATGAACAATGAATCGACACGTAAGTAAACGACACGTTTCAGGATCAGGTTTCCCTCGCTTCCCACTAGTACGTGCTGCCACCTATTACCAAGCTCAACCAGGAGTCAGTGGGGGAAAGGCATGCGTTTCTGGATCAGGAACTATAGAGTCTTTACCAAATTCGCTCTCTAGCGGCAAGAATGGGCGAAATCCACCATTTTAGGTACGTTTTCTACAAGGCGCGTAAAGTAAACAAACCAAAACAACAACAGACAAGTTTAAGTAGCAAGAAATTTTGCTACTTAAACTAAACAAAATTCTTCAGAATCTGAAATAAGAAAACAGTGTAAGAGATAATGACCGGCACTTGTCTGTTGTTGTTTTGGTTTGTTTACTTTACGCGCCTTGTAGAAAACGTACCTAAAATGGTGGATTTCGCCCATTCTTGCCGCTAGAGAGCGAATTTGGTAAAGACTCTATAGGACCCTAAAAAAACGTATTTCGGGATCGAGGGAGAGGAATGGAGATCGAGATGTGCTCTTCAGGAAGGGGAAGTTCCAACCTAACCTAACTCAACTGAGGTAATGTTCCTCTGTCGTTTATGGAGCAGTTGAGGCATAACTACATAGCCCCCTATCGGTAACATCTCCAAGCTTGTAGCACGTATGATCCTGAAACGCGTCACTTAGTAGCAGCTTTCTCATTTCAACAATGAATCGCACACTTAACTAATACACTTGCCTTTCGCCGCAGGATTTTGGCAAAAACCCGTACATGCGACGTTTCGTGCAAGACTACATCAAAGTAGTGTTTGCCCAGAACGACGGACCGGATGCCGTACGAGCTTTCGTGCAAAGGTAAACAAAAAAGACTTGCAACATTTGCATTTCAAATGTTCTCCGTCTATTATGTATTCACGAGTTTCTTGTCGAACAATATAGCGTTCATGGCGCTGGCAGTGCATGCCCCCATCCGCGTGTTTTGCCGAACTTGGTGGCGGTTTGTTTGGCCGCCGTGTTTGCCATTTACGACGCTAGACGGCAGAAGCTGTCTTGGGAGCACAATAATTTGAACCGGCTGTCGCCGCATGGGCCTGATAACTTCGTGAAATCCTGGATCCAGACCAAGACCTTGATTTCGCAAATCCAGCAACAAGAAGAAGAAGACCACCAACCCATCAGTCCGCTGAGTTCTTTACTAGAACAACGTATTTCGTCGCCTTCTTCCTGGATCCATGCTTCCAGTCGAGCGCAGATTCATCGCCGGCCGGCGGTTCCCACATCACCAACCTCTCGGAAACGTCACAGCTCGATGGAAAGTTGGACAGGAACTTCCTCGAGGGACGATCTCTCGGAAAATATGCTCTTAGCCGAGGAAAGACTCTCTCAAACGGCCGAGCCCACCACTCGGGCCTGCAGTACGCGTAGCGCCAGTACGGCTACTACGACATCGTCGTCTTCCCCGGCGCCCAGTCCTCGACACGTTGACGGCGACATATTCTCCATGGAATGGAGCGAAGGCCTCAGTCAATCCAGTAACGCCAGTTTGGAAAATATCCCAGACATCGATACACAGTTGACCTGCTACCTTATCGTCTTTCAAACCATGTACGTTGACGCTTTTCTTAGACTCCGCCTTCCACTCATCGTTTTTTTCCCTTTTAAATTGACTAATAGATCTGAATATGAAGATTGGAGACCGACTCTAGCTCAATTACTGCAGCCCATCCCTTTTCCGGACGACGCACTGGCCGATTCTCATTTCATTAGGTACGAAATTTTGGATTTACGAGTCTCTATAAACTAAAGTGGCAATCTTTTTACCATTTAAGACCTTATAACTAATTTTGGTTTGTTTTCCTTTCTAATAGAGGCATGATTCCAGTAGTGGAAGGTATTGGCACGGATCCTCGTTGCGAAGTCCACCAATTAGTGCTGGGCATTCGCGAAGGCAAAGAAGGCTGGTTTCACGTGTTTTGTCCGTCTTCAGCCGCTTGTCCGGATGAGGGCAACATTTGGTCCGCTATGGTAAGCACTAGATTCTTGTCTTCTGGGATGGGATTGAAATTAAAGCGTTCTAACGGTTTTTTACTCAATTTAGCTCAAGACGTTACTGGAATGCTGCTGTCGGAGGAAGCGGTTCCTGGCCACTTTAGCGAAATGGATTGGAGCGTTCCAACTGCTCGCGCTGCGGGACAACGGCTCGGCCCAAGAAGTGCTCTGCCTTATGCTTGAATGGGATCTCTTGGAAGGCAACGAAGAGGACAAGAACGCAATGCCCATGCAAGTCGTGACGACGTTGCAAAGTACCGCGTCCGGCCGCTGGAAGTATGCCGAGTTGTGCAACCGTCAGCTCCATTTGAAGGCGTTGGTAAGTGCGCTCAATCACCCCCCTTTTGCCAGCTAAAATGTGTTGTTCTCTTAGCAACAAAAGGGCGGACCCAAGAAACTAACCCTGCCTAGCCGATCAACCGACAGTGATTTAGAGAAAATGTTGAGCTGCGGGTCCTTTGGTAACCTGGAATGCCTCAGTCTCGCCTTTACCCAAGTCACAAGTGCGTGTGCCGAACATCTAATCAAGTTACCTTCGCTGCGCTATCTCAATTTATGGTCTACCCAGGTAAAAAAACACTTCCTTCCTACCTCTTTTCCATACGATCCCAAATTCAGCCTAACCAGCTCTCCGACGTTTCACCTAAAGGCCAAGCCGAGACTCTTAGCGTTACTCCGGCTTGAGATCTGACGGGGGGAACGTCCTAGCTCTCCGATGTTAACGTAAAGGTCAAGCCGAGACTCATAGCGGTACTCCGGCTTGGCGTTTGACGGGGAAACGTCGATCGCTTAGCTCTCCGACGTTTCACGTAAAGGCCAAGCCGAGACTCTTAGCGTTACTCCGGCTTGGCGTCTGACAGGGGAAACGTCGGAGGGTTTTTTCCTGGGGAACGGGATATTTGGTCGCTTAAGTGTTAACACTAAAAACTTTTAATGAAAAACAGTTTGGGGATAGCGGCTTGCAACTCATATCCGAGCATCTGCACAAACTGCAAGTGCTCAACCTATGCGAAACTCCCGTTACGGATAAAGGCTTGACGTCATTAGCTGGTAAGCCCTTAATATAACTTTGGTTTCAACTAAAATTATATTATATTATATATATCGTGAATACGTTTTTAGTCATGAAAAGCTTACGGAAGCTCAACCTGAACAGCACCAGCTTATCAGCCCAAACATTCGAACAGCTCAAACAAAAGCTCCCATCTTTACAAGAATGCGACATAAGGTACACGGACGCCTGGTGACAAAACGATGAAGGTTGTGCTCCATCCACATCCGGGACACAGCCTCCACCTTTGCTTCGCCGCTTCAGGATGATAAACCGACGCTGGGTTGAGCTTGGACCCGCCCAATAATTTCGTAAAATCAATCTATTCCCACTTGACCAAGTTCCTGCTGGCGGTTATATTAATACTAGTCCTTCATCTCCCATCTCTCTCTCTATTTTCTTCAATTGACAAAGTCTCCTTTTGCGATAAAGTATTTACTGGCGATTCTTTAATCCCAGTTTGTAGTTGTCTCCCATACCCAAAGATTGTCCCTAAGTCGATAACGGTGATGGAAAAGATTACGAACGAGCTTCTTTTCCCCAATTTAACAGTTCCTTTTTAGATTTCTCACTTAACTTAAGATAAATTATACATCTGCGGGCCAGTTGTTTTATTTTCTCGAGCGGGTTGACTGTAAGAAGAAAGAAACTAATTTCTTCACTAATTTATTGTCTAAATTTGTATATTTTTAAAAACTTTTTAATTTCGAAAGTTGGCGAGGCTTAAACGTTCAGATAACGGAACAAGTATAGTCATCGTTTTTTTTCGGTTTCGTAGCTTTTTTCCCTAATATGTAAGAAAAACGAGGGAAGCAGTTAACAAGTTTCTTCCCAGAAGTCACTTCGATGACGTCACCCTACTTTTGACAGGGTAGAGCAGGCTTTTCATGGAAAAAGAAGGAAAGAAAGGGGTTTCTTTGGGCACCTCCCAGTTCTCTTTTAAATATTGAATTCTTTTTTAATACAGTAAAAGAAAAAAATACCTTGCATGAAAGAAAAATCCATATATGCCTTTTTCTCTGTGAAGTGCGACATCGAGAAGTGCTACTTCCAACCCTTCTCCCCCTTCCCCCCCTTTTTGGACTCTTCACTTTCTCATTCTTTGTACATACATTTGATAACGGTCTGATGCGACATTGGTATACAGAACAAGCCAAGGATCTTGAAAATCTTTAAGCATTAATTTCTTTTATTACTGAGATTTGCTGGCTAATTTGGCAGCTTTAAAGCGACTCGTGGGACGCTGATGGGCGGGACTCGCCGACATAGTAGGGGGTATGGCAAGAGTAGGCAATTTCTCTACCACCTCGCTTTTCACAGCAGTTACACTGGCGCTTGCGGAATCTGCTTCGGTCACCATAGGCGACGGCGGAGGATCGGGATTGGTGGGTACAGTCGACTGCTTGACTTTCAGAATCGACTTGGGTGGGGAAAGTTGGGGTTGAAAGTGGTGGAATATGTCACCCGGGTCGTGAAAAGAGGGTTCGTCGTTAGGATCAGGCTCCTCGGGTGACGCGGTCAAGGCACTGGAATGGCGGAAATGAATTATGGGAGGTTCTCCGGCCTGTGTGGGGCTATTAGGCTCTGGCTCTTCCGCCAAAACGGCCGCATTTGCGAGCGACGAAAAGGAAACCTTCTTTTTAGGACTGGCGCCAACTTGCAGGAGAGTGTTGGGAGCTTTGGTGGGAATCTGAGTCATTTCGCGCTGGGGAAGAACTTGTTCTGGGGTAATTGGTTCGTCGTGAATAACCATTTCGTCTTCCGAGTTATACGACTCGTCGTCTCCCGAACTATCCTCATCACCTTCCTCTCTATAAAAGCGAGAAAGCTCTCAGCTAAACGCCACTCTTACATAAAAAGTAATAATAATATAATAAAAATACTAAAATAGTATAAAAATAGTAGTTTAAAATATAGTAATAATTAAAGAAAAAGGTGAAAAAATTATTGAAAAAATTCAGGCCACGATGTACTGCAAGTAGTTAATATTTTTTGTCAAAAGATGGCACTGATATCATACCCCCTATATCATGCGAATTATGCATTTATCTAAATTTACAAATCGTGTATCTAAATCTTTTGACGCCGCGTTTTAAGACATCTTATTAAGATACTTTTGAAAAGAATTTTCCAATTATATCTTTAAATTTCTTTTAAGTTTTTGTTCAAGTTTTGTTTCCAGTTGCATAATTCTCAAGATATAGGGTATTACCTCAGTGCCATCTTTTGACAGAAAAGCTCAACTACTTGAGTAAATCGTGGCCTTAATGAAAAAAAGTTCCAAAATTAATTTTAAAAAATAAATAAAAATAATTAAAAAATAACTGTAAGAAAAGCGGACCTGTCTAACTCTTCCTCCAACTTCTCCTGGAGTTCCAATTCGTCGAGTCGTGCCCATAAGTCAGCCTCTGTATTCTGTTCTCTTTTTGCTTCCCGCTCTTTCCTTTGTTGTCGCATTTGAGCCATTTTCTCATAATAGGATTTGACCTTGACGCGATGTTGTTCTGTGGGAAAAAAATTGGCTTGGGTAAAATCACACATTGTCGTGAACGGATTTGTAAGATTTTTTTTTTAAATTAAAGGGCCCAACCTCGCCAATGCTTTTCTTGGTCGTCATTAAAGTGTTCCACGATTTCGGCATTGCCTTCGGGCTGCTGAATTTCTTTCTGAATGGCAGCCGTTTGTTGATGCCAGGAAGAATACAATTCCTGCTCCTTTCTTAACTTATCTAGCATTTCATCACATTCTGTAAGACGTGGCGAGAGATACCAATATTGAGCATTAAAAAAAAAGGAATACTAGTGAAAGTCTAGTGGAAACGATTTACGTTTGATTCTGCGCTCAACAATTTCCTTCGCTTGGACAGTGGAACGTTCAGCAAACCAATTATCGCCTAAAAGGACCAAGACCTCGTTGGTGTGTTTTAAGCGGCCGGGAACCAGCGCTAAGGGGCTTAATGGGACCATGACGTCATAGGAAACGTTGTCGGCCAACGTACTGAGCCGTGTGCTAAGCGCTACATAATCCGTTTTATATCGGGTCCATTGTTGGGCGAGTTCCTGGGACTGCGACAGACCCTGGAGACGGTATCAACAAGTCATGAATAGCGGGTGCGAAGTGTTCAAAATGGCAATTGATGCAGACACGATAGGGCTTCCCAGATAAGCACAAGCAACCGACAGACAAGCAAGCTGCGATGAGCTGTTAGGTCATAAGAGCAGACATTGGAGAAAAAAAGAGTAGTTTTTTTGCGCGCTGAACGCGTCAAACAAGCATCGCTCCGAAGTACGAATTCGCCAAAAGATAAGGCGTAGTTGCAAAGAAGGTGGACCGGAAAGACTTGCGGTTCACAGGGTATTATGCGGTTCATTGCCTTAAAGCTAATCAAGCCCCATCCAAAACCAAAACATTAGGTAGTATTATTAGGCAAGGTCAAATCTTTCGCAGTTTGCAGTATTGATATGGACATGCGCCTGCGCAGCAACAGGCTGATGCACAATTATGAAGTGTTATTAATTAATCTCGGCATTAGCAGGACTTGACCATTTACCAGACTAAGCTCATATAATCTCTTGATTTAGCATATATTTTTTCTATTTCTCAAGATAATCTCTCGATTATTGCTATAGAATTGAAATGGTGTGATCATTTGTTAGATTTATATGGCCACAATTGCCTTTGGCATTTGGATATTAGGTGGAGATATGGAAAGCAACAAACTATAGGTGATAAGAAGAAGACAAAAATCGTCCCAAGAGGCAAAACGAACAAATGCAAAGAAAAAAAAAACTAACCTTGGCCTGCGCTTCTCCCAGTTGGCTCAAATGTTTCGTGTCAAAGGCTTGGCGTAAATATCCCTGTTTTTCAGAAGAATTTTCAAGTTCCATATCACAGACTGTCACTTATCTCAGCCGGGAAATGTATTAACAATGATTGTAAAAACAGCCTGAGCCGACAAAACACAGGACAATGGACCACAAGCACGGTGGGTGGAGCAAACCACACCTAGCTTACGAACCAAGTGTCTGGGGGCGAATGTTCCTTTCCTGGAGCTGAATTTCGGAATTCCCACGTTTCTTTCGCTGCCAACGCCATCTATGAACAAGCTTATAGGGAAAGGTAGTTTACGTTTTTTGTGATTGTGAAACATCAAACGGAAAAGGTCGGCTGCTGTGAGTCACAACTCTGTACAGTTTAGTTGTTGGGTTGATTTGAGGTTTGTGGTGTTCACCTAGGTAAATTATTATTACGTAAGTTAAAGGTGTCCGTTTTATTTTTTTAATTAATAGGCTTTTCCAGTTGCATCATGAGTTTGCTGTCGAAAATGTTCGGGATGGGGGGCAAAGGAGAAAAGGCTCCGACTACTGGCCAAGCAATCCAGAAGTTGCGAGAAACAGAGGAAATGCTGATAAAAAAGCAAGAGTTCCTTGAGAAGAAAATCGACCAGGAACTGGACATTGCCAGGAAGAATGGAACCAAAAACAAGAGAGGTGCTTATAATCTTATCCGTGGTACCTTATATAAGTTATAACCCCTTGTGTACTTTTTCCAGTCGCCCTGCAAGCTTTAAAACGGAAAAAGCGCTATGAAAAGCAGCTCCAGCAAATTGATGGAACGTTGTCAACTATTGAAATGCAGAGAGAAGCGTTGGAAGGCGCAAATACAAACACGGCTGTTTTGCAGACCATGAACGATGCTGCCAAGGCGCTCAAGGCAGCCCACCAGAGCATGTAAGTATTGCCAGCGTTCATCAAGACAGTTAGACCCTTTATACAAGGTTGTCACGCCTAGGGACGTGGATCAAGTGCACGATATGATGGACGACATTGCTGAACAGCAAGACGTAGCTAGAGAAATTTCAGAAGCAATTTCGAACCCTGTAGCGTTCGGTCAAGACGTTGACGAAGTGAGTTTTTGTTCGAGTCTTTCGAACAAATTGAAACTTATTACTATTCTTGTGTAGGATGAACTTGAGAAAGAGCTGGAAGAGTTAGAACAGGAGGAGCTCGACAAAGAATTATTGGGCGTTGGAGGAGTGGCGTCGCAACTTCCCACGATTCCCTCGGCTGAACCAGCAGCAGCAGTGCCGAGTCGTCCCGTACCTGCCAAGCCTGCCCGTAAGTTCGAACACCTAGATTCTATTTCTAGGTCTTAAAAATCGACTTTTAAAAAAAAAAAAATTGTAGGAGCTCGAGTCGAGGAAGACGACGACGACATGAAAGAACTGGCCGCTTGGGCTTCATAAAAAACCTTGATTTTACTAATAAGCAAGCTGCAAAATGCTAAGCATCCGCATATTCTAGCCTTACCTTACTTTTTGCGAATTTTGGGCAAAAAAAAAAACCTTGACAAAGATCACTCTTAGCTAAATATCCTTAATTGAGCTGTCCCGTACCAAAAAAACAAAGCGAATTTTTTTTTTTACTGTAGTCATTTCAAAATTCGTTGTCTTTTTACTAGTTTCCTGTCCTCCGTTCCTTCCTTCCCAACCTCAGAATTGTCAATTCTTTTTCCAATGCACTTTTCAGGTGTTAATAATGGCTTGTAAATAAGAAAAAAAGGCTGTTTATTCCCCAATACTATCACTTTTATTGCGTAAAAAGGTGGTTATGCCTTGATTATAGGTACAGTTCTACCGAATATTTCATTCCTTAAGGTGAAGGTCAGTAGCTACACAATGAGCAGTGACGTACATCCATTGGTTCTTATGTTTCTCATAAGCTTCGATCGCTTTCGGACGCATTTCTTCCCAATTGTACAAATCGCGGAAGACGGGACGGACGTATTTCATACGCCCTACCGACGTGGCGAACTCCAGAGCCTTTGGCACTTGCTCTTCCCAGCGCGCAAGCAAACCCAATCTTAGCCATCTAAAAACATAAAAAAATTCATTCAAAATTCATGAAAATTAATTCAGTATCGCTGCATTAAGAGCTACGTACCTTAATTTGATCTCCGTGTTGATCACCTTGTCGAAATCGTACACTTTCTCCATGGCTTGTACAGCTTTCAAAGATAAGGGCTTCTCCTCGAGTAATTGCGCCAGAAACGTTGCTTTCTGATCAGCAGTAAGATTAGATAAGTCAGCAGCTTGGAATGGCAGCGGATCAGGACACCCTTGTTGATCCCATGTTACCCAGCGATTACTTAGGTCCAGACAAGCTTTCGCCAAAGTGTCGTCATAACTACGTTTAAACAGAATGTTATTAGCTTTCGCGACTTGTTTAGGGTTAGGATAAAGTACTCGGGAATATAAGGCGGCATGCCTGGGGTGTGTAGCCATGTTTTCCAGTCAACGTTTTGCAAGGCTTGGGCCACAGGTTTGTCCTTGAAGTACTTGTTCAAGTAATCGATGAAATCCTGCGTTTCAATGGACTTGTACTTGAAGTTATCAATGTAGGATCTCAAGAACTCCTCAAACTCTTCTACAGGTTAACAAAACAGATTCAATTCAGCAATTCCTATTGATCGCAGGCGTTACCTTTGTTGCCAACCAAACTCTCTAGGTACCAGAGCAGTGTCTGCCCTTTTTCGTAGGGTACAGTCGAAAAGGCATCATCGGGATCAATGCCAGTTAGATCAGGACACAAGCAAGTCATCGGATTCGTTGCGCCCAACGATTCAATCTGTTAATTTGTATCGATGAGAAAAAAAGAGCTGTAGTGACGGCAAAATTCAGTTATTAAGCTTCCTTACCGTATATTTAAGGTCTTTTAAACCACCAATGGCTGAAAAATGTCTCTGTGGCTCGCCGTGCATCCTCCCGGTGACCTTCCTTTCGATAAAAACGGTGAACCCTTCATTCAGCCAAAAATGCTCGGAATTCCGATTGGTCACCAAGTTGCCAGTCCAACTATGCACAATTTCGTGCGCTACTACATCCACTAAAGAGCGATCTCCAGCCTAAGCAATAAAACGAAAATTAAATTAAATTCGAAACTAAAACAAAATTAAATTAACTAGAATAATACCAAAAGCGTTGGAGTGATGAATGTCAAACATGGATTTTCCATTCCTCCATATGGAAACGAAGGTGGCAGCAATAGCAAATCATAAATTCCCCAAACGTAAGGTCCACAGACTTTCTCGGCTGTACTCAGCATCGTTTCCGTCTTAAATTTTTTTTTAATGGTAAAACTGCAAAACGAAAAATCATTATTAGAAAATCACTTCAGCGAATTCCCAGGCTCCTTTCTCGAGCATGCTGGGTTCGGCCCATAAGTGGCTTCGTGGTCCAATTTGTTTGCCCTCCAAATCCCCAGCTACTATAGCAATCAAGTACGACGGAATGGGCACAGGTTGGTTGAAGGTAAAAAAACGCTTTTTGTCCGAAACAACCTGGGGAGTTCCTACCCGCAGGGCACTCATCAGTACAGTCAATTCGGCAGGGCAAGTGATCTGGGATAAAACGTGATAAAAGACAAACGCTCAAGTTTCATAACGGAATTTGCATTTTATTGTAGCGACTATTACTTTAGCCGAGTAGGTAACTTTCACACCGGGGGAATCCTGTATCGGGATCATTGCACGACAATGTATAGCCTGGGAAAATACCACTCGTTTAGTCTTTTTTACATTTTATTTTTATTTAAATAAAACTGACTTGGCATTGACTGAACATCAATGGATGTTTCTTGCCAGCGGTTTGCTCTGGATCGAGCCATTGCAGCGCAGAGCTGTTGGATGACGTGGTGTAGTTTACAATCACTCGAACACTGCGAAGAAATTTGGATATAAATTAACTATTTGGGGGAATTCGTACTGGATAAATTAAATACATTAATTAATCTTACACTTCCTGGTCCTCTTCAGGTAAGTCGATCTCTAGCTTCGAGCCAAATGACAGCACCGGTTCCCCCAAGGTAAAATTCAAGGGCTTGCCATTGATGTCATACACGCTCTGAATAACCAAATCTTTCGAGTCCAAAACCTGTAAGAAATAGCGAAAAAATAGAGAAAAATTGGTGCTCTAACCTGGTTTCTAACAGGTAGTTTTCCTTTTAAGAATGAAAGAACATTAATTAAAAGTACCAGTTGCTTGACGTCAGGTTTGGTTTTCACAACCGTCAAGGAAACTTTTCCTTTCAAGACCTTTTTCAATATATCCACCTCCACGTCCAGGTCCACATGTTTCAGGGCGGCTATCTCTGCGATAAAGGAGCAAAGTCACATGAGCGCATAGATAGTCTTAGTCATCCCACAATTGTATGATCGATGACGGATAATGATTTATTAATTAAAAATATAAATATATTTATGCACGGATATCTTACCAGGCTGGGAAAAGGAGCTAGGATCTAATGTACTAAGTCTTCCAGGACTCATCTTTGCAGCCAATTTACTCGAGTTCTGGGAAGCCGTAGTCGACAATGAATTCCTTCGTAGAAACGACACTGGGAGTGGGAGCCGGTCCAAAAGTCTGTTGTTGTTGTCCTTCCACGCTCCTCCTCCTGCAGCTGAAGCTGCGCCCCCTAAGAAAAATCGTCAGAACAAAAGGAAGGTTTTTTGTTTTGCGCAATAAATTGGCAGGTGAGTCCAATGCGATTGACTTGAGCCTTGAAGGACAACGTGTTAACAGTGAATTGACGTTGCGGATCGAACGTTTCATCAATCTACGTACCCCCAGGTAGGATGATAACCAAACTTACTGCTATGTAATTGTAACACAACCCATTGTCTCTGTGCATGTTGTTTAGCAAAGAAGACATTCGCCACCGTTCTGAGTGATGTTGGACCGATGATTGTCATCCTGGTTTCCGAACTTGACCTGAGCACGTTAATTTGGCACTATACTTGAACCTTTGTCACAACTATTGCGCTGCCTGGGAGCATAGGCCCAAACGAGTGCTGCTCTCCCCCCAAGAGGAAACAAGGGCAGCGGAGCCTATACTACGTCATTGGCCATCGCGGAACGGGTGACTTGGGAAAATGGACGCAACGAGTAACTCAACAGACCGCCTGAAACTCCTTTACCCCATGGTTAATGAAGAAGAGACCCCTCTTCCCCGTTGCTGGAGCTCAAAGGACAAATATAACTACATCGGACTGTCTCAGAATAACTTGCGAGTTCATTACAAAGGTATTACTACGCGGAATTACTTCTTGAAAGAGAACTTTCGTGGTATTCTAAATGCATCTTTATTTCTTAGGACATGGAAAGACGCATAAAGATGCTGCAAGCGTCCGAGCTACTCATCCCATTCCTGCTGCATGTGGCTTGTATTACTTCGAAGTGAAGATTGTCAGCAAAGGAAGGGATGGCTACATGGGAGTGGGCCTTTCAGCTCAGGGAGTTAGCATGAATCGACTGCCTGGTAAATCATCGTTCTTTAGATAACGCAAAGCATTTGCAAAGTTTTTCTTCCTATTTCTTTATATATTTTTTCTGTATTTATTTATTTTCAAACAAAGGCTGGGATAAGCAATCCTACGGTTATCATGGAGACGATGGCAATTCGTTTTGTTCCTCCGGGACGGGCCAGCCCTACGGTCCCACTTTTACTACTGGTGATGTCATTGGTTGTGGAGTTAATCTGATCGACAATACGTGCTTTTATACCAAGAATGGCCATAACCTTGGCGTTGCCTTCACGGATCTTCCTGTTAGTTACTATTCGAGCTTTGTCTTTACTTTTCCTTAAAATAATCGCCTCCCGTCACTTATTGTATATCATTCTAGCCCAACTTGTACCCCACCGTGGGTTTACAGACTCCTGGGGAAGTGGTAGATGCAAATTTTGGACAGGCTCCTTTTGTGTACGACATTGAGGACGAAATGAGAGAGCTGCGAGCGCGGATAACAGCCATGATTGAGCGCTTTCCTATGCCTGAGCGCAATGGGCAGTGGCAAGCAGCTTTGCACAAGTAAAACCTTATTTACCACTTAGTTTGGACGGAAATGATGTCCATTTGTTTTGTTTTTTAGGATGGTGTCGTCGTATTTGGTCCATCACGGCTACAGCGCCACTTCGGAAGCCTTTGCCAGAAGCACGGGTCAAGTGTTTACCGAAGAAATGACTTCAATTAAAAACCGCCAACGTAGGAACAAGATTTTTTGGTCTATTAGGTAGCCGGAGTCGTGTTTTGAATTTTTTGTATAGGCATACAACGATTGGTACTGGCCGGGCGCATTGGCGAAGCTATAGACACGACCCAAGGGCTGTATCCAGGCCTCTTAGAGCGCAACCTGAACTTGCTTTTTATGCTCAAATGCCGCCAGTTTATAGAGATGATCAACGGCACAGATTCTCAGGTGCGGGCTTCTCGCAGCCCCAAGTCCCAGTCTTCAGGCTCGCCCAATATGAGTCCCAACTATGGCGGCTTTGGTTGTGTGAACGTGGGCGCTCGAGCCCGCTCCCGTTCGCGGAGCAGTAGTCCCGGAACTATGCAATTCCCCCATCATTTGCACACCAGCAGTTCCGCTGTCCAAACCTCAGTCATTCAGTCCACGCAAAGCTTTAAAAACGGGCAGGAGAACGGCGCCAAGAAGGGGGCGGACGAGGAGGATGTAGACATGGATAAACATAGCAATGGCGTTAACGGCGCCAACAAAGATGACCATGAAATGGGTACGTGTTGTATGCGCGAAGTTGTCCGAGTATTTGTAACGTACCATTTTTCTTTACATTTTCGCAGAAGTGGACGTGGTTCCCAGACGCCAACTGTGTGGCGGGACGCAGGCGGCTGTAGAATGCACCCTGTTGTTCGGCAAAGAATTGCAGGCGTTGAATATTCAGTTGAGGCGAGATCAAGGCAAAAACGAGGCCAACGAGAAAATGCTCCAGGTTTTTTTCTAATTTTATTTTAATTATTCAATACTTTTTTTTAATTTTGTTTAATTTTTCAATGCTTGTAGGACGCATTTAGTTTGCTGGCGTACGCGGATCCGTGGAGCAGTCCCATTGGTGATCAATTGGATGCTGTGCAGAGAGAACCCATTTGTGCAGCTCTGAATTCAGCGATTTTGGGTATGTGTACGACATTTGAACTGGAAATTTCCCCCTAGAGCGTGTTTAAATTCTTAATTGCGTTTTACAGAGTCACACAATCTTCCTCGTCGACCCCCGTTAGAAGTGTCGCTCGCGCATGCCAAAGAGCTAATTCACTTGATGGCCCAGCACGGGTTAGGCTCCTGCGCCTTTGCATCGGTGGACAATTTGCTAATGCCTTAACGAGGTTGCACTGTTAATTTGTATCTAATCATAATCGTTTCTTGTTACTCACTCGATTCTACACGTGAGCCAGATTAGATCTTTCGAAGAGACACAGAAGGATGATAAAATGGGAACGGGGTGTTAATTTTTCATCATGCAATCAGCAATTCTTATACATAATTGGACTTTTCGGAACGCTTGAAGGTTTCGATGAAGTCGTTTACTTTTTTTTTGGTTCTTTCTAAAAGTTGTTGATGGTTTTAAACGAAGGCTACGCTCCCCAAGTGAAAAATTGAAAATGGGGACAAAAAAATGGCATAAGATCTCGGATTGGATTAGTTTTTCTGGAACACTTGGGGCAAGGCTGATCTTTATTTACAGAACAGAGTGGGGATTTGGTTTTTAATGTACATTTTTCCGCGCCATATCCCATTGCATGTTGTGTGCATGTGGCAGTTGCAAATTTAGGTACTCTAGGCTTCCGAGTTTTTTTTTTTCCGCTGGTTTAGAAATGTGTTGACTATTAGGCTACTCGTGGAATAGTTTCTCCTCTTTTTTTATTCTTATTATTTGATGATTTTTCGTGCCCACGCCCGTGTTTTGCTAGTAACAGGCCCGTGTTGTTTTTTCAAACATGAAGAGGAAGTGTCTAGTAGGAGCTTGGCAGAAAGGAGAGGAAGTGACTTCCTTTTCGTAATAAAAGAAATACCGCAAAGCAAATGATTCAGCCTAGATGTTTCAACCTGATGTCCAAACTCTGACATACTTGGCAGTGCAGGGATAGGATATCTGCTTTTTAACAATTAATTGTGGCACGAGACAGAAGTAATACACTGAACAGGGAAAATTTTACTTATATCCTTGATTAGCGTCATATTTTCCTCCTTTCTGTCCATATATGAAGGGTCCCCTCTTCTTAAAAGGTTCAACACGTTCTCCGAATTCGTGACAAACGTATGTCGTATCCCGTTATCCAAAATGACACTTTTATGTCAATTTCTAACAATGAATTTTCCTTTTTCAGCTAATGGAGTGAAAGAAAGTGTCAAAAATGACACCATTGTGTCAATTTAGAACAATGAATTTTTCTTTTTTCAGCTAATGGAGTGGAAGAAAGTACAAGTGGTAAAAGTTCGAAAGCTGCTGAGAATCGTTAACCTAACCTAAGCTAATGCATTTCCAATGCAACTACCAAATTTCAACTGGAGTGACACACTTTTTGTCATTTTTTCTCCGGAGAACGTTTTGCAACAATATGACACAGGTAGTGTCACTTTGATCTCCGGGTTTTGAAACCGGTGAACTTGTTGATAAAGTATGCGAAACTAAAGAAGGCCATCTTTACTCGATTGTCATGATTTCGTTGAAAGGTTCAATCGAGCACGCTTTGGAAGTTGTTGTATTTTTTTATTTTATTTTTATAGCTACACTTGAACAGTGATTACGATTTTCGTGACCCAATACCCTTCAATCACCCCAGTTGATCGGGGAGAAAGCCGGCTTCCGCGGCCCATTTCTGTGTACATTTACGCTATCCGGGCTGCACTTACGTTTACGAACACGAACCTCGGTTGGCAGCGACGCTGGGGACGCCTGCCTCTTTTTTCTTTGGGGAACGGAGGGGAGGGGGTTCGCAATGCACAAGCGCCGTAGGATTCCCTGCCAAGGCGCTCGCCGCACACAGGCGTCAGTTGGAGAAGCAACCGGGGGTCGAACGCACACATTGTGGACTTGGGCATCGTCCATTTTTTTAAGTTCCCACACCAGCCCCACCTTCCCGTTTCGATTAATTTGCCGTAATACACCCTTTCGTCGACAAAAAAAAAACACATTTGGCACACCCAAGTTTGTTTCTCGCCAATCAACGAGTGGTGAAGGAGTTTTCTGGAAAGCAGACGGAAGCCGTCAACGCAGGTATATATACAATATTCCTCAGTTTTCCAAGCAAAACTCTTGCCTAAATTTAGCTTTACGGAGTAATGAACTTTGCGTCTTTTTTCGTTTGTTTGTTTGCTTCGAACAGCTTAGTGCAAAGTCCCCATGGCCCTGTGTAGTGAAGATACACGGATTTTCTGACACTTCGCCTGGGCCGCCGAGGGAACTTGTTTTTTTGAGCCAAAAGGAAAACGCGAACGCTTGGAATTGAGTGACAAGTTTCCCATTGGAGAATATTGCTATTCCCAAAGAGTTCGGAAGAAATACGTGTGTGCCGCTCAAAAAAGTGATTTCTTGGGAGGACTGTTGTTGATCTCCAATACCGTCACCCCTCACAGTTTCCACGTTGGAGACCGTCGAAGATCCCTGTTTGCCGTTTTGCCCCAAATTCTTCACCATGGGGTGTGCCATGTCTGCAGAAGAACGGGCGGCCGCAGCCCGAAGCAAGCTGATTGAACGGAACCTCAAAGAAGATGGCGTTCAAGCCGCCAAGGATATCAAACTGTTATTACTTGGTAAGTTTCAGTTGATTCCACTGATTCAATTCATTCTTGGGGCTTGGTGGCTATTGTTAAAGACGCGAAAAAGGTTAGGCAAACCGAAACCTTTAAACCATGCGTTCGAATTTCGGGTCTGACGTGCCCCTAAGGGGGCAGCAGGGCAGTCAGGGCAGACAGGGGAACAAAAGCCGGTTGGGAGAAGCAGCTGAGAGCGCTCACGATGACGGTTGTAACACTCCCATATATGCTCAATGCCCCTATAACTCGCTTATGCGTATACCCCCATTTAGAAACGGTGCCTGCAAGGCTAAAAAAACAAAGAAAAAACGTTGATTTAGGTTAGGTTAAACGTATTTGCGCCTTTTGCTTCATCTTGCATATATGCAAGATGAAGCAATACACAGTTTCCCTTGCAGCAGACAGACGTTTTTGAGCAGGTGCTGGGTTCCTGTTTTGTCAAAAAACAAGCAAGGTTTCTTGTGTCGACAGCCTTTCGCAAGAAAAACGTAGCCATTGGGAGCATAACTGTCCTGAAATTTTCCCAAAACATTTCCCAATATGTAGAAAAAAACATTAAAAAAAACAGAAAGGGTAGTGTTATTGGTTCGTGTTCGAGTCTGCCGCATTTGAAACAATAAGTCGGGGATATTTCTGCCTGAAAAGAGCTGAAAAGAACTGAGAAGGTTGCGAAGAAAACTGGAAGAGGAGCGTAAAGACTACGAGCCGAATAAGTCACACAAAGAGGAATTGAATGAAAAACTCCCGGGAGCCAAAGAAGAAAAAGGGGGTTGGGGGGACGCGACGCCGGGGACGACGCACGACGCTCAGCGCCGACGATCAATACCTGGGTTTTATACCCTGATACTCTTACAGTGTGTTATGCTGATGGGACCGTGAGGGGTCTTGGATTAGACTCCGCCTCCTCTGTCTCCGCGAGCCGCAGATACGGATTCTGAGCGTTGACTTATAGCTTGCGGGGGAGGTGAGTTTATCGCGCTGGACATTATGCATTGTAAGGAATGCTGCAGTCGTCATAAAGCAGCTTACGTTTGGGGGAAAACGCGTAACGCGTCATATGGTAAAGTGTTGGCTAATCCTTAACAACCGTCGTTCCCTATAGCTTGCTTTTAAGTAGCGGAATTTTGCTGGACGAAAACGGAGGGGGCATAACGAGCTGACAAAATCCTGCGCAGGAAAGTTCCACAAGGGAGATGAACTACGTCTGTGGAACCTAATTTCAAGGAAGACGGAAGGGAAGCAGAAAATCCGTTGCTCAAGGAAGAAATCGATGATGACTTCCGTTGTACTTCACGAAACAGAAATAAGTTCGAGAGACTGGGTGGGGAAGAAGAAGGCGAGCAAAGGCGTGGGGAATAGGAAGTCTTTTTGCTTTTCAGACTGATTTTGTACCCGCAGCAGGGGCGGTGCGCAGATGGAAAATGACGCGGAAGGGGTTGCTTCATGAATGTTAGGAGTGCCATATTTTCTGCTAATGTCCCCATCAACCCGAACCCGCGCGGTTCTTTTAGCCTCGAGATGCTCTTTTCTTTTTTCTCGCTTTTTGCATATAGGATGGAAAATGCCAAAAGCAGGAATTTTAGAGATGCCTAACTGGGCACCTTTTCGCTGTTGAAGTTGAACCATTCGCTAAAGGCCCCACTGCAACAGTGAAAAGTGAGCCCTTCTTTTTGCACATAGGAAGGTACAGATAGGAAAGTGCCCAAAAGAGCAGGAGTTTTCTAGACGGCCAATGGGATACGCCAGACCCAACTTCAACAATGAAAACTCTGCCCTGCCACGCTATCCGTAGCTAGCTTTTAGTCGGCGGAGTAAATTTTGAACAGTTTTCCCCCCTTTTAGTCCAAACACGGAAGCTGTATACGCGTGACGTGTATGCCATGTTGTGTAGTGTTATACCCATGGCGATGCGATCCCAAGCTTGAACTTTCTCCGCGTCGCAAGCAGCATCTCATCTCGCCTCGCTGGTGTAGCCGACAACAAGAAAAGCGCAGCAACAAGGAGGGCGAACGAACGTCCAAAGCCCAGCAGGAAGCCTAAGCAAAACACAAACCTTGGGTTTAAATTTAGCTGAGGGATTCAGAATGGCGCAAAAGACCTCCCCAGCGCCCCAACGCCGACGTGCATGTCCGGTTTCTCTCAGTCCGACTTGATGATTCTCATCAAAAATAAATCTTGTCCTAGATTTCGCTCCTAGGTCGAAAATCCCAATTACGAGGTATAAATATCTATGTATGCTTAAAAAAGGGTTGTCTTGGATCCCCACATATGGCACACATTCGCTCTTTAGGACGGTTATGTGTCATGGAACGCGAAAAATGTGGCGAGATCAAATTCCTGCTGTTCTAGCGACGCATCTGGAACCCGAATAAGTTAGCGAAAGAGGAGTCGCGTTTTTTTTTAAAGAACCACACTTGAAAAACTCCCATGACGCGAGTCAAGAGCAATCCTAATTGTCAGAAAAACGGGCCGTTGCAAACGATTTTCTGCTTTGCGCCAGACGAAAAAAGGGGGGAAGTAATAATAAGAAACTCGAAGAAAAAACGGCAATTTCTTTGGTCCTTGCGATTTCACCATGTCGCTTGCGTGACAATCGTGTCGCGACACGAAAGACGAAAGTTTCCCCGGACCGAGTTTGCGTTCATAATGTAAATGTACAGTATAGTACAGTACGTGCCGAATATGGGACCCCGTCCCCGATGTGGACACTCCCGTTCATGCTCTATTATAATACAACACGCTAGGCGGTACTTACGGGTCGGGCGGAGGGCAGGCCTGTACCGTATACTGTCTGAATTGCGTTGATAATAGGGAATTAAAAATGTGGAGGGAGAATGGAAATTAATCGCTTGTTTTCTTGTGTTACAGGTGCGGGCGAATCGGGCAAAAGTACCATCGTCAAACAGATGAAGTAAGTTGTTTCTCGTTTGCTCTTCTTTTGATGGCGTACTTGGTTCAAGGAGCGGTTAAGGAGTTATTTTACGGAAAAGCCGACGAAAGCATCTCGCTGTAGCCAGTCGTAGCAAGCTGTAGTAACGAGGCCATGTAAGTTAAGTCAATGACGGTTTTAGATGGCTTAGAGGGTAACTTTTAAGGGTCGAGCTGTTTTTATTGATCCAACATCGGAGCAATTTTTGGCCACTGGCCATCTCCACTTCATGGACGTCAAAACCGAGCTTCTGTAACTTTACCTTTTCGATACGTGTGTATTACTTGCATATTTAGGCCCGGGTGATAGAAATGCACTTCCTTATTAGGCGCAAAACCTTCCTGTGTACTATAACAGCATGTAACAGTGATTTTTTTTTCTTAGAATTAGTTTAGAGTTAGAGTTAGTGTAGTATAGTTAGTGCAGTTTCAAAACTCACGCTACAGTTATGCCTTAGCTTACGGATGCGAAACAGTAGATGGCGTTGATGTTTGTTGTTTTACTTGTTTTGCAACTTCGTTTGCATGTTATCAATTTACTGTTAATTGGGATTGGGACTGAAAGAGGTGGATTGGTTGTGCACTAGCTGTTAGTACGCTCAAGCTTAACTGTCAAAGAATTTTTTCATAAAATTTGCTGTTTAGCGAAAAGTTGTTTCGAAATTCCCGTGCTAACCGCCGTCACTGAGCTGAAGTGTACAGAAGCCTTAAGAACGGTTCTTTTAAGCTTTTGCTCCAGTTAATTAAACTTGATCTAAATTAAACGTTTTGGGACTTTTTCGAAATCCAAGTTGGAGGCTTTTCATTAGTTGCCCTTGGTAGCCAGGAAAGAGACGCTATCGATTATTTCAATACAGTCTTTTGGTCCCTTTCCTGGCTCCATTTTAGCGTTTGCGAAGAGGTTGCTTATGGAGACATGCTTGATACACGGGGTTATTGGCAAGCTACCAAGGTTACTTGATCGGGGAATTCGAGCTCTGATCCAAGGAGAGGAATGATAATGGGCATTCTGTAACGTTCTCTTTTGTTCTTCCGGAGCGAAAAGGACATAATTAGGATGCCTTACTCCAGCCAATTTTTCCTCCTATATCTGCGACAGACTGTACTAATGGTGTTTGCCTTTTTCCCTCCGTCTGCTCTAGAATTATCCACGAGAGCGGCTTTACATCCGAGGACTACAAGCAGTACCGGCCGGTCGTGTACAGCAACACGATCCAATCATTAGTCGCCATCCTAAGGGCTATGCCAAATCTGGGCATATCGTTCAGCAACAATGAAAGAGAGGTATAGTTCAAGTTTCATTCTTGGCCCTTTTCCTAGGAAACGTTCGCTCCCTTTCCCCTGTCTTATTTTCTTTCCCTTTCCTAGAACCTCTGTCGTGGAATTTTGGGTTAAAAAAAAAAACTTCCAAAATGTTCCTAGCAGCGCTCCCAAGTTGGGTACAATTATTTCCCAGACATATGTGGGCAAAGGGAATTGAGCTGACATAGCATCAGTTACAGGACAGTATTGCGTAACTGTAAATAACTCCCAACCCCCGTCCAGGAAATGAAGGTCTTTTTGGGTAATAACTAGGCTATCGGGGAATAACACGGTGGTACCGGAACCGATGTTTAACCCTCAAGTTGTGTACGCAGCACGTTAGCGGTTTTTACCGACCGACCCAGGCTCACAGGCGTAATTAAGCATGCAGTCCGTGTGGGGGCAGGTAGCGGTTGTGGTTTGTGTTGTGGAAGGCAGAACTTGCCGCTCATTATGTGTGTACGTGTGTGGAGTTGCCCGCACAATACCCTTATCGAAGCCATGGTCGCTGGATCTTCACTATGACAACGTATCAACACCTGCGTACAGTTATCCCCCCTTTCCCTACCTCCTTTTACCCCTGTCATCCCTGACGTTAGATCTAGTTCCAAAGATAGGCTGATTAACTCGTCTGGAAGCTATACATAACTTTAATTACTTTGCATTCTGCCAGAGTATCTTTTCAGCTTGAAAGGGTAAGAGAGTGTATACAGTACAGTACGCACTTTTGTACAGTACGACCTCCAAGTCCCACGTGAGCCTTGTTTTCTCCAGAAACTGAAAGGAAAACGGAAAGCCTATCAGCATCTTCGATTCATTGAATTGGGGAAAATTTGGGGCCGTCCATTACGTAGACAGTATATGGAGTGAAGATAGAAGCGAGGTTTTGTAGCCAGCATTAAGCCAAGCGTTACAGCTTCCATGGATGAGGGAAAAAATAGAGGCGGCAAAAGCGAACCGGAAGCGGGTTGATGTGCAGGGCTGCCAAACCTAGATAGCACACGGAGGGTTGCGATAGCCCCTCTCTCGCTGCTTCGCGCCTGCGCTCTAAGCCGGGCGCCGAAAAAATCGATCGCGACCAGTCTCCGTTGGGTTGGGGGTACCGGAATGATGCTAAAAAGGACCCCGGCTGGCATCAGCCAAGACATATTCCAACCAAATGATTTGCTTCTGTTTGTTTCTTTGTACTTTCCCTTTAGGCGTAACCTAACCTAGGTCGTTCGCCATTCTTATGGGAAAATGAAACGTGAAATGTAACAAGCTACTTTTATCACGGAAGTATTGGTGGTCGGAGATTACGATTTGCCGCCTAAATCAAAGGCGTCTTATTGAAGGTTCGAAAGGTTATATTGCAACGTTAACAAATCTACTATCGAACGCTGGAGCAACAAGGAAAAGGCGCCGCCAACCCTTTTTCGCCTTGATTCAGCGGCTTCAAACCAAAGTTGGGTCACAGCACGCGATGGGGGGGGGAGTTCGCCATTCTCATGTGTTTGGACTGGACAGGAGACGACTTGGCATGGCTCTGCATGAGCCAGGGTAACTAAATGCACTCAGCCCCTTTGGTGCAGCAAAGCTAGTTAGTCTTTTTTGTGCAATCTCTTCTGGGGAAACCTATAAGTGTTTGACAAAAAAATACACGCATGAACTCGGGGGAGCCAAAATCGTTATTAAGGAGTTGGGAGTTCTAAGTAGAAAATAATAGGGGACAAAAAAGGAGATTCAGGTCTTTTCTTGATTCATTTATGTCTCCAAGCCGTTTGTTTTTTAGCGCTAAGCAATGAGACAAAAACCAAAGAAAGGAAATCATCGAGTGTTGCCAGTTTCCGTGCTAGCTTGTTCATCCGATGGAAAAGACTTGGGGTTGTCAGTGGGAGCCAGGCGAGTCAGCTTAGGAGGCCCTGTCGGCAAGCACAGGGAGCCAGATTTACCTCCGGCCGCCTGATATTGACGTCGCTGCAAATTTGTCCCCAGAGAAGCGTCTGTTACGTGTAGCTGCTACGTATCTGCCTCTAAAGTCTTGAGTTCTATTACTCTCGCTATTGTTATGTTCTTTCCGTGAACTTTTAACTTTACTTAGTAATTTTGCAAAGTGCTTCTCGCATTCGTCATTTGGCGGTGGCGTAATGCACTTTTAACACGTCCTACTCCTTTTTTACTTTCTAATGAGGCTTCCAACCACGGAAAACGAATGTGAAAAAACAGGAAAACAAGGCGTTTTCCACGTATTTTAATTTGGGTTTAATTTACCAAAAACCTCTTTAACGAGCACAAAACTCTTCAACACACTTCCCCGTTTTACGGTTCCCCACTTACCCGCAACACGCCGCACGAACTGCGAAGCGCGTGGGCGGGACGGATCAATACTTAGGTTGGGCGAAAGCCTAAAATGGCTCTCGCCGAATAAAAGGGATCATGGCGACATGGACGACAATGTTTTTCCTCTTTAGCGGTAATGCTTCCATAGATATGCAGCGTCAAGAACAGCAATTGCTGTTGCTCCCTCTCCAAACACAAAGGTCCCCCTTTTTTCGCCCAAGACTTATTGGTGTGAGGGGACGCAAGCGGGCTATCGTGTGATCTCGGATCAATGCAAGGGCGATTGCCATGTTCGCTGGTCGATCTTGGATGTGTGTAAGTACTCGTGGATTTTGGCAAGGTTGTCCGACTTGCGCTATGAAGTGAAGCGCTCAGAACCTTCTTTCCCCACTTTCGAAGGGATTTTTTATTTACTTTCCCCACTGTCTTTATCAGTATGGCTCGGAGGAGTTTGGCAGGTCATTAGGCATTTTGCCCACATGAAAAGGTCTTTCTTTGCCGCCGCTCAGCACTTCTTGTCGCTTACTATCACTTGGGCTTGCACCCTTGACCTCCGCTTCCTGTACTAGAGCATCAAACTTGAGACGTCGGAAAAACAACGTGGCTTGTCAATAAATCTCGCTCTAACGTTAGCTTTGCATTCAGATATCGCTTTTGGGGTCTTTTTCGCTTTTGTTTGTAATATTGGACGCAGCTAGTTAATTTTGTTTATCTTTACAGCCGGACGCCAAAATGGTGATGGACGTCATTTCCCGTATGGAAGATACGGAACCATTTTCGGAGGAGTTGCTGGCGGCCATGAAACGACTCTGGGTAGACAGTGGAGTTCAAGAATGCTTCGGTCGTTCCAACGAGTACCAACTCAACGATTCAGCCAAATAGTAAGTCGGCTACGCATTTCTTTCTTTATGTCTATAGACTCGCCGACCGGTTTATACCGCTCAGATACTGAACGATATCTGAGTATAGAATAGAAAGACAAACTTTGTGGCGCAGTTTTTTCTCTTTCCTTTCTTTAACCCAACCCACAGAAATTTAATCAATAGCCGTCTTCCTGTCCTTGTCACCCCAAATCATTTTCGGGTCCAATTTGGCGCTTCTTTTTTATAATGCCAAAGAAATCTTGGTTTTCCGGAATTAAAGTAATAATACTCGCGATTTATGGCGGTATCTAATACGAGATAAGCGGCGGAGCACTAATTGATAGTAACCCCGGATGTTTTGTGACACTGTCACACAACTCGCAGATATATATTTTCTCGCCCACTCCCAAGATCCGCGATTGCTGCGGGTAGAAAAACAAAACCAAACAGGGCCGTGGTCAAAACAGTCCCTTAAGGGAAGGCTGAGACGCACAGTTTAATTTTCGAGACGCAGTGTATGTTGCTTGTCACCGTTTGCTGCCGTGAAATGTGGGCTAATCCTGTGTGGGTTCGTTCTTCCTAGTTTCTTGGACGACTTGGATCGATTGGGCGCCAAAGATTACCAACCCACGGAGCAAGATATTCTCCGAACCCGAGTCAAGACCACTGGTATCGTGGAAGTCCATTTTTCCTTCAAAAATCTCAATTTCAAGTAAGGAAACCGAACAAAAAACTCACGAAAAGACGCAGCGCAATTTCTGTGGCAGATTGGAGCTTAACGATGGTTTATTTCTCCTAGACTTTTCGACGTGGGTGGCCAACGCTCGGAACGGAAGAAATGGATACATTGCTTCGAGGATGTAACAGCCATAATCTTCTGCGTAGCCATGTCCGAGTACGACCAAGTCCTACACGAAGATGAAACGACGGTACGTCTCTTATTTTAGCTTAAAACATTACTAACGAGCGGCTTGTTTTCTTTCTTCCGTTCCTTTTTGGTTTTATAGAACCGAATGCAAGAGAGTTTGAAGCTGTTTGACTCCATTTGCAATAACAAATGGTTTACTGATACGTCCATCATCCTCTTCCTCAACAAAAAAGATTTGTTTGAAGAGAAGATTAAGAAATCACCGTTAACTATTTGTTTCCAAGAGTACACCGGTACGTAGTTTCGAAAAGTTACCATTTAAAAGTTTTTATGTATTTCTTCGGGACTAAAAGAAACGTTGGGACATTTCTTTGGCAGGCGCACAAGAGTACGGAGAAGCGGCAGCGTACATTCAGGCACAGTTCGAGGCCAAGAACAAATCCACGACCAAGGAAATTTACTGCCACATGACCTGCGCCACTGATACCACCAATATCCAGTTCGTCTTTGACGCCGTCACCGACGTCATTATCGCCAACAACCTCCGAGGCTGTGGCTTGTATTAAAAAAACTGCTTAAAATGTGTCACAAAACGTTTCAAAGAGTCCCCCGAGATGGTGCTGGCACACACACGCACGTACTGACACACCACATAACGCCCAGTCCTGTAAAGGGTGGGGACGTACCAAATCGTTTTAGCAAAACAAAAAAGGAGTTCAAAGGAATCTAGGGAGCGCGCAAGTTTTTTGATTTTCCTACTTTTTGGGCGGGGGGGATTTTCAAACATTTCGGTGTGGGGGGTTTAGCTGTATCCTTTGGGATCCAGCAAATAGTTGCCACGTTGAGTGGTTTCCTAAACTAACTTTCTTTACCCTCTTCTTTCTTTCCGTTGCGGTTTTTTACAATACTATTGCTGCAGTTGCATACTGGCGCGGATTCTTGTGGGCCCCCGGCTTTTTCTGTCTGTTCTGCTGGAGCGTGAAGCGCGAATGGGGATGAGCAAACCAGGGAAGGTCCGTCTGTCTTTCTTTCATCTTTGAAACTAGCTGCGATGCGATTCCGGCGATTGTGTGCTCCCGGAGTTTTTAATGAAGTCTAGAAAGATCTTATACCAAAATGTCATCTTGTAATTTTTCGTAAAATTCGTAGATTTAGGACATGGTCGAAACTCTTTTTCTGCAAACCGCAAACGGCACAAAGGGACAGAATAAGGTTTTTAGCGTCTTAACACTGTCGACGGAATCTGTATACTAAAAAAACGAACGGCTGCCGTGAATGGGATCGACATTCCAAAAACCTATTCTTAGTTGTAAAAGGGGAGTTGTTCTTTAGCCAAACAAAAAGAGAGAGAAGGGGAGTGGACCATATACGACAATAACTTTAGGAAATTGGTTCGATTTATTCCCGCTTGGACAATTGGCCCCTTGTTAGGCGCAGAAATGTGGAAAAAAAGTTAATTTTCGACGGACTGGGGACAGCTTACGTATTGCACGCGTTGGAAAAGGCGGTAGCTCTCTTTTTCTGTCTTTTTTTAAAGCAATGAACTTACCCATGGAAGCCAGAAAGGTTATATTCACGCAAATTGCGTCTTATTTTAACGCACAGAAAGCTTTTTTGTCGCTTTATAGGGTAAAAGGGCCAGGCTGGGCCCCAGCGTACGGTAAACAATTTCATTCTTGTGAATGCAATGCAGCGAGCTAAAGATATCTAGTCAGAAAGTCCCATTTTGGTTCGCGTTTCTAAAGGTTACGTTTTTCAAGACAAAAAGCCCTTAGTCAAATGGTACGCTTAGGCACAAATGCACACAAAACCCTAATCCCTCAAAAAATAAATAAAAATAAATGAATGGTGTTAGTCAATTAGGCTGAGTTAACATGATTTCAATTCCCAGCCCAATAATGGGGAAACCTCACTTTCAAAGATTTCATTTTCTGTCAGGGGCCAAGGGGAGTGGCGACTGCCTCATAAGTTCAAATAGTCTCGTTTATTTACGAAAAAGAGAACGAAAAACAATGGAGGGGGGTTGGCGGCAGCGTTCTATGGGAGCCAGGATTTGCAGATTAACATTTTTTTGGCGCTGGGAGCTTTAGTGAATGGTCGGAAAGTTCTTTCATCCAATAGGTAGCTCATTGAAAACGTAACAGTACCGTAATTGTATTACCGAAATGTGGAAGCTCTATTAGGCGAAGGAAAAAAGGCGGGCAAGCTATATAAAGGGAGACTTTAACGATTATTTATTTATTATTTTTTTTTGGCTAGGATTTCTCTTAGAGTCGGATCTTCCTATAGATATTTCCAATTGGTGCAGACTATGGAAGCTTTTTTTAACACAGGAGGCAAAACATTCATGGAAAAGTCAATGTGGTTCAAGTTTTAGTTCGGTTTGAATGCAGCCGCATATTCTTTTTTTGTTTCCTTAGCTAATTTCGCATATAACGTGTCGTTGGACAAGAAATCTTGGAAAACCCGCTCGTCCCTTCATAACTTTCGTGTCACTTCCTGCATTTTCAAAGTTGCGCTTCGTTATTTGTCCTATAACTCTATTTCGTTTATCCTTCTGCGATTTTTTTTATAGAATTTGTTTACTGCGTTTCATTTTGAACGTGGTACCATTGTCATCCTCGAGTATATGGCGGATCAATGTACATTTATTTGAAAAACGTGACAAATTTTAATGGACTTGGTGGTTAACTTCCCCGAAATAACTAACCCAACCCTTCTTGCAGAAAAAAAAAAATAACTTTTCAGATCGCCTAAAATCCAACTCGTCTCCGCAAGCCGAAGAGCCCAAGAGTCGCCTGGCATCGCCCCGGCGAAGATAATCTTGTTGTAACTGATGAGAAATTTATCGGCTGATAAAAGTGATAGTTTTTTTTTAATCTAAAGCTTCCACCGGCCCGCCGTCAACAGGTGAGCAACAAGGTTGGGAGACTCTAAGGAACCTCTTTTTCTGTAATTAACGCGCGCTGTCTCGAGCGCCTCCTGCTGCACCAACCGCACTTGCTCTTCCCCGAGTAACGAAGATTGTACGGACGCGCCCGCAGAACCGTCCAGCCGAGCGCGAAACGGGCAGGAAGTCTCCCTTTCAGCGTTTGGACTTGGAGCACGGCGGACTTCGGTTGCTGAGCTCAAAGGACACATTTTTACTCGTATCGCATACACACAGGTGGGAAGAAGCTTGTTTTTCCGTTGTACCGTTGACTCTAGAAGGCTGTTCTCTACAAATTTTCGAGTACGGGCCAAATACACAGTGGAGTACAGTAGTGCAGCGTCCAATGGTGTAAAGTACAAAGGCCAATCCTCGGTGACATTTGACCAGAGCGCCTGCAAAGTGTCGGAACTTTTTTGGAGAGGCCAAATTCCGAAAGTACAGCTTAGTGATTCCTAAGCCCCTCTTGTCGGTCGCTCAAAACGAACCTTTCCACATAAGCCGGGGACGTAAGTAACAGGAAGAGATCAGAAAAGGAAGCCAGGGGAAACAATACCTCTATTTTTTTATTTTTTTTTAAAGCGAACCAACTTGACTCCTTTGCCATATCCTAGGCTGCATGGGAAGTTGACCGACTCTCCTTATAGCGAGAAGAGCCTGTCATCAGAAACCGTGTGTCTGCTCCACAGAGAGTAATTCTTGCACGCCTGCAAGATAAATTCTAGTCTCGCTCACCGTCTTGGGTGATGGAGAACCGAGAAGACCGCCACGCTTTGCAAGGACATCATCACCATGCGACTAACGGGGGTTTGCACAGCAATACCATTCATTACGGCCATGTGATCAGCTCGCATTCCAATCAACTGCCCACCAGCAGTCAATCCGTGATCGTCCAGAACGCGTCGGTATTGGCCGGAGTGGGCATGGGCAACAACGGAATGTCCATTACAGGTAAACCAGCATCAAAGAACTTTGCTTAGCTACTTTTCGACCAACGTAGGGGACTAGTTAGCAAGTAGCAAGTTAGTGTTCGTAGGGGCAAGTAAAAGCTGGCGTCTTGGAGGTTCAAGGGGACAAGTTTATCTCGCACAAGATAAGGGCTTATCATCACGGCTGCCCTGACTGATAGCCCGGGCTATACCCGAAAGACAAACCGAGAGCGTAGGGGAAGTAGAAGGGAGACGAGAAGCGAAGAGAGGATAAGGATAACATCGTTCATGTCCCTCATCAAGAAACAGATGAGAGCTTCTCTTTGACAAGAAAACTGATATCTTGCGTGGCATATGTTACTCTATCCCCGATGCTCGAGATACGAAGATGATAGAGCCAGTTTTTATGTTCCCAATGGCCGATTCCTATTCCCAAACGCTTTAGCCTTACTGCCCCAGAATGTGTGTATGTACATTACGTAATTACTCGCACCAGTAATGCCATAATGACGTTTACTTACTGTGGAATAACCCTCCCGTATAGGGAGGTTTATAAACCTTGGACGAATGAATTATGAATGAGCGTTTTACCCGTTTTTACTGTGCTAAACTACACTTGTTTGCCCCTCGACAACTTTTTGTCAGCCAAGAGTCCTCCTAAAGAAAAAGTGCTTAGCAACCGAGCAACTTCTTAAAAAATGCACGAGATTTGGCAAGGGAAATTTGAAGGGCTATGGACGCGCATAACAAGCACGTTCGTTACCGATTTTGGTTATAAAGATGTTATGTAAACTCACAGATGGCACGTCGTTACAATTGTCCATTTCCACCGCTAATATGCTGCCCGCCCACCCCGCTACTTCGTCGCCCAGTTCGGGTTGCAGCAGCATTAATGGAGTGGCAACGGTTTGCGCCATTTGCGGAGACCGGGCCACAGGAAAACATTACGGAGCCTCGTCTTGTAAGCCTATTTCTTTGTTTTGATCGAATATTGCTCATAATTTGGCCTCGATTATCGAAGGTGACGGCTGCAAGGGATTTTTCCGACGCTCTGTACGAAAGAACCATGTTTACACATGCAGGCAAGAATCGAACAAACTAGAATTAGAAAAATAAATAAATGGATATTGTGAACGCTTTTAGGTTCAATCGGAATTGTGTGGTGGACAAGGATAAACGCAACCAGTGCCGGTATTGCCGCCTGCGGAAATGCTTCAAAGCTGGCATGAAGAAAGAAGGTAATGCTAAACAGTTGTGTTGAATAGTGCAATGTAACTTTAAAGGAATCTTGGGCACAGCCGTGCAAAACGAGCGCGATCGCATAAGTTGCCGAAGGCCGAGTTACGAAGAAGCTCCGGCACACAATGGATTAACAGTAGCCGTGCTGTTTAACGCCGAAATGATGTGTCGTCAGGTAACGGAATTGATTAAGAACCAGCTCGAGTTTCCTTGGAAAATAACGTGGCGGATTGTAGATTAACCCGGTCAACGACTTTGATCTGTCGAACAAACGGATTGCTAGTATCGTTGATGTATGCGAATCCATGAAGCAGCAACTACTGGTGCTCGTTGAGTGGGCCAAATATATTCCAGCTTTCAGCGAGCTTCCACTCGACGATCAGGTATTTTTATGATTTCAGACAGAGTTCCCAATATCCCTTGGCTCAAATTTTCGTTCCATTCTTTCTGTCTAATTTCCAGGTAGCGTTATTAAGAGCACATGCCGGAGAAAATTTGTTGCTCGGTGCATCCAAGCGCTCCATGCATTTGAAAGACTTATTGCTTTTAGGCAATGATTCATTTATATCGCGACACCCTGTAGGACTAGGTGGGTTCTTATTCGCATACCCTTTCACCAAGAGTTCACAAAGAATTTGGTTTCCTTTTAGCCGAGGTAGAGATCTATCGGATTGGCGTGCGAATCATGGATGAGCTCGTGAAGCCGTTGCGAGATATTCAGATGGATGACACGGAATTTGCCTGTCTGAAAGCAATTATATTCTTCGATCCCAGTAAAGCCTTATATAATTATTTAAGACAATAGGTTCTCCACTTTCGGAACTCGGAGATAAAATGACACTCGTGTGTATTATTGTTGCAAAACGTTCTCCGGAAAACGAGTGACAAATGGGGTGTCACTCGAGTTGAAAACAAGTAAAATTCATTGTTGGACAGTGACACACTAGTGTCATTTTGACTCCGGGATACGTTACATACGTGTGTAACTAAATCCGGAGAACTTGTTGATTTAAGCATGTTATAATTATAAAGTAAAACTCATGAATTGTATTCTTTTTTCTTTATTTTCCAAATAAGATGCCAAAGGACTTTGTGAAGTGAGCAGAGTAAAAGCAATCAGGTATCAGATTCAGCTGCTGCTTGAAGATTACGTGGCGGATCGGCAGTACGCGTCCAGAGGCCGCTTTGGGGAATTACTGCTGGCCTTACCTCCCCTGCAGTCCATTTCGTGGCAAATGGTCGAGCAGATACAACTAGCCAGGTTATTTGGAATCCCGCACATCGACTCGCTCCTCCAAGAAATGCTCCTGGGAGGTAAGAATTTTTTTTTTTAAGCCTAGAAGACCTAAACTGTGTTTTGAGCAGGTTCTTCGAATGATACATCGCCCCCTAATCAGTCGACCACGACCACATCAACAACGTACATACCTCCCGTTTGCGCGTCTTCAAATCTGTCGACGCTAACGCCTCTGGTGCCCAATCCCACTTCTTCCTCGCCCCATTTGCAGCACAGTGTGCCCGCGGAGTTAAGTCAAGCCACCAGTTCTCATTCTCAGCTTATGATGCAGCGAAGTAACTCCATCATCAACGACTCGGACGACGAAGGGTTTTCCATGCCCATGAGCCACCAGCCCTTCAAGCAAGAGCTGCTGGAAGGGGGCAATGAAACGGCGTATGCATAGCAAACATGATCAGACTTTTCTTAATTTACTCTGGGGATAGATACTATTTTGCAAAAACACAAAGGACTCGGGCAGGGAAGTGTGATATTCTTGCTCAAGTGTGCATATTTTGTAGTTTACAGATCGGCCCGTGCCTTACATTCAATATAACTTTAGAGGACTATTTCACCGTCGTCGACTTCGGCGAATTTCCTTTTTCGGTGGCTGGTTACGAGTGCGGCGGCAGTGATTCGGCTCGACTCGCGTCTGAGCCACTGCAGTTGCTGTTGCAAGGCAGTTTGGCCGACCAGGAATAAGCCCCTTTCTAGTTCGTCCAGGATCACAACGAGATGCGTGGGGTCTTGATGCACTGAATGCTGAGCCACGTCCATAATCCTTCGTAGGCGCGCTCGTAACGTCTGCAAGGGAAAAGGATTAAGTTAGGCAACGTGTTTTGGATGGTTTTTACTTCTACTAAGGATTTGGTCATGGCTGCGTTATCGGGGAAGTTAAGGCGCGTCAAATACGATCCAAACTCGTAAAAGTGGGGTCCCCATTTATGTAGGTCTACTATGCTCGCATCCGCTTGCAATATATGCCTTTATAAAAAAAACAGTTAAGATTAAGAGATTAAAGTTAAAAGTGACGCATTTCAAGTCGAAAGAAAGGTTTACCTGTAGTCTTTTTTGTAAAATTTGGGCTGCTCTACAGACACGATGCCTTTACCATGCAAAGGCCTAGCTAGCCAATAAGGGAGTTCTAGTTTTGTGCCAGATTGCAGATCGGGATTGTCAGCGGAAGGATCAAGCGAGCCTTCACGTTTTTGATTAATTAAATTAGTATTAGACATTTTAATCAATTGTTTTAGTAAATGTTTTAGTTTTCTTTACCCAATCTTGCGACTGTCATCTCGAACTTGCACGGCACATTTTGCTGTGTTGCTAAGATATCCTCAACAGAGAAATAATTTGGGTTATAGCTGCATTTAACACTCGCCATTGTTCATTGTTGTGATTATTTATGAAACGAAAACGTCAAAGGAACCGCCAAAACGGCCAAACACGGAGGCCAAAAGTCTTCGCGACTAGTGGCGCCGCTTATATCTGGAAACGAAAACGGTAATAGAAAGCAAAATCGATACGATATATAGATGGCGGTTGTTGACAGTTGAGTTTGTGCGCCGTCGAACGTTTGTCCAAAATAAATCTTAATCAATTTGTTTTTACATTTTAAATTAACATTATTACGTTATCCAAGAGCATCTTTCTCGATCTGTGATGTGAATTCAGTCATTGTTAATCTTTAGCAAGTGTGGCCTGGTGTTTCATTTGCATAATTGCAGCAATATTCCTGCCATATTATATTACTGTGTTCTACCAAGAGGATCCCACACAACCCCAAGTGTTTCCAATAGTGCCGCTTTTAAAAATCCCAGTAATAGCCAAACGCTCAAAGTCCACTCCAGTTTTTAAAACTAGCCATTTTAATTCCCAAGAAGAAAAGATCCAGCGCTACTGTGTAACTGATCTTTGCATCAAATCTATTCAAGACTTTTTAATCTTGTGCCTTGACTACTCTGTGCAAGAAACTAATCCTCGCCCATCTTGAGATAACCATGTGGAGTTTACCGTCCTTTCCCATTGGCCAGTGGCTCGAAGGTAAGCCGGCTTTTTAAAAAGTTTTTTGTATATTATTGGCTTATATTTATTGGGTTAACATCAAAATTCAAACCGGCTACATTGAAGCTATTCGGTTTGAAATGGGCTAAGCGTTGAAATCAGAATTTGATGTTTATCTATCCTGGTAAATCCGTATCTGAAATGGTCTGTGTATGCGAGGCGTTGATTAGTCAATTAGAAATCCAAAGCTGGCGCCCTTTTTTTGTTGGGGGAAGGCCGGGAGTAGTACACAGGTCGATAGAGGCGTAGATGAGCTTTGATTATCGAGGACTGTCGTTTCAGTGTCGAGACGAAGCTGAATTGGCCTTAATCTGTACCAGGTTCTGGCGGATTTTTTCCAAAGCCGGTATACATTTAACTTGTAATTTTACCTTCGTTCGCTTTTCATGAAATTGTGCTTATTTCGGCAGCAAGGTACACTTTTACCTAAGTGAAGTGTTGCTCATAGTACTAGTATAAAAAGAATGCAAGATTTTTCTCTCGGAATTATTCAAATTTTAATTCGCTTAGTTTTCGAGTATTCCGTGGGTGGCGCTGAGGGCCGAGCGCGTGTCTGTTCGAACCCCTGTCAGTCGCTACTCTCGAGAAACTGTTCAATTTCTTTCAGTAAGCGCCGCCCTGAGCGGCATGCTTGCAGTGTAGGGAAAAATTGTTTTCACTGTTGACGATATTTCATTGTTTCCTACTCTGTGAAATGTCCTCCAGCAAGCTACCTAAAATAAGACGAAATAAAGAGATAGCGAAAGAGCTGAACGAGCTTTCGAAAGAGGTTTGCCCACTTAAAAGTTTCCGCAAGTACCGTTTTAGCTAGTTTTTAACGTCTGTAATAGGAACTTATCGACAAGGTGGTCAAACTAGAAGCTCACGTGGTTCAGTTGAGGAACTTGCTAGGAAAGGCTGAGCCTAGAAAAATTGGTATAAACCATAGAATCCATAAACAAAAGAAGTTCGACTTTACCAGGTATTCACACGTAAGCCACACATACTAGAATCCATTGCATTGACACTCCCAACGGTTCTTTTCCAATTCAAAAGGTCTGCACGACGACATGTGCTACTACACCTGGCCTATTTTGGCTGGGATTATCATGGTTATGTTACACAGGAACAAACTCAGCACACTATCGAAGCCGAACTTTTCCAGGCTCTGGTCAAAACATGTCTCATAGAAAAACGCGAGAATTCCAATTACCACCGGTGTGGTCGTACTGACAAAGGCGTTAGTGCATTTGGTCAGGTATCTCTTGTTCTTCTTTTTTAAAAGTTCATACTTCTTTTGTAAAAGTTAAAACCATTAAAACGACGGAATACTCCATGTTTCTGAAGGTGATATCGATCGATTTGAGGTCAAACTTCTCAGAAGGGGTGGGCATATACCTCCCTGAAGGTCACACGCTCACCAAAACTTATTCCGAAGAAATTCCGTACCTCAGCATGCTAAATCGGGTCTTACCTCGGGAAATCCGTGTCATAGCTTGGAGTCCTGTGCCGGTTACCTTCAGCGCACGTTTTGACTGCATCCGAAGGACGTACAAGTACTTCTTTCCACAAGGAGACTTAAATATTGAGGTAAAAGTTGCCAAAAAGCTCCAGTTTTGAACTGTTTCGATCGTCTCGCAGCGTATGCAAGAAGCTGGCCGCTTCCTAATTGGAGAGCACGACTTCCGGAATTTTTGCAAAATGGACGTAGGAAACGGTGTGGTCACGTACTTCAGGAATGTCTTCGAGCTCAACATCCGAATACAGGACGAAGATAAGCTCAAGCCGAGCTTCAACCTATGCGAATTGACCATCGTAGGTCGAGCCTTTCTGTGGCACCAAATTAGGAGCATCATTTCGGTCCTTTTCCTCGTTGGACAAGGCAAAGAGGAGCCCAGGATTATCCAAGACATGTTGGATGTTGAGTCCAATCCTAGGTAATAGCAATAGCTTTGTTTTCTTCTGCAAACTGCCGACAGTACTGGAAAATTGCGTTTTTATTAGAAAACCCCAATACTCGCTAGCCTCTGAACTGCCATTGAATCTATTTGAGTGTGAATATGGCGAGGCCGATTGGCAGTACGATGTGGAATCTCTGCGCCTTGTTGTAGGGCAAATGCAAGGATTGTGGACAGAGAATGCTGTCAGGTATTACCTTTGTAAAGTTTCCCAGTCTTTTTCTTATAATACCATTACGGATTATGGATCATGGATTAGAGCATCCATGCTCAGAGAAGCACTGGATAAAGTGGAAAGCTTACCGGTGTTCAAAGACGAGAAGACGTATGGACAGATCGAATGCTTGATGCAAGGGGTTAAATCTAAGGTGTACATGCCTTTGTTAGAGCGCCCTACTTGTGGTCAGTATTCATTATGACTCTAAAAGGGGCTTATTCTTACCTGACGTGTTTCTATTGAACACAGGCACCTTAGAAGAACGCATTCAACACTTTGTTAAGAGAAAACGTATCGCACTGGATACTGACGACGACGAGGAAGGCGATGATGCGTAGAAACCTTAATACCAGCTAAATACACTCTCGACTCCTTCCGATACGTTGTTTTCTTCTCACACTTTCTTAAACTTTTTAGTTTTCTTTCTTAAATAGAATGCAGAGCATAATAGATAAGTAATAATGGGGATAGAAACTAGAACACATTTTCTGAATTTTTTTTTAAACCGAATTTGGTTTAACCAATGCAATTTTATTTTTAGACCCAAGTCGAGGGTGTTTACGAAACAGTTTTTACTGATTTTTCTAGGCATTTGCCACTCTTTGGATGTATGTGGGAACTTTTTTTAACCTTTGCGAACGGCTAAGCAGGTAGCAGGCTTGTCTCCGATAATATTGTTGCAGGCCGTGGTTTTGAAGTCAAGTTGGGCGCTCCATTCGTTTTGCTCATCGTAAACTTTGTTGAAAATAATCCAAGGGATGAAACTGACTTTCGGCGAAAGTCCGAGTGTCTCCACTCCATGGGCGTGCAAAAGTTCTTGACCTTCTAAGCTGTTTTGGCATTGGCTAATAGGCGTGAAATCCAGTCCAGCTTGAGTAGCGCACTTGAGGGAAAAAAAACATAATTACACTCCCCAATCGACTAAATACGAAAGCTTTTTACTTGCTGGCCAGCTCCGGGATTCAACATGAGACAAGATACATAGTTGACACTTTTGGCAGAATCGTCACTGTATTTCAGTCCGCACGCGTGTAAAATGTTCCCGGCACATTCTTCGGGGCCGTGTTGGCATTCAAAGGCCCATCCGCCTTGATTGGTGGCGGTATACTATGATATTCCCATTAGTTTAAATAGAATAATATAGTTTCTATGTTGTACAACTTACCGATGCTTTGCCAAAGGGAATGAGTCGAAGGTAAATACTGCTGCCCAAATTGGCCCAGTTGGGCGCCAATTGCGAGACGATAAAATTGCGGCTGTCGGGACACAGACTCTCGTAATAAACGTCCAGGTTCTCCGTTCCCGCAGCCTGTATTGAAGCAAGAGAAAGATTACTAGGAATTGGAGGAAAATTCATTGTTATGCCTATAGCAGGGTCGCTATCACGTATACAATGGCGTATATATAAAAATTCATTGTTAAGGCTAGCGGGAGCGCAATGACTACTGGGACTTGGAGGAAAATTCATTGTTTGTGCCTATAGTTGGAGCGCTGTGACGTGGACAATGGCGTATGCGTAAGCTCTGACGCCTTTTCCGACCTTCTTTTTAGAAAGTTGTACGGCTATTAAGCTTTGAATTTTTAGAATTAAAAGCGCTGCTCTCGCTCTAGTCTTAAGCCTTAAAGCCAATAAACAACCAATACTAATAAAGGATCTGAAGGTCTTAAAACAATGGAAAGAATAAGTAGAAATGGAGCTTAGGGAGACACGTACCTTGCCTTTCACGGATGCTGCGTTGGCAGTGACGATAATTAGCGCCAAAATGCAAAAGGTTTTCATTTTGATGGTTTGTCACTGGGTGTAATGGATAGCTCAACTAGTCGTACTTCACGTCTCGTTTATGACTGAAAGGTTGTCGGGCTGTAGCGTGTTTTAGATCGACACTTGCACCTTGAAAGTTAGTCTTACACCTAGATGCTAAAAAAGTTCCACCTGAGGCGCATAAAATGGCCTTGTGGGTTCGACACAAGCTGGTTTATTTCCTGGGGTTTGAACCGAACATATTAAGATAATCTGGTAACATATGCGCTGTCCCACATACGGTTGGGGAAATTCCGGTAATTGACGTGACGGTAAACTTGGCAATAGTGTCACACGCATTAATTGCGTATCTTGGAGAAAGCGAGGTTCAAACGGTGACGAGAACACCTGGCTTTTCCCTCTGGCGCCATTTTCAAACTTTAAAAGCGGCCGCTTTTCAAGGCAACTGCAAAAGTTACATTAGGGCGTGGTTATTATTTCTTTTAGCCGTTTTATAGACAGTGCAGAATCGTTTTATTGTATCACCCAACCCACACTGGTTTACAAAACAACTCAGATAGGCAACCATCCCTTGGCCTTCTGCTTTTATTTCCCCGGCTCAGTCTTCACTTTCATCCGAGTCGGCTTCGTCGGCTGGGTCGACTTCCGCCAAATGCACGTGCCCCAATAAATCTCGCAAGGAGTCCACTAAGGAAGTTACACTTCGGCGCAAATCCATCCCAGCATTGCGCGGTTCGTCTTGGCCCCCCTCTGCACCTGGTAAAGCAGCTTGGGCTTGAGCTGCGCCGCTGTAAAACAGTTAAAAAAATCATTGGCGCCAAAAAAAAAAAAAGTCAAATGGGTGGCTTTACCGAGGTTCCAGCACGTTGTAACCAGGCATTAAGGACCGCAAGAAAACAGAGAGTAACCCGGCGTCACTTCCTTGAGGCGTGGATGCAGTTCTCGTTACACTGTAGCTGTTTATGCTATCAGTGGGTGGCAAAGGATCAAACGTCATTAGAGGGCCTTCTGCTAAATCCTAGACCGTCGAAAAAAAAACACAAAAAATTAGAAAAACTGAAAAGGGGCCTAAAACAACGTACCGGGGGCAGCGTAGCAGTCGCGTCTTTGATTTCAGACATGATTATGTGGCGATAAATGTTGCGAGGCATGCCTTGGTATCGTTTCTGCCGTTTTTCCTCGCAGTCCGTCACGTGGGCGTCCTTTGCCTCCACTCGCTCCAGCACGGCATGGGCATTCCGTTCTAACCAAGGCAACAGAGCGGGCTCTTTCCACACGTGGTAACTCCGCCCCACGTAAAGCTGGATTAGTTGCAGCAAGGCTGGCGTTTGACTAGCAAGAACGTTAAAAAGAGTCCATTCCGCGAGCTGATCTTACCTGGCTATGGCCCTGGGGCCAAAAAACTCGTGTTTGGACACGCGAGGGTCAGCTTGGATGGAACACTTCTCCAGTAAGGGCACGAGCACGCCGGGGAACATGATGAGCGCCTCTTGTAAGTAGTGATCGGCCTTTTCAAGATCTTCCGGCTGAGCTTCAGCTCGGAATTGCCCAAAGTAGGCGGCCGCGACCGAGAAAGCCAGGTTGGGCAACTGCGAGAAGTTCTTGACGCTTTCAAACTCGTGGTAAAAGCGGATCAGCCAGTCGTATTCTTGGGCGCGCAGAGCGTAGAAGTCCAGCATGAGCAGGACGGCCAGAGGATCGGCGTCCGGATCCAAGTTGAACAGCAGTTTGCAGAACTCCAGAGCTGTGCGGTAACAGCCCTTCTGCCCCACGTAGGTTAGCTGCTTGAACAAGGCCAGAAACAAAGCTCTAAAAATTAAAAAAAATAAAATAAAAAATATTCAAGTGAAGAATGTTAGAATATGTTACAATCTTAGATGAAACTAGCTTAGAAATCAGACCTATTTTCTTGCCGACGATAGTCTAAACGGCAGTTGCCTTGCGCAATATTGAAGGACGGATGGAACGCCAATTCGAGGCAATACAAAGCCCTTTCAATGAGTTCCGTAGCAGTTTGCATGTCTTCTCCCATGCGGCAAATGTCGGATAGTTGGAGCAACGAATCAATATGATGCGGGTACGCGTTAACCACCGCCTAAACGATGCACATATGATTATAGGAGACCAAAAAAAAAATGTTAAATTTTTTTTTTAATGAATAATTCCGGGAAATTTACGGCTATGTTTTCAGGGTTCAAAGACTCCACAGCTTGGAGGAACTGCATTTGGATCTTCTGGTAGTCCTTGCTGTGATCGTACGTGAAGTACATGTTACTGCCTTTGCTCTCCAGCAGCGTCATAGTCAATCCTCCCGTAATTTTGCCTAATTGAGCCCAGTGCGGACTGGGAGTGACTAGCCACGTGGCTTTCAAAGGCTGGCGTCCTCCACGACCTTTTTTCCTATAAGCACATGCTTTAGTGTAGTTTCTTTTGGAAGAAATTTTTCTTTTTAAACAAGTTTTTGTGTTTCTTTTGGAAGAAAGCTTCTTGAAAGTAAAGGGAACTTACCGGAGTTCGGCTTGAATCACTTTAGAGCCAAAGATCCGTTTCAGCTCATTTTCGGGACTCAAATGTTTGCGTTCGATGGTTAAAAGATCGCGATTCAAATGTGCGACTCTGGAGCTCGACGATGGGAAATCACTACGGCTAGGTAGTTCGCCCAGCAACGCGTTAACTTCACGCACACTTTGCTCTACTTCGTCCAACTAAATAGAAAGGAAAAAAATTAGAAAAAATATAGAAATATTCTATATTATATAAAAATAAAAATAACAACATATTTTGTTGGCGATTTACCTCGTGATCAGGGGCTGGATGAACTAGTTTGGGTTCAGCTTTCTTTTTCTTTTTACTCTTTTTCTTTTTGGGTACAGCGCCGGATACTTGATTCGCGACGTCACTATCAGTAATTTGCCCAGCATGACTCGTGCTGTCTTTACAAGTGTCGGATTTCTCATCTCCGACCGGACTTGCGTTGGAGTCGGATTCGGAGTGCTCATGCAACTGCAAGACAAAACAATTGAGTAGAATGGGCCACTCGCATCAATTATTTTTTCTTTCTTACCAATGCGAAAGGGTTGATGGCAGGCTTCTTCTTTGATGAACGTTTGGCCCTGACCGGTCCAGGGTCTTCTTCTGATTCCGAGCTAAGGTTCTGCTTTAATGTGTTCAAGTCATCCGCACCTTGTAGTTTTCGAAGAGCTCTGCTCGACATTTTGATCTTGAACGTTACACAATTGGAGACCTTCAGAAAAGGCGTTAAAAAGTTCAGAAAAGGTGATAAACCTCTAGAATGATGAAATTAGGAGCGAAAATATGACTTAATTGTGTGACACTACTTAACGGATGATTATAATTAGTTTTAAATGGCGTTTCAGTGTAGATTTGTCACCACTTATGCTTTGAAAGCTCTACTTGTTTACAAATTTCTCGATTTTCATTGTTGCTCTGGAAAGAAAGGCAAGGAGCTGCAGCCATCTAGCGTTAAAAGTGAGAATATTACGAAGCACCTGACAGGCGTATTGTGGACAGTTCAGGAGCTTTGTGAGGCAACGGTTTGCACAAATTTACTATTAAACGCCTAAATTCGTTAGCTTTCAGGTTGTACTGTTGATACCAGGGCTTGGTTTGTCATTGTATGGAGATGATAATTGGAAGAAAAGACGGATCTTAGACATTAAGAGGAAAAGGACGACGAGTCCCGAAGTGGGGCAAAACTGACGCGGCTCGGGCTCATAACGTTATCGGGAGATCGAGCTGGGCTCGGTTCCCGGGCTCGCGCCAGACCTGCTCGGCTCAGCCCGAAGGCCGAAAGAGACGCCGCGTGTTTTAGTTCAACATGGCGGCGATGGCTTTGTTGCTGCACAAGTTGTACTTTGAGCAAGAAACGTTGTAACAGTGGTGCAGTGCCTTGTATATACCCTTCGATAATTGACCTGTATAGTGTATTTGTGTTTTCTACGTACGTTGCTACCCGTCATGTTGCAAGACGAAGACGAGGAGAGCAAAATTTCAGGTAAACATTAAAAACTTGGTACGCTCTGTCTTTGACTCGGGCCAGCCCTAGCGTTTTGGCGCTTGGTTAAGAGGAAAACGAAAAGAGAACAGAAGGTGCGTCTCTCTGTCGTTTAGCTCCATGTTAGGCCAACGCATACTTCTCATATCTGAACATGTTTCTTTCCTTTTCATTAATTAACTGACTCAGCTTCCAACTCTCCCAAACACGTTTAGTCGATTTTTTAGCACTTTTTTACCCCCTCCACCCTACATCACGCTTAAAAGTTGACTTTTAAGCGTTGGCTGTAAAAAGTAAAAAAGAAAAGAAAAGAACAGTAGTTCACACATGCTTAATTAGGCGTACTTGATACGCTGATCCCTTATCTAATTGGCTGGAATTTTTTCGGAATGGCGAGTAGAGAAGGAAGTTGAGCTTAGCATTTTTTGGGCTAATTATGAAGCAATTCAGTCTCATTTTTCAAACACTTTTGATTTTAACTTTGGCGGGATTTGGTCCTTTGATTTCAGCTTCAGCCTTTTCCCAAGCCCTAGGGGAACGCGGAATAGTTCACCCATAAATGGGCCGGGCTGTACGATACGGGTTAGAAGGTTGGTGCTTATGTAAACTTCATTGTTGGGGGGAACAGCCAATGTTGCACCAGCGTTGCGACAATGAAATTGCAGGGAAAAGCGGGAAAGTAGCGTTCTGCGTTTGAATTCCGACGTTTCGCGCCATCTTGGATCTTAACTTAAAAACCAAAATTAAAGGTTTTTTTTAGAATTGTAGAAATTTTAAATCGAAACAAGAGGTGCACAAGTTTAGGCCGTTGACCCATTAGCATTTGGCCACCGCTTTTGACGGTAAGAATTCCAGTGAGAGGCTAAAAAGGCGGGCTTTTTGGCTAAATAGCAGCGAGCTCCGTCCCCCTGCCTTAGCCTTTGGTTTCTTCGTCTTAGAACATGTTGGGCCTTGCAGCTTCTTCCTTTGAGACTTTTCTTGCGCATCATGTGCTTGTTCTGGCTTGGTTTTTCCTTTTTTTATTTAATAGAACGCTGTATGAGAAACACTGTTCGTCCCATGCAGCCTCCTGCTTCTCATTCCCGCCTTTTTTTCTTTTTCTTGCCTTTTTTTCTCATAACCGTCATTCTTGTGTGTGTGTGCTCCTTCTACACTCCTTCTATGCCTGTTGCAGGGGAGCAAGGAGGTAACGAAGGGGAGGCTCTCGTCGTCACATAACTTGATTCACGAGGCAGAATTCCAGGCCTGCAAAGCATCACTTCCAATGCCTAGCCCATTAATTACTTCTCTAACCCAATCAAGGGCACCAAGAAGTCATTTCTTTTTCCAAATTTCGGAACAAAAAGGAAGAAATAGTTTCCTTGCCCCTGTTGCCGGGAAAAGTCAAGGTTCTGGTTCACGTTTCAATTCTTAAGAATTTTTTTCCATAAAATGTACAGTATTTCTCATTTTTTTCTGTCCTAAGCTGTTCGCCATTCGATTGAAATGTACTTGTCGCTTAGAAATAATTTCTTATTCGCTAATAATTTCCTAAAGTGGAATGTTACGCTTCAAGCGGAGTGTTACGTTTTGACAAGTCTCTTTAAGATTCCAAGGGCTGATAAGATAGAACCGCCTTCTATTAGGACAAATCTTGGATTTTTGAACGCCCAAATTACAGAATGGTTGCGTGTGTCGCGGTTACCTGCTTTTTTGGGGCAGTTACAGCCTTTTTTCTTCCCTCTTACTTAAAGAAACGTAAAAAGGTTTGTCTTGTGAGAATAAAAAGTACCCCGTAGGACGTCCTTAGTAATTCTTTTACTTTTTTATTTCATTTTTTTGACTTGTTGGAACTTTTTGTGTATTTTAACTTGTCTAACCTCTGAGACCATTAAGTGCCATTAAGTTGGACCCCACGTTTGCCTTATTAGTCCATTCTGTAGCATTCCCGTTGTCGTGAGATCCTTGCTGAGCAATTTCTCATGAATTTAATTATCCCAAGATTGCCTACTACCTCTTGGGGAGGAGAAGAGCGCAAAGAATCTCTCCAAAAGCCCTTGGAAGAACCAACTTCGTTCTTAACTTACTTAAACTCCATTTTTTCCTACAGGATCTAAAAATATCATAGAAAGTATCACAGCAAATCAAAAAACTAAATTGAATTACTGGAAAATAAACGTTTTTAGCTTAGTACGCGCGTACCAACTTTCTTTGCTACTAATAGTGGTATTTTGTGAAATTTGAACCAATTCGAGCTGCATGGCAGACTTGAATGCGTTAAAATTTCTGAAATGGGTCAAATTTTGGCCAAATTTGATTTTAAATTAAAGAAAGCATCGAGCGTAATCGAAAAAGACCACCAAAATTGAAATAATTAACTTACATTACTTAAAATAAAACTAAACGTCCTTAGCTTAACACGCACCCATAAACTTATCCATGCCAACTTGCCTTGCTATTTCTGAAATGTTCGTCAATTCGAGATGCATGGAAGGGTTAAATGTAACTGCGTTAAATGTCTGAAATGGTCAAATAATTGGGTTATAAATAAACCTAAACGTCTGAGCTTAAATTTGTAAATGTCCCGTGTCGTGAAACTAGTTTGGCTTCGGTTTTTGTCCTTTTTAACCGAAATAATTGTCTTTTTAAATTGTGTGGTTAAATTTGCTTAAAAAGTTTAAAAAGCTTGGAATTACTCATGAACTTTTGAACCAGCCAAAGCCTCAATGAGAATCGGTTTCAGGCAGTGACGAAAAACCGAGTTGGAACCCCCGACCTCATGTTGGTTTCCTTTTCTGAACTTGGATTTTCGTAAAAGAAAAGAATTTTTTTTTAATAAGAATGGGAAGTGCACAAGACGTAGGCTAGACGATGCTTTTGAAAAGGCGCAGCGAAAGAAGAGAAGAAAGAAAGAAAGAAAAGAGGATGACGAGCCACCCGTATGCGTAGGCTAAACCCCCCTCAACCCCCCCTTCCCCTGCAACTTGTTGATAGAAAGAATTTTGGAAAGGGGCAGAAAAGTTGGTTATAAGAGAACAGGAAACGAGGCCTGAATTTGTATATCTTTGAAAACTGCGTGTTTGGGGCTTTTCATTCATGTTTTTTTCTTCCCCCCCTTTCTGGCTCAGTGATGTCTTCTCATTGGTTGATAGTTACAACGCGGTTTGGTGAGTGAAGTCAGTGAAACAAAAACTGCAATAAATTAAAAAAAGAAAGAAAAGACAGGTAAAGGAATGTGGGGAGTACGTGTTCCGAAAATACTTTGGTTTTCTCTTTTGGGACAAGCTATTTGAGCTAGAAACACGACTTTTAATTTTATTTTAAATTTTTTTTCGGGGGTTACGAAGAAGGAAGGTTAAAAGAATGAGCCTTAAGCAGTTTCTGAACGAATAGAACCGGCCATCGCCGTTAATGGCCATCAGAGGTATTTGGTTTTGCCGCGATATTGCTTGATTTATTGGCAGCGAGAGCACCTGGAGTAGTCTAAAAATAAAAAAATAAATGCAGTAAAAATGGGTTCTTTTGCGGTAAGCCCTTAACACTTTGGGAAAGTAAATATCATACATACTTTGGAACGTTGGGACGATGATGCTTTGGGTAAGGGAAAGCTTTATGGAGGAGAGATTTGTCGGTTAGGTTATCATTAACGCATTCCTTATAAAGTGTAGGGTTAGGGGAAGGTGTAAAGGCGGGGGACCAGATAGTGAGGAGGTGGTGGGGGGGAGAAAAAGGTCATTGGGAGATCTGTGAGAAGACTGGGACTGACCGCTGGCCATTTTACCCGCATTCCTGGGCCCGTAACGTGGTGTTGGAACGTATCTGTTCCTTTTTTGCGGGTTTTTAGTATACCTGTGAGCTCCTTGGGAGGCTGTAAAGCTACGCCAAGGCGGTGTTGGACTCATTTTCATTTGGGTTTCCTCTGCGAGGCGCTTTCAGGTCCCACATATCATTGTTGCTTTGATGGAAAGCTGCCATGGCAGGGCCAACAGTGAAAACGCGCCTGTTGGAGCGGTGACTCACTGCAGAAAATTCACTGTTGCTAAATAAAGAGGCCGCATTGGCTCACATTTTTCATAGTCGCTGGAAGGATGATTGGGGAAAGATTCAGTTGCCTTCAGAGGTTCCCAGAAGAGAGCCGAAATACACATGCACGCGCGTTAAACTACACACGCACATGCATTACCCCCAGAAGATACCGCCACCGGAGGCCATTCAAGCCTCTTTTTCTCTTTTTGTCCCTCTTTCTCATGTCGAGGAACTCGGAGGAAGGCGAGGGGTACTTCCCCTCATCGCTTTCCCCCCACCCTCTTTGCCTTTACCTTTCCCCACCCTCGTTTCTTGTTCCTCTCTCACCTGGGTGCAAGAAAGTGACCGAATACAGCAGGTAAGAACAGGAAGGGAGGCTAGCAAGGGCCCAAAGGGGGGGAATTCCGAATTGGGTGGTACCGTGGTATGTGCATATCCCTCTAGCTCATCAACCTGTGCCTCGTTCTCGGCTTGATACCTGGGCCTGTCTAACCAGAGTGTCACGATGGTCTTCTTTTTTTTTTCTGATGGCATGTCATGCCCATGGAGAGGAAAAACTTTGGGAAGGAGAAACTTGGGATGGGGGGTTTCTTCGTATACTTCGTACAGGCCGGGGCATGAGGGGGAAACGTATTAAACCACCGTTTCGTATGCGTTCCTCAGAATGGGCCAGAAAAGGTTCGCTCCATGCCATGCCGCCTCTCTTAATAAATAATACAGCGTCTCATTTTTTTTTTTTATATATTTGGACTCGTAAGCGCGGATGTTTCAGGTATGCATTCGTAATGTTGCGGTTTCGGTGTTAACAAAGACTCGGATTTTTCTTTTAAAGATGAGCGAAATAACACGTAAGGAAGAATGAGAACCTTTCTGAGCCCTTTTTCGTTTTTCCCCCTTCATTTGTGGTAATTTTTGTTACAAAAAATTGTTTATCGTAGTGTAGGAATTTGGCCTTTTCAACAGTTACTGTCTTTTATACAGATATAATTGACAGATTAATGTATATTATGACAAATATTTGAAACACTTTCTCAAGTGTAGGAGAGAATAAAGGTAGCTGTTAATTAATTATGGAATGTGGACAATGTGGTCGAAATTTATGTTAATTTTCTAGAAATTTTATTTTGTAAGAAAATTATTTCATTTGGATTTATTTTGTAATTTTCAGGAAACATCCTCTCGGGGGATGAAGGGCGGGAAGATGGCAGTGTCGGCGGGCGAGAAACGGTCTCTTTGGCGGAAATGGAATCCTGCTTGGACCACGGCAGTGTCTTCAACAGGTGAGTGACCCATTTTTCTTCGCTCCTTTTTGCACATCTACGTCGTAGACGTAGTAAAATAGGACTTTTTTTTTCTTTCGTGGCGTGGAAGACGTTCAAAAAGGGCGGGAGTGCATTAGGGACATTTATTTCGGGCACAGACAAAAATTTCCCCCTTCCTTTGCCCTCTAGAACGCCCACAAAACTCACCATTTTTTGTCGTGTCATGCGCAGTGGCCTTTTTTTGTTCGCCCTGGCTTTTGGCGGGCTGGTGTGGTTAGCGTACGGGACGCCCGAGGTCGCTAGGCTCTATTTTTTGTTCGCTATTCCCCCTTTTTTCATTGTTAGCCATTTCCCGTAGTAGGCAATGGCGGGTGGGACCAATTGGACAGCCATTGGCACTAGTAAGCCGTTTGGCGCGTACTTTGAAACGCTTTACATCGTAATGCGTTTCTTTTTTTGCTTTTTAATTTCCTGTTGGATTATTTATTATTATTGGAGTATTATTGCTGGATGTTCGGGGGGTGGGTGCGTCGTAGGGAGTTTACGAAAAAAAAAGATGCACGTATAAGACGTGATATTTCAAGGATTCGAGCTCGGTTTTCCCGTTTATCGGAGAGACAGGTTTGGGAGTTGTACGCCGATCAACAAAGTTTACTGCACTCAAAAGAATCCTGAGCTTGATACACAGGTAGGCTTGTAGTGTGATCTTTGGGAAGACAGACAAGAAAATAGAATTTAAAAAATAAGCGTGGTATAGAGAGTATTAGTTTATCATAGGGAACTTGGCGCTTATCGGTTTCGGAATGTAGTCTGATTAGTTCTAAGGTCGCCGCACCTGTCTTTATTCTTAAAAATCAACAGAAATGGCTCGTTTGGTTTCGAAAAATTAAAAGAATAGATTTAAAATGTAATAAAAATAGAAGAAATAGATCGCTGGATTTCTAGTGATCTTTAGCAGAAATGAAACTTCTTGAAGTCGAATAAGAAATACAGAAATTACACATTTCTGGTGATTTTTTACCAGAAACCATTAAAAATGGAATAAGTAAGACAAAAGTAGGTGTTCTTGTAACCTATCGGTAATTTCCTTGGTACTAATGGGGCGATCCAATTTTAAAAATAAAAAAAATCTGAACAATTTATTAGTGAGGCGACTCTTGGCTCTGGGGTGGCCGTATCATATCAAGCAAGTAGATGAAACATGCCATTTCACTACATACGATGTGTCAAAAGAGGGGGAGAAAGCGAGTTGCATTAAATATGCAGGATCGTTGGAGGAAAAGCGAAAAAAATGAATAGTAGTTTGCAAAGAGGGGGGTAGGGGAAAGCTTAGGAGAGGGTGGGGGGTGGACGCCGCGCACGCCCCGCACACGCCATAAGCAGCAATTCGTACTATAGCATCGTAAGGGTGAACAAGCCAACTTACCCGATGCTAGCTTTTATTCTCTTCTATGTGTCCTAAACGCCACACCTGCCTTCATCCCTGAACCCCCCTAAAAATGGTGGACAGGGGGGCTTGCCGGTTTCATTTCAAATCGCTCGCTTATGCTGCAGTTGCAAGGCGCCCACCTTACAATCCGAGCTAGCAGCTGCCTGGCTAGCCCAAAAGGTCAAAAACGGCTGATAACAGAGGTGCAAGTAATGCACCCCCCTTATACCCCCACCCTACCCCCGCCTTTTCCAAAAAATCGCCTTTGTTTTACGTCTTAACGTCTTCTGAACAGTAGTAAGACTTGATACTGGACGTCTTGAATTTTTTTTCTTTTTTATTTGGGAGGGGGGGATTAAAGGATGTAATACGTACCCGTGATGTAATGCCAAGAGCGGCTTTCCCTCAGGTTACACGCCCTCGTCCAATTCTGCAGGTCAGGGAGAGGGGGAAACGGAGCGCTGAGAAAAGTTCGCGACGTTAGAGGATTGTTAATGAACTATGGGGCCCAAGAGCCCAAGTTTATTAAGGTTTGGTTGGGTTTCGCAAACTCTTTCGCACCTTTGGGTGTGATTCTGCCCACTCAAGCACGTGCCTTTTGCACGTGGTCGGTATTGGAAAGGGAAACCGACCTGGGTGAAAAAGGTCGGCGTTTTTCTCGCCATCATACTCTTAATCATACTAATCATCAATGCGAATTAAGACGAAAAGAGCCTGCAACAGCTTTATTTATTTATTTATTTTTCTAAGCGTCCCACATTCGTATATGACGCCATAGGGATATAGAGTGGACGGCCCAATGCGGGGCTGGCTGGGGAAAACGGTAGATAACGAAAACGAAAAGCGAGGGGGTAATGACGAAGCCCCAGAAAAGGAATCACAAGCAAGGCTATATTTCGCTGTGCGATTGTACCGTACATTACAACTTATGCGAGCTTAAGTTGAACAATGAACTTATGCGAGCTTAGGAGCGGACCGACTAGCGGTTAGCGAGGTCGGGGAACGAATCTGCCGGCTTGGGTCTGCAGGCTCGCTTACCAGACGGGAACATTCATTATTGGGCAACAGTGAAATTTTCCCGTTGCCCTTTTCCCGACTAGGTGGGGCTTCCTTACATTCTTGTCAACAATGAAATCATGGGAATTTGAGAAATAGTCCAATTCTTCTTTTTAAAAAATACCCTTTCCCTGTCTAGTACGGCACATAGTGCATAGGGATAATAAGGCGTTTGAGCTCTTGTCTCGGAGACGGCTTTGATAACGGTCCGAGCCCCTTGTCTTCTTGAATGACATCGGTTTTGAGGCCAGGGAGAAAGTGAAAAAAGAGCAAGAGGCATTTGGACGGATGTTTGGGATTTAAAATATGGGCCTGGAGTTGTCGGGGAAGATGAAGGGGTGGGGTGAAAAAAGGGGAGGAAGTTGGTAACAGGGCTAGTTTTTCCCAAGACCGGAAATGACTGTAAAACAGTGGGTGCGACTGGGTCTCCCTGCGTGTTATGGATGTCGTATGTGCATATCTGTGTGCATGTGTGTGTGTTGTGTGTGTATATGTGATGTGCGCAGCGGCCTTCATGGCATCTAGGCATCTAGTAAAGTAGTCTCTTTCTCAAATCCCATGCTCTGTCTGTGCCTCTTCCTTCCTTTTACTTTTTCCTCCTGGCCCAAGTCTCGTTTTTGGTTTTCGGGTTTTGGGGCGGACCGGGCCGCCTGGGCCTGTGTGTGTGTGTGTGTGTGTGTATGTGTGTGTGTGTGTGTGTGTTGGGTGATGGAGGACGTCGGACGATATAGAGCTTGTGTTTGCGCATTCACATATGTATATGTACTGAAATACGAGTGTCCGTATATCGTCCCCGCGCGGTTGGGTAACGGAGTGAAGGAGTTGAGGAGGAGGAGGGGAGGGGTGTTTGGCCTTGGCCACTTCCGACTTGGCGGGAGAAAGACGAAAAAGCTTATGAATTAAGCAAACGGACACACTTTAACGAAGGGCGGTTGACCGTGTTCCCCTCCCTTTACTTCCACAGTCTCGCTGTTCTGGCTGGCGCGGATTTTTTCCCACCGTGTGTATGTTGGCGGTGATAGTAAATAGCCACGACTGCGGCGGGCGTTTTATGAATGAGAAGTTGCATGAGCCGCGACGGAAGCGGGAAATGCGCCGAAATAAATGGCATTCTCCGGCCTAATGACATTCTCGTGGGCCAGCGAGCTGTATTTAGAGATACGTAATGTATTTGTACCTATAGAGTGCAGTCTGTAGCGTTTTAGAACAAGTTCAAGTGCGAAGACAGCTGAGACGGGGACAACAGAAAGATAAAAATTGAAAAGTTCCTGGGATTATTAGCGAGGCGGGGCTTGGGAGCATTTCCCAACTGGGAAGGTGGAATATGGGATGTGGGACAAGCAACACTGAAAAGAAAAGGCGACGAAGAAGCGAAGCGAAAGATGAAGAAGAAGAGGGCGAGGCTTGGGCCTGAATCTGGCCCCTCTTTTCCCCCCTCCCTCCTACTGTATCACCCCAGCGTTCCCTTGCTTTGGGATCGCCCGCCGTACCCCACCCCCCTTTTCGGCCGCCTGCCGTGGCATCTCAGTTGTACCGACAACCCAAATACCGACTTCCACCCCCTGAGCCAAAGAGGATCGGAAGGCGCGGGAAGGGAGGGCTGGCTGGGTGGGGAGAAACGTTCGATTCATGCATTTGCTATCCGCGCCCGTTGCGGCTATCCCTCCACCCCCCTCCCATGCCGCTTGGGTTGGTGGCTGCTAGGTTGTGTAAGCGCGGTGGGTAGGTGCGATTGAAAAGGGGGGTTTGAAGGCGGAGTTGGAGTTGCGCGGGATAACGGAGCGCAGGTCCTGGCGTTACTGCTCGCGTACTGGACCCGGGGCCAAGCGAGGGTCTGCGGCGTAGTTTGCCTGGTATCCTCTCTCTCTCCTGTGTCGGGAAACGTGATGTGACGACCAGACGTCTACCAAGTTTACTAAGTAATAGGCCCATTCATCGCTGGAAACCCAACTTTGTGAAACGGTGAAATTTACACGCACTTTCCACTTCATCCCGCACACCTCTAACTGTGTAAAGAACCTTCGTAAAAAAGTGTTAAAAAACAGCCCTATTGTTGGATTCCCGTGTCACAAGCCCATTACGTTTCGGGTACTGGCGTGGGTGTCGGATTGTTGATTGGATTACAGTCGCTGTTCTACTGAAACTTTGCGGATAGTGTAGAGAGTTCGACAGGAACCCTTTAAAAAAAAGAAAAAACTAAATATCCTACGCAGACTGTGTTTATGCCTGCTGAGACGCATGATTTGAGACAATATTCCGAAAAGAGTCATCCGGCTGCAGGCGGACATCCGGTTCAGTTTGATGGGAGAAGAGGATCACTCGGACTTGTCTTATCTTGGCTTGGGAACAAAAATACCCCAAAAATGCCGAAAATTCCACCCTGGGCACACACGCTGCGTATGTTCCCTTTCTCCGGGAGGGAGCGAACCAGAGTGTCATATCTGAACCTTGCGTCTAAGGATTCCCGAAAGAATCCGCAGTATTCCGTCACGCATGTAACCCAGTACACTGGCCTATGATTGCGAACAAAAGTAGGCTCCGTCCGTAGAAGAGCGAAGGAAAAGGTGGGGAGGAACGCCCGTCTTGTATACAGACGAGCACGGCGCGGCGGGTGCGGGTGCGCGGGTTGGAACGGAAGTTGAGCGAGCAAAAGGGTAAGTCAACGTATGAGGGCTTCAGTTTCTCCTCCCTTGTTTGTTTCTTGCTGATCCTTTTTGTCTGTTCTTGATCGGTTACTACTTTCTCGTATGCAACGCGACTACACCTTAGCGTAGGGGAAAGGGGCGGAATGACGTGAAACTGGGGTGCTGCCCTGTTTTCCCCCGTCGAAAAATTCATTGTTGGCAGAAATATAACGGCTCGGGTTGGAAGCAGGAGGAGGAGGGAACGTAAAAGGGACGGAACTGGTTAGCATTCTTGGTGGTCGGCACGTCGTTCCCAAAATGGTGCTGAAAGTTCGCCATGTCTTATGTCTGTCCGTTTGAGGGTCAAGTAAGCAAAGGGAAATTGCCCAGTGTCGAGACTTGTCTGAAACGGTAGCTTTAGTGTTTGGGAATTCCAGTAGATTGTGTCATAGACGCTTTTGGGCAACTCGTTTATTTTAGTTTTTATTTTAATTTATTTGAAGAAGTTGGGTTTTCCATGAACCATTTGAAAATTCTTGTACAAAACAGTCTGGTATGTTGGAAGGTACAGTACTAGCTGTGACGTACTCTTCGGGAGGAATGTACGTACAGTACGGTACACATAGACGTTAGATAAAAGTACGATAGCCCATGACGTCACGAAGTTTCGAACGTAATACTCCACCTTGGGGGGGGGGGGGGGGATCTTTCGCGTTGTACGTATCGATCCGTGCGTACGCAGTCTCCCTTCGTAGCTTTCCTCTTCCCTCTTTGCCCCTTCCCCGACTTTCCATGCCATGCTGTCTGTCTGATCTTGTGCCTTAAGCCTAACCTAACCGAAAAAAGATAGACTTGGGAGCAAAAAAACGCTTTTCGGTATAATGAATGCACTTCGCAAGCGTTCTTTTTAACTTCCGTTAGGTAAGCAAAGTAAAGTAACCGCTTTTGGTAAACTTTTGTGGTAAGGTTAAAGCCACAACTGTCCAATGGCCGCAGCTTTGAGCGGCGCAAGCTTGGGACCGAGCGAAAGCACCTCCCCCTTACGAACCCCACGAACTCGGCGCTTTTCGCAAGGGTAGTTATGTCTTGGCCGATAAATGTTTTTATTGATTGATTTTTATTGAATTTTCCCATAAAAATAATTACAGATGTACACTCTAAAGCGGTCAAACCTCCCTCCCCCAGCTAAAAAAGGGAAAAAAAGGGTAAGAAGGTGTTGGGACAGGACATGAACATAAGAGACGGTGGTAACCACTTCCGCTGTCAGTTTTAGCGGCTTTTTTCCTCTTTTTTTTGGTGTATGGAGTCTGGCAGGTTGGGAAGATATGGCGTACCGGGGTAAAACGTAGAAAGTACCGGGAAAAAATTAAAATAAGGGATTTTTTTTATTGGTGATGGGTGTGAGGTGGAGCGTTGACAGGCAGTCGAAAATTCACTGTTGGTGCTTCCATGTCTTTCCCCAACCCAACTCGAGGCAGCCCGAAAGTTCATTGTTGGCCGAAATAAATTCGTTGTTGGCTCGGGTTGGAAGGAGAGGAGACTTTCTCGGGTTGCAACAGACTACACCGTAGTAGGGGCAAAGGATGCAATGACGTGAAACTTGGGATTTTCGGTGCGGATTTTTTTATGGGTGAAGGAGGTGGAGGTGAATCGTTGACAGGGAGGGGAGGGTGTTAAAAGCAGTTCGTTTTGCAGCCATTGGTGGCAATGTCGTATCGATAACTGGCTTTTTTTGGTTGGGGTATTATCTTTGTGTGTCATGTAAGCCATTTTTACGTTGCTGACCTCCAATTAGTGAACGATAGCTAGAGGTATACACGGTGCATTCCAATCCCCGCCTTGGAAAGCAAAGCGGTCTGGTGGTCAAAAAGTTAGGGCCATGTTTGGTCAAAGGGACGCATTCCACGCCGGTCGTTTTTCGTTTTTGGCGAGCAAAGAAGAAGACCGCCACTTGCTAAGCTTTTGGTCTAGGTCTCGGGGAGAAAATGAGGCCAAGTTTGCCCCCCGTCTTTTGCGTTCGCGTCCTTAATCAAACGCTCCGCCTCCTTAAAACAGTCCCCCCTTTTAAGGGGCTTTGGGGTGGACTGTAGCTTGAAAAAAGTGCCCAAGACAATCTTTTTCTTTTTTTCTACATATGTGCGTCCCAACCTGATGCTTACGGAATAAAAAGCAACGAGTTCGTAAAAATTGTCATAAGTAGCGCCAAATAATCTGGACGGTTCAGTTCTAAGGGGTCCGAAGCACTCGAAGAGTCGAAAAATTGAAAGGAAGAAGACGGCCATGGTGGTCCTTTGGCTGGATGGTTGGTGGTAAGGCCGTGGGAAACTAGCAAGGGACTTTTTCCTCCCAGCGAGCCGAGGCATAAGAAATTTTGGGAGGGATCCGGTAGCACACACACATTAAAGCGTTGGATTTTGTACTAAGGGGGGTACCATGGTTGAAAAGTGGTGGGATGTCTTTGGAATGTTCTCCTGCGATCGAATGTACTGTACTGCACGTACTTTACATTTGATCTGTGCTCACATTTGATGAACATTCCAAAGACATCCCACCACTTAAGTTAAAAAGAGTGCGATCAAATGTACCGTATTGTACTGTGCATTCGATAAAGGATAAAGGGGAAGAGGTACTAAAACGCAGTACGGAGTTGGAATGAGATTTAAAGCGTGTTAGGAGTTTGTCGCGTTAACATTCTTTAGTCTAGACCTTGCTTCGCGTACCTGTTAAAGAAAAGAGCGGTTGGGTACGTTGTACCGTACCTACGTACCCGATTGGCAGTTTAAACCGTCGTGAGTGTTGCAAAAGCATTGGATTCAGCCGAAGGAGCTGAAATTCCTTCGACTTTGGGGTTTTTAGCGCATCAAGTGATGATGGTAACTCGTAAGAGCCTCGTCAAGGATGCCGACTGTTCCTGAGGGACAGACCGTGTAGGGGATTTTTTTTTCTTTTCTAGGGGTTTTCTTCCACGTTGAAAAGATTGCTTAGCTGAAAGGCATATTTCCTTCTTTGCGCCCAGGATTGGATTGGGGCTGGCGGGTGAGCCGAGGCAGCGGAATGAGGCAAAGGAGGTAGGGTGAAGTGGGGCTGGGTAGCAGATAGTAGGCCTGTTTTTCGCTGGCATGGACCCCACATGAATGACGAAGGAACCGCATTCCTGAGCCAAGGAAGGCCAACCAGAAACTGGTCCTTTCCCATGCCAGCCTCTCTCTCTCTCTTCTCCGTCTCTCCTTTGCGTCTTGTTCCCCATGCGCTTGGCCTGCCGAAGACCGTAAGGTTGGGAAAACCAGCCTCTGTGGTCTATATAGAAACTGGGAAACGGGCATGTAGGCAAAGAGGAGGGGAGGGAGAGGCTGCGAGGCACAAACTTGGGAAAGAGGGTTCGCATGGTAATATACGCACGGTTAACCCCCGTGAACCTTTCCACCCTCAGTCTCCCATCCCTTTTAACTGGGGAAGTCAGGGTTACACGGGAGTGAGTCGGCTGTCTGGTTCCCAGTGGTGTTTCAGTTCTCAATTCAGCTTTTTCACCAATTCAGCTTCCCGCGCTTCGGAAAGAGGACGCTTTCGGGCCAGGGCCTATACCGACTGGGTAAAGAGCCCAAAGGTTGCAAGTGCTTCAAGTTAAGTTGGGGGGGGGGGGNTCGTATATCAGTGACTGAAGGAACAGTGCGACCATGGTGGTTTCTCTGTGGAAATGGTTCGAATCGAAACTTACGCCTTTTTGTTCACTCGGGAGGGGGAGCGAAATATCCTTGCGTGCATTTCTTTTCACAAGAGCCTTGGGCGAGAAGAACGGCTGATTGCGTTGCTTTCGTCATTTGAGGTATAGTAAAACTAATTCAACGTGTACTAAAAACCATTTCTGTTAGCTGATTGAGGCATTAAGCCAGACCTTCCCAAAGTTGATCCGAGATGCGTAACCCGCAACGGGAACATTCATTATTGGGCAACAGTGAATTTTTCCTATCTGGTAAGCTAACCGCGGATTCGGCCCCGTCCGCGGTGTGCCATAAGTTCGCAAAAATTCTTTGTTGTACTACACACTCGCACAACGAAAAATATAGTGATTGTCTACCGTTTTCCCCAGCCAGTCCCGCATTGTGGGCTGTCCAAGGAGGTTTAGCCCTGAATGTGTTAAAAGAGTTCCATGGTTGAGGAAGAAGAGGGCATGGGAACTTGAAGACTGGGGGGGATGGCATGTCGGTTCTTGTGGTAACATTGAAGAGCTTTGAGGTAAAAAGAATATGCAAGTTTGCTGGGCCGTTCAGTTTCGGAGGATTTTCCCACGCTTTTGAAAACGGCGGGTTTCTCTTCACACCAACCCAACCCCCTTTGGCACCTTCTTGGGGGCAGCATCCCCATCCTGTTGGAAACATGTTGGGGCTGGGTTATTAACAATCGCTTATTCGCTCTTCTTGGGGGAAGCAGGGTGCAAATCCTCCACATTCTTACCTGACCGAGAACGTAAACAACACGGTCGTGGCGGCGAATTGGATCCAGTGTTTAAAAGGGGTTGAAATGTTAACCACGCAAACAAGGGTACACAGAGTTCATTGAAACTTTGTGAATGTGAAGGGGTAACGGAAACTCAGGTCAATTCAGAAATTGAACTCGGGAATGCGAGTCACAAAGCCAAGCGTCTTGACAGCATTGATAGAGGGGAAAGGAATGTCGAGGGGTTAAAACTAAGGGGGTCGTAAAAAAAAACCTTGGAAGTTTCGGATTTATCCCGGTTCCGGAGGCTGCATAAAAAGCCGAGAAAAGGAAAGAGAGAGGAGAGGAACGCATCTTAAATGAGGTGAAGCCTTGTTACCTGTCGGACTTGTTTAACATTGGGCTTAATGGGTTTGATTATCTCACAACTGAACAAATCTTAAGCAAGTCCTGACATTCTTTTCGATTCCCTTTCCTTTCTGGGTTTTCCCTAGCGTTGTTAGCCTGCCCTTGTGTTGAAATTGTGTTTACTCGTCAATTTTCCAGCGCAGAAAATTGATGAGTAAAGCTCACTAATGATGGAGATTTTGAAGTAATTGGTATTTTGACCAAATTAACAAAAAAGCGTTGTATTGTTGAGCGTCATTGGCTCCCTGTTGACATCTTTTGGAATGCATAGATTTTACGGGAAAATCTGTAGAAATTTTGTAAGAACATAACTTTGCAACTGCGTCACAGGTTTTGCGCTGCTCAGATGGCGATATCGATTGTCGGGGAATAAGTGTTAATTTTCTAGAACAATAGTTGGTTCAGTTCTAAAGATAAAATAAGAATCTACCCTTCTTGATCACTTTTAATCGTTTCGTTTGAGAAAAAATGCCGTTTTCGAGAAATTCCCTTCAGCCTTGAGGTCCATCGAAGGAAAAAGGCCGCGGCGGCCATTTTGTGTTGCGCAGCTGTGGTGCAAGTCTGGTGCCACGGGATGGCGGACGGGCGGTGCGCACGGCGCTCTATTTATATAGTCCCTTCCTTTTTGAATCTCGCCTTTACTCCGCCCTCTCTGGCACCCAGTCCACCTGTCCCGCGCCCACGACCGAGTCACGCTAGCTCATTGGGTCCTCGCTGCCCTTCGTGACGCACGACAACATCGAGGATGCCCATCGCTACCCAATCCAGGCGCGCAATGGCGTCGTCGCTGCCTTTTTTGGCGGGAAAACGTTCGCCTCCACGCGTTAATTGCATGAAATGCCGAGTTAGGGCCGTGTATCGTGAAATATTATAATGCAGTGCACTGACTGCTTAGTTCCGCTACTTATTAAGCTCAAAAAGACCTTTCAAAGATTATTTTTTTAACGCGAAAACTTGAAAAGAAAGAAAACTTCGATTTCCTTAGGGTACATACTTGACGTACGTATGCTTGAAGGGGCCACGCAAATTAAAGCATCCTGTGCAATGTAGAGCGGTTAAAAACGGCCCAAGGGGTTGTTTACGTGCTTTGTGAAGGGAGAGGAAGTCGTCGACCGGGATATATGTGGGATTGCGAACTTTTCGCCGAGCCCCCAAAGATCCGGGCTTTGCTTTGGGGTTAAGCGGAACGGAAAAGAAGGGTGAGGTTACATTGCTAATATTTTCCCCGTATGCGCCTCTATTCCCTGTTCCCTTTCCTCAACGAGGCCGGAAGACGCTTGGCGAAGAGGGTGCAAATGACCCCAATGCATTTGGCGAAGGGACGAGGCACCAAGACGACAGATAGACGAGATGAAGACGGATAACGAGGATGGGCCGCAAAAAGTATGAAAATGTCTTGAAAGTAAAATTGGAGGAAGAGCATTTACTTGGGGACGGAATATAGGGGTGCAGGGGTAGTTTCTAAGCCGCTACAGCAAAGAGAAGTAAAAAAAAAGGGTGCCAACTGAAGCAGGGTTGGGAAGGTCGACGAAATAGGGAGTTTTTGGTTGTTGTGATGGGCTCTCCCTCTTTAGCTCTCTCTCCGCACCCTTTCTTTACTTTTCATCCTCCCTTTCCGCCATGGGTCCTAGCGGAAAATCAATACAGGGGCCCAGGAAAAGGCCTAAGCTTACTACGGAATATTCACCCTATATATACACCCTGGATGTGTAGGGTGAATATGAGTAAACCAGGGAAAAATGGCAGGAATCCGTGAACCCAATAAATCCCGACAACTCAAATAGCGTGTACCCTGTTTATCGCGCTTTAACCCTGGTCGAGTCCCCGCCCAAGTCCACCCAAGCGATTCTTTCTGTTTTAGAGTTTATTAGTGTAAATTGTGTTTGTTATACGACTGATTTTTAATTGAGTTTATTTTTATAATTTTTTAACAGAAAATTGGTGGCCAAAGTCATACTCGAGACCTTGCGAGCGACGATTGTACAAGATGATTCCAATGAGCTGGATCGCGTATTTGCCATGATTAGAAGACTGGGAGATGATCCAGGTAAGCTTTTTACTCTTTGAGTTTTTGTAAGATGAGTGTAGTATACGGGAAAAGAAGAAAGAGGCCGTTTATTCTTATTTTGGGAACCATTTTGGAGCAGCGCGGAACACAAGCGAAGATATGGCGTGGGAGGGGGGGAAATGTTCGACTGCATGCCGTAAGCAGGAGCGTGCCTGCCTTGGTTGGTTGACGCCGGCCCGGGTATACAGATGTTGGGCGCGAAAGCCAGAAGGAACTATTTTAAGGCTACCAGTGAGTGTACTATGCCAGGTTGGGGTGAGGAGGCCGGCAGGGGGGTTTCGTAACTTTTCACTGTTGGCGTATGAAATGTTGCTGTACTATGCCAGGTTGGGGTGAGAAGGCCGGAGGAGTTCGAACGAAATGACGCTTAGCACCCTTGTCATTGGTCCCAGAATGTTCTGGCACCGCTCGCATAAGTATATTACAACAGTGGAAAAAGGAAGGAAGCGCTTAAAACTGTCAAAAAAGTGTTACTTTTGGATTCCCTACAAGAAAACTTAGGAAAGTATAAGAGTTTTGGGGGCTGTAGAGCATCCGGTCTCGTCCTTTACCATTGCCAGTTTCTATACGTAATCCCCAGCAGCGAAGCGTTCGCCAGATAGCCCGATAGGGGTTGGTAAGACGGGTAGTGCGCAAAGATGCGCTAGACCGGGAAAAGGGGGAGGGAGGGGGCTAAACTGTGCCGTTACGGGTACAACGTACGCGTATACCGCAGCCATTGGAGGACGAGGCAGATTGGTTGCTAATTTTGGCTCGTGTGCCAATTTGCAGTCATCCTTCTCCTTGAGATTTTTCTTTTCTTTTCCCTCGCGTCTTGTGCAGTTCCTGGTTGCTCTGTAGGAAGGGTAAAAAAACCGAGAGTCTTTAAAGTCTGTCCTTCGTTGCATACTAAAAGGTAAAAGGGCAAAGGCACACAATGCGATTAGCGACATCCAAGCTGGTATACCTAAAAATAAGTTCCAGCTCTCGAGTTCTTAAAAAGATTCCAGAATAGCTTATAAGGACCGAAGAGGCCCCAGGTTTCCCTTGATAAAATTTTTATTTTTTATTTTTTATTTCTTTTCCCCACCCGCATTCGCATGACCAAATCAAATATTATTTGACAAACGAGGAACGGTCTGAAGAGACTGTCAATGCCTAGGTCAGGGTCTGTCTGCGTCTCCCTATCCTCAGTGTATTTTCACTGTTGGTTTGATGTCAGTTTGTGCCGGGTCTCCCGGCTCGGTTAGCGAGACGCGATCATTCATGTTCGGCAACAGTGAAATTTGGCAACAGTGAAAAATATCCCTTCCGTATCTAGCACGGAGCGTGTGTTGTCCGCAGCTTGGAAACCAAAAAGCCCTTGCATTGGAAGTACGTACCATGGATAGATGCGGATCTGCGGATTGTGCCTGGCATGCATGCAGAGGGTGCATGTGGGGGTTGGGAGGGGAGGGTGAAGCGTATGGCACGTGGGACAAGACGACAAAATCCCATAAATAACCCCCCTTCCTCCTCGTCTTTTACTTCTCTTTCCTCGCCTCGTTGCCTGACTCCCTTTCATCCATCCAGCAGCTGCGCTATGGCGTGTGCCATGGTCATGACAGCCGCGGTTCGCTAAGCGGCACGAAAAGGTACCGTTAAGGTAGAGCAACGAGAGTTACCACCACTACCAGTCGTAGTATTACTCGTACTACTGCGTAGCAAGTAGTATTTGTAGTACACGTGCGGTCTGTTGGGAGGCCAAGGTGCGGTCCTTCCCTTATCTCATTTTTTTCGGAGGATGGGGAAAGGAAAGTGCAGGAAGTTCGAACACTTTTGCATGGCGCTAACGGTGGCCTTTAGCAGGCAGGCGAAGGAGCTTAGCAGGGTCAGGAAGTTCGAACACTTTGGTACGGCGCTAACGGTAGCCTTTAGCGGCAGGCCTCGAAAAGTATAAGGGAACAGAGAGGGAAAGGTGGGCTGAATAAGTTACGGGGGGCCACAACAGACATCTTGTTCTTTGGGAGCAGCTGTGTGGCATGGAGATTTTCAAACGAGGGTTATGCCTATATCCCAAAACACAAAAACCATCACCTTATGGATGCTTTTGCCGTTTGAGGGGGGGAGGTTGAAAAGAGGCCGAGGTTTTAGGGACGGCGTTCGCCAAACACCTGGATGTGTGCGCAAGCTTGATTGTGTTTCAGCTTTCAACACTATACTACCCCGTGTCCGAGGGGCTGTTGGTGAGGTTTTGGGTTTGGGGCCGGACTTTCCGGAGGGAGATGGAAAAACACCATCTGCCGCTTTTGGCAGAGGGTGCGAGCAGCAATGAGACGGGGGAAGGTTGTGTGTAAGTCTTCCCAGGCAGGTCATGGTAATATGGGAAGACGTCGTTGACGTCGCCGACACGCGCCTGCCACGTGCGCACGTGCGGCGTCTCCGCTTACTTGAAGAGAAGGTGGGACGGGATCGTATTGGGGGGTGAAAGCTTCTTCGGGGTAGAGTGGGTGCCATCTGGAAACGCCAAGGAGGAGTAAGCCTTGGGTTTAACACATCTGGAAAGAGACCGAAGACGGCGTTTGCTGGCAGGGTACCTTTCCCCCCCTTTGGAGCGCCCTCATTTGGGGGGAGGCAGGGCAGGCCTAGTTTTAGAAAAGCATATGGCGGGGAATGTGGGAAAAGTTAACTGTTTCTGGGGTAGATTTGTTGTGCTGTTTCGGAACCATCTGAGTGTCATTTACGGAGCGGAAGAATGTTGTGTCGGGCCCGGAGGTTTCCGTTATTGGACCTCAGGAATGACAGGAGGAGGGCAGGAAGGCATCCCATTGGAAAAAGTGTAACGAGGAGGGTGTGTAAGATGCCAGGATGTCGCGTGCCGGGGAGCGTGCCCACATATGGGGTAACCGGGGTGCAAAGAATCGGTAGAAACTTTTCGTAGTTTGTGTTCTGACTCTTGATTTGCTAGACTTACTTGGCTGTGCTGTGAGGCTAATTAGCTGAAGCAAGTTCAGTGTCTTCGGGGATAGCTTGGGGAGTGGAGTGTATAGTGTTGTGTGGGGTTTAGGGAGATGGAAGAGCCGGGCATGGTATTTGCATTTTATTTTTATTCTTGAAGGGAGGTAAAGGACAGGAAGTTGTGGGGAAAAGGGTTTAAACGGCTCGGTTTGAAGCATCCTTGTTATATGCGTTTTTTATTTGTTTTAGAGTCTTCGGTCCGTGCGGAGTTGGTGGAGCAGGTGCCACATATCGCCATGTATTGCCATGAAGAACGTGAAAAACTTGGACACCTGGTTCCGCGTTTCCTTCTGCCGCTGGTCGTTCGTTACCTTACAGACATTAATAATCAGGTATAGCATAGATAACTGTCGACGTTAACGGATGACAGTTATGAAGCGGCTGTAAAAATTAAAGAAAAGGAAAAAAGACGGGAAATAACCCCTTGTCTTGTTTTATGCGTGTTTCTTTCGAAACCAGGTGAGGAAGACATCACAAGCTGCGTTGTTGGTACTACTGGAGCAGGATTTGGTAGCTAAAGGGGACGTCGAGGAGCAAGTCTGCCCTCTGTTGGTGCGGTTAACAGACATAGATGCCCACGACGATTTCCGGACAGAAGCTGTTGCTGTAAGTTGGAATCCTTCTATGCGTTTGTCATGCGAACATTTCGAACGTTTTTGTTACTGAGGGAATAAGGAACTTGAAAGAAGGGAAGCGTTTGGCTTGAAAGACATGGGAAGTGAACTGTTGTATACGTTTAGCATACGAACATTGTATTTTCGAACGTTTTGCGCTTGTTACCTTCGTTGAAGGAATAAGGAACCTGCCAGAAGGGAAGCGCTTGGCGTGAAAGGCCTTTGCGTTTTCGAACGTTTTTCCTTGCGCTCGTTACCTTCGCTGAGGAAGGAACTTGCAAGAGGGCGGAGCGTTTGGCTTGAAAGACTGTTGGACGTTTCTCATGCGAACATTGTATTTTCGAACGTTTTGCGCTTGTTGCCTTCGTGAGGGAATGAGGAACTTGCAAGAAGGGAAGCGTTTGGCTTGAAAGACATGGGTAGTGAGATGTTGGCATATCGTACCTCTCACTATCTTGTCGTTCATGTTAAGGTTTTCCAAGGCCTGTCTTATTTATACGTGTGTCGATACAAGGACGACCTTTTTGTCGGGGGGAAGCGCAGGAAAGACATGAAAAAGGCCGGCAGTCGAAGCGGGTTGGGAAATGGTGTGACAAAAACGCATATCACAGCCAGCTTTGACGAGCCGGACTTTTTTTAAACCAAAATACAGACTCCGCTTGTCTTCCCCCGTCCACCAAGTGATGTTCGAAAGATAAGTATGTATCCGAAACTGAAAACGATTGATAAGTAAATTTCCTAGATTAAACTGCGAGACAGTACGGGTCGTCGGAATGGCTGCGGTGTGTTGCTTTGGTTCATATCACAGCCATTCTTGATGAGCTGTGTGTGCTTCGAAAGCCCAACAGTGAAATTGAGGAAGGTTGAGGGGTTACTATTGCGTCGTACTTTGGTGGAAGATTCATTATTGTGACGGTAAAGTTTGCTTTAAGAAGGACATTTTCTGGATTGAGGTGCTCACAAAGTGGCTGTCATGTGTAGGTGATTCTCATTGGATTGCATATCACAGCCAGCTTTGATGAGCGCTTCGGTTTGGGGCACATTGTGTAACCTTTTTCCGGTATAGGTGCGTTACTACCGAGGGTTTCGGATTGGCCTCGCTCGTCAGAGTGGTAGTGATGTGTAGACGTTTACTTCATATCACAGCCAGCTTTGATGAGCGAGGCGGTTTTTCTCGACCGTCTAGTTCTTTAATGGTATAATAATAGATCGTTTATTTTTTTGTGAGCTTCAATTATAGTTTGGTTAAAATTATAGTTGTGAGGTTAAATTATAGTTGTAACTAAGAAAAACGTGTCCCGAACTGTATTAATTAGAATGTAATTCGACTTCTTTTCTTTTTTTGTATTCCTTGTGTGGGTTTGTGTAGTTAATGAGTCGGATGGCGCCTTTGTTGGGTCGGGACGTGACGGAAAGACTCTTCCTTGACCGCTTCGCAATCTTGTGCAATGACGCACTGTTTCATGTACGCAAAGTCTGCGCTACCAATTTTGGAGATTTTTGTGCCGTCGTTGGACCGCGGACTGCAAAAACCAATTTGGTAAGTTGCTCTTCCTTTTTCTTATTTTTCGTACCGTCGGTCTTTCGCTGGTTATGTGTCATAAAAACCGATTGCTTTTTTGTGACTTTTAACACTTCCATTACCGAGAAGCATGGAATTATTTAAGATTTATTTTAAGGCGGGCAATTTAATGTAAAGGAAACCTTTTGTGTAGTTGTCCAAGTTCTTCCGTTTATGCGAAGACGAGTTGTGGGGAGTACGGAAAGCCTGTGCCGAAGTCTTCATGTCCGTGTCACGCGCCATGCCCTTGAAAACGCGGCGACAACATTTGGCTGCCTTGTTCGTCAACTTGCTGCAAGACGAATCCCGTTGGGTGCGCATGGCAGCCTTTCAATCCTTGGGCCCTTTCATTTCCACGTTTTCCCAAGAAGGCCACGAACAAATCGAGGAAGACGATGACGGAGACGTGGAAGGAGGAGGAGGACGAACGGTAGAAGAAGAAGCTATGGATTTGAAAGAAGATTCTGCGTCACAAGCCAAGTTTATGCAGAATCTGGAGGCCAACGTCAGCACCGAAGAGAAACGGGCCAAGCTCTACCAAACAGTAGAGCAAGACACCGATGCCAAAGACTTCAATGCCTTTAATTATTGGAGAGAACCGATACCTGAAGTTGCCCTCGTCGATTTCGGATTGGAAAACGACGTTGGAGTTCATTCATCTCTGGCGCCCGCTGCTCAAGGAACCGTCTCAGAAGAGGGCGACATAGAAATGAGTAGTTTAGACGTACGTCTTTTTATTTTTTCTTAATTACGTCTTATGCGTAACGAAATATTTACCTTCTTAGAACACTTTCAATTTTTTTTATTTGTTTTCAATATTTTTTGGTTCATTTTCAATTCATTTTTATGTTTGTTTGTATCAAATAGGCTGCGTTGGAAGAATTGATGGCGCAAGTAGAGCTGGGACATGGCACCGCAACGTCACCAGGGTCAGAAACTACTCCTTTAGCCCCGCCCCAAACCCCGGTTGTCGCAGAACACGAAGGAGAACGCAACGAAACTGCAGAGTCTGTGGAGCAGAGACAGACCATTCCAACGGATGCAACTTTAGGTAAGAAAAGATTTTTTTTAAAAAAAAGTTTTTTTAATTTAATTTAATTAAAAAAATATTTAAAATTATGAAAAAAAAGACTAATTACTGTCGTATTAGGAGGGGGTAGTGGTGCAGAAGCCATTTCGCCTGAAAACCCATTGCCTATTCCGTTGATCACGACGGAAGATACAGATGAGGTGCCCAGTTACAGTCCGTTTGCCAATTCGCTCATGTCCAGTCGCCCTCCGCCTTTATACGGGGTCGCCGCTGTGTATGACTTGAACGAGCGCTCGACGAGCGGTAGCGGTTATTACGATGGGAGCCGGCGCAAGTCGGATTCCAGCGTAAGTAGCAGCAGCGGAGGCATTCCGCCCCAGTTACGCAATATTGTCCGCGCCACGGGGACGCAGAGTATCGTGCCACAACCCTTGATGGATCACTACCTCTACATGACGGACCCCTATTACTTGGATACGGTCGACTCGGAAATCACTCGTCACTGTGCCTTCAGCCTGCCGGCCGTGGCTTGTACGCTAGGACGCCAGCACTGGCCGGTTCTGCGCGAACTCTATGAAAGTTTGGCGGCCGACGTGCAATGGAAAGTACGGCGCACCGTAGCCGCCAGTATCCATGAAGTCGGGGCCATCCTGGGCCAAGATTTAGTAGAGCAGGACCTGGTACCTGTTTTCGATGAATTTATTAAAGATTTGGATGAAGTCCGAATCGGCGTTTTGAAGCATCTGGGCGAGTTTTTCAGGGTATGTATATCTGTCTCTACCTTTTCTACCTTATTGCACTTCTGTGCTTCTAAAGTCCAAGTTTCCACGGTTAAGCATAGCAAATCGCCCTTATTGCGAGTTCCATGTTACTAGAGTCCAAGTTTCTACTATTAAGCGTAAGCAAATCAGCCTTATTGCAATTCATTGTTACTAAAGTCCAAGTTTCCACGGTTAAGCATAGCAAAATCGCCCTTATGGCAATTTCCGCGTTACTAAAGTCCACGTTACAATGGCTGAGCATAGCAAAATCGTCCTTATCACAATTTCCGTGTTAGTAAAGCCCATAAAACATAGGTATGTATTAAAAACGGGGGTTATTTCTTCAGCTTTTAGGCGAAAAGGAAAAACGGGCGTATTTACCGCGTTTGGCCGATTTCCTGAAATTGGACAACGAGCAGAATTGGAGATTTCGATTGGAATTGGCTGAACAGTTGCAAGGCATTTTGCCTTTGTTCGGGCCAGCCGATATAGGAGCCAACATTGTTTCTTTGGCGTTAGTTTTGGCTGCAGATCGAGTGGCTTCTGTTCGACTTCAAGCACGCCATCTGGTAATTAGAGATTTTATTGCTTTGCCTTTTTAAAAAATAATAATAGTACCAATAATAAAAAAAATTTAACCCATAAAGGTGAGCCTTATCATCGCTCAACTGTCACAAGATGGCGCAGAGGATGCACGCAAGCTACGGTCGCACGTCATTACGGAATTGGTTCAGAAATTTTGCCAAGGAACGCGTTGGGTATGGCGCCAGACTTACGTCAACATTTGCGGACAGTTGTTGGCAGACCAGGCTGTTCCGAACCACGTTTTTGAACAAGAACTCCTGCAGCCTTTACTCCGCCTCCGGTGGGATCGAGTTGCCAATGTGCGCCTGGCGTTAGCCAAGGTTTTGAGTGAAGAGCTGGAACAAAATGGTAAAATTAAACATTTTTTTTAGACATTTCACTTGTAATGCGTATTGTGAAAGTTGCTAATCTTTTGATTTTGTAGATTACTATAAAGCGTGTGCCACTTCCCAAGTCTGGATGGATACAATGACTCAGTTGAAAGCTGACGAAGATCGCGACGTTCGTTTCTTCGCTGGGGGCAATCCAAACCCGATTATGTCTTCAGCAGAACCCAAGCCAATTGTTAACGACGATAGTGACATACCTCGTGTGGAAGTTTTAGAGGAGTATTAGTCGAAAGGAAGAGTGCATGATTTGGGGGGGAGGGGCTCGTTGTTAAAAGGAAAGAATGTTGGTTTTTCTGCATCCCTGGCCTGGAATATCAAGTCAAATTCGCGTCTGTGATCTCATGTAATACATCAAGGACTTCTGTTGCTTGGCCAAAAAATCTGTCAAATCTGTCATTTTAGCAACATTGCAGCTTCAAATCCATAGCAGGTATAGCTCTCTCGCTTTCCCGGATTCAAGAAATAAATAAAAAAAATATAGAATGTTTCTTAGGAACTATAATTCCCCATTAAACGCCATGGCAGGGATTCCAGCTCGTTGATTTGTGCATCGTGGGTGCTGTTAAATATTGTATACCTGTAAATGTTCTGAAAATCCACTCATGCCTTACGCTTACCAAATTTACCTTCTTTGGGACATTCCTTGGTTTCCGCAGTAATTGAAATTGATGGATTCGCAGTTTGGTAGAAGGTATGTATTGTACAAACTAAAAAGGAAAGAAATGTATGTTTACGCCATCGGGCATGAATTCCGATGGTGTAACTGTCATTCAGCAACAATGAAAGTCCAGAGCAGTGAGCAAGCCGGTTAGCTATTGGCTGAACACAAGAATGAATTCATTCGTTGTTGCTAACAGCGAATACCTTTCGAGACTTCTTTTTGGATATAAAGATACAAGTATCGTTAGTATAAAGATATCACATAAGAAAGCGAATTGTGTAACTGGGGCGAAGACATTTCGCCTGGTCGTTTATTTTTGCATTTCGTTAAAAACCACACGTCGGAAAGCGGAAATTACTACATGAAGGCAGTTCCTATGATCTTCCATATTTTTTTCTGTTGGAAGAGGTATGTGCATATACGCAATAGGATACACTTCAGAGATAAGGGTAGACAGGGGAAACAAATTAAGGGTAGAAAGGTGGGGGTGGCTGATTCTCAAGCAGGGGTGCTACTACAATTTTTTATAGGTCTCAAAACATAATCCTTTTTTTTGCAGCACAGAAAAAGAAACAAAATATACGCAGTAAAAACTTGGCTCATTCGCTTTTCCCAAGCAGACAAATAATCGACAAAAGATTGGTACAAACACCGCGCTAATTAAATTTTCTTTTTTTTTGGAGATGAAAACAAAATTTTCCTTCACCACCCGGGATTTCCTATTGCCACACTTGGGGGACTAGAGTTATAAAAAATATTCTAAAATAATAATTGAGACCACTGCACCCTAATCCTTTCTTTTAACTTAAATTAAACTTAGCTTGCATAACTGAGACGCTAACGCAACGTAAAAATATGCTAGTTAACTTTAAAAGGAAAATTAACTTTCGAAGAAAAGAATAATAAACTACCCACAAAAACTATCTACCAAGAATCCAAATTCAAATCAGTGAAAAACTTTCTATAATACAGCTTTATAATGGGTCACTTTTTGTTTTTGTTTCGCTTTTCTGTTTCTGATCTGCTCAACTAAGACACTGTCTTTCTCACTTCCACGGGAGACCGACTTCCCTTTGGAATATAAACATATTGTGTAACCCTTAAGGAAGGTGGTCATCGACAAGGAAGATTATAAACTTGGCCATTTTTTTTCTTTTTTTTTTACGCTCTGGGTGAACGTTTAGAAAATGGCACTTTTTTGTCAAGAGGGCAATTTGTACAATTTTCCTTTCATAGTTTCTATTTAGTCATCATCCTCTTCCTGAACAGGGCAAAAGGTTCTTGAGCTTTCTTCCTTGTTTTTGCTTTTAGGCGGAGTCAGCATTCCGTGAGCCAAAATGGGACTGTGTCGGTCATCCATCAAACTGGCTCGCTCATGGGCGGTTTCCTAATATAACAAAAGGTAAGCATATATAACACCCTTTTCCCAACAGGTTCTTCTGTTTCAGAACCCGGAGATAAAGTGACACTACGCTTGTCATATTGTTGCAAAACGTTCTCCGGAAAAAGAATGACAAACGGTAGCTTAGGTTAACGATTCTCACCAACTTTCGTTGATGAGAATCGTTAAAACTTGTTCTTTCTTTCAGCTGAAGAGAAAAATTCATTGTTCAAAAATGACAGAACGGTGTCATATTTGACACTTTCTTTCACTCCATTAGCTGAAAAAAGAAAAATTCATTGTTCGAACGTGACACACTAGTGTCATTTAACAGCGGGATTGACTAAATCAGGAGAACGTGTTGTTTTTTGCTACTACAAAACTGACTTACCAATAAGTGAAGGCTGACGGTGTGAGTCTGAATATTATGCGAGTCTTCTAAGGGGATTTGGGGGAACGTTCGCAGCTCGGCCAGACCAGATTCTTTCAACGTTAAGGCATAGGGCGTCATCCAATGGACGCAGTCGGAGATATCTTCCCACGTGAAACCTACAAATAGAAATGGAGAATGTTTTTTTTTTAAATTTTATTTTAAGATAGCTGGGTTAGCTTCGTCTAGCTTAGCTAGCCTGGCATTTACCTGTTGCACTGAGCGCACTTTTAGGTCCAGCTGTGTGGTACAGTGCCGCCGAGGCTAAGAGACTGTAAGGGAACTGTAGACTGTTAATGTCCATGATGCACAAGTCGACCAACTGAGCGGCTTGTACGAAGAGGACACCCGAGTACTGTCGTAATTCGACGGCGGAGGTGGTGCCTTGCGAATTTCGGGTGGGACCCACGTTTTCCTTTTGGTCTTCGGACGACGAAAACTGCGCAGACGACGTTGAACGCGCACCGCATTCAACTTGGAGGTAGATGTTGAGCCAGTTGTTGACCGTCACGGGTGACAAGTCCCAGTTCAGACTCTGCCGGAAGAGAAACCTCATTAGCCATCAATTTCAATCGTTTTCAGGTACTAAAGTAATAAAAAAACTAATTGTTTGTATTTTTTGTTTACCTTCATGATGACTAGTTCCTTCTTTACTACTTCAGCTTCGGTGCATGCTCCGTCAGTTACGTAAGCGAATTCACTCAGCTTGGGGGGGTAGATCTCTTCAATTTTGGCTGCGATAAAAAGGCAGGTAATTCCTGAAAAATAGCAAAAAAACGTTAAAAAATATTCAGAAAATATAAATAATAAGTTATATATAACGAATTTGTTATTCTATAATAGATTCCGTTATTACCGATCAGTTGGAGTTGCTGTTTGGGTATATCGGCTTGCGTTGCCAGGTACCGGTCTAAGTAATCGACTGCCAAGTAAAACGTTTCCCTGTGTAACCGGTAAACCTCACACACCTAAAAATAAAAAAATAAAATATTTTAATTTCAGTTTCCAATCTCGGTAGGAAGGGCATACCTCAATCAACCAGTCAAGCAAAATGGCCCTCATTTTGGCCTGCAAACTGGGGTGCTTTCCCAATACAGAGGCATCTCTTGCACTTCCTAAGCGGGCATCTTTTTCGCATAATAGATTCCATACGTCACTTGGGTCCGCCCAGCTAAATGCGGGTAAAGGACTACCACGCCAATGAACTGGGCTGCAAATAGGTGCACGGGGACGGAATCTGGGCAAGAGCGAATTAGGACCCTCGCAAGAGAAAGCGGTCCCCCTTTTTTGTTCTTTTTACTTTTGCATGGAAGACGTAACGTGTTCGATTAAAAACGACTTGGAGCTTTCGCTCGGACTGCTCGAACTGCTGCTATTTCTGCTCACGTTTTTGAAGCAGAGTTTCTCCTCGTCGGAGGAATCCCGGTTCTGCTCATGACACGGCTGGCGCGACCGGTTCATTTTAGGTTCCTTTTCAAAATAGTCCTAGGCAAGTGCGTCACATTATAGTAAAGGTAAAAACATCAACAAAAGGCTAGGAAAAATGGGGAAAATACCTCTATAGACTCCGATTTGCGTTTGCGGCTCAGAATGGCTGGCGCTGCTCGGGGGTCTTGTCTGGGTTGGCGAGAACTGCAAGGGGAAAAGGAACTAGTACAAGTCCCTTGCAATAGTGCGCACACATGCTTATACCTCTTTTTCGACATGGTAGCTTAGCGAACAAACGGGAGACTTTGCAGTGTTTTCGAGTAAAGAAATGCTCAAAATGCTCGTGTGGAAGCCTCAACCACATGCACACTATCCCAGACCTGCAAAACGGAACAGTAGAACTTGTTAGTACATTACCACCAGATACATATTACGTTCCATTCCGATTTTGCACGTACATGCGATATTACAATTTTTGGCGGCATTCTTGGGCTCGATTAAGGTAAAAAAATGAGTTCGTAATCGATATTTTCGAACAATGAAATGAGACCAGCTGATGTGTGGCATTAAGTGTAAACAGAATCAGATAAAGCAGCTAAAACTTGCCCGGAAAGGCCAGCAAATTTGCTGGAGTTATTTAACTTCGCTAATACTTTATGCCTCAGCATCCCACCCGAATTTCCGGTTCTGGTATAACTGAGATTAAAGAGAAAAAAGTCTGCAAGCCAAATTCCTGTGTCAGTGCCCCCCACCATGGTCGACCCAAGGACGCATCAGACACGTAGCAGGTAAAACCCGTCAAATATTAGCGGGCGTCATTGGTTTTCGCGAAATTATAGCTTATCCGAATCACGGGAAACTGAGCTATTTAACGAGATTATTTTGGTATTTTTTGGCACACTAGAACCCATCCTAACCTTGGCCTGAAATACGATGTACTTAGGCCTTTCTCCCGGGTTTGGCGCCCAGTCTGCCGAACAATGGTGCGTTCGCGGCAACTACTTGAGGCCCTAAAATTACCTCTTTCACTCGGAATTTTGCACTCGAAAAAATTAACACACTAGCTGACACTATTAGCTATCCAGGGAGGTGATCAGAATAACTGTGGGTCAATGGGGCTGTGAATTAAAAAATATTTGCTGTGCGACTTACCCTCCTTGTTGGCCTCCTAGTGCGAGTCTGGCCGTGGCAGCGGCGAGCTCAGTGCAGAACGGAAGGCAGGAAAAAGAACCCGGTTTCTGTGTCTAGAGGTTACGGGTTCCAGTTTCTGGCTCGCGGCAGGAACACCAAGCGAAGCCCGGTATCAAGGGTGCGGTAAGGCCGGACTTCAGAGTGCGCCAAAACGAACAACGGGACGCGGGGAAGGACGTGGCATCCGCACCGGAACCGAGAACTAAGGCGCCGGATCCCGTTTGCGCGGGAATGGGGGGAAAAGGCGCTCGAAACGAACTAAAACAACTGGACACTCGATTGTTTCATAAACGCGCTACTGTATTAGGAAGGGCATTATCTTATCAGGCGGAGCGTTCGTAACATGGGGTAAATGAGTATGTAAACGGAAGTTCTTTTTACGGTAAGAAAATATACGCTTTTTCACAGACGCTTTCGCGCGCGCGAAAGGAATTACGATTTTAAGTTTTCGTTGGGTACCTCGATTAATATAAAGCCTTTAAAGATTAGTACGGGTGACGAGGGTGCTTAATGCATGTGGCCCGGCTGCACATTTTTTTTGTTATCGAACAATTGACGCCGAACGGCAGATGCATTAACGGCATGTGGTGTAAAGTGAAATAGCGGCATATGCTGCAATGCTGCCAGGCAAAGCACACATCTGTACACACGAATTATTAGTCGAACCCCAATGTGCACCCTATTTTTCCCCTATTCACTACTACCCCTCCTTTTGTATTTCCGCTCCTGGGCCTTCCAGCTCAAAAACGTAACAATACCTGCTGTACATTACCATGGCGCCAGGTACTCTGCTCGTGATGCCTTTTGTGCGATCCCGTGATTTTTGTGTGGTAGGGACACTCGGTGTGTGATCCAATCCAATCCCTAATTCCTTAGCTCAGCATGAGCGGAAATATGCGAGATCAAGACTGAACTTGAAGTAGGTACTGTAATTGGAAGTACATTTATTGTTTGATCAGCTTGAAATTTCCTTTATTAAACTTGTTAATGAAAAACGAATATACAAACTCGAACATATGTAAGACAACAAGAGAACAATGTATTTGAAGGCTTTAGGAGATTATCTCATAGCGAAATACACTGTCTTTAGTAATATGCTATTGTTTCTGATGGTTTTACAACAATTTCCATCCTGTTGGAAATTATACAGCTTCGTTCCATGGACCATAGCCATCCCAACCGTGCTGTCTATTTGAATTTGGCGGGTTGTGTGGTGGCGCTGATGTCGCTTTTTTCACCGAAGTTCTCCGATAAGCCTTCAGCGGCCAGTTGTAAACAGCAAACAAATATGTACAGAAAACGATTAATTGCGATTGGAAGCGTGATTGGTGCAGCTGGAGTTGCCTACGGAATGACTCCCGATGGAAGAGAATCAATAACAGGCATATTAAGGTTTGGAAGAGCTACTTTCACGGTAAATACCAACGTACCACGCCATATCTTAACAGTTCCCTATCTGAACAGTTCCTAACAATGAATACTGAATAATTGAATTCTTTTAACAGTCAGGAACTGTTTTAATGAGTACTTCTTAGTAGGTAGCACGAATTGCCTGGGACTACAATAGAACACTTTACTCCGGAAAATATGATTTTACTGCCGCAGATTACCTAGACGTTAAGTCAGGCGTAAGTATTAAATTAACTATTAATTAACATTACCTTCTTGGTAACACATTTCTTGTACATACTAATAAAGAAGTTGGTATATTTGTATAATACAGGTGCATCAAAGATCCGCGGATAGGCTTTTAGGACTATGTTTAGCTAATGGAGGCGTTTTTATTAAAGTGGGGCAGCACGTGGGAGCTTTGGAGTACATTGTACCTCCCGAGTACGTGAAAACCCTGAAAGTACTGCACAACAAAGTACCTCCCATAAACTTCGATGATGTACTGCAAGTAGTTAAGGAAGACTTGCAAAAAGACGTAATATCTATCACATACCACGTTGAATCAATGCTAACCGCTTTTCAATTTAAGCCTGCAGAACTTTTCACAGAAATAGACCCAACTCCGTTGGGTGTAGCATCTTTGGCTCAAGTGCATAAAGCTAAATTAGCGAGTGGGGAAACGGTGGCTTTAAAAGTCCAGCATCCTTTAGTTAAATCCCATGCGCAAGTCGACATTAAAACTATGGAAGTACGTAAAAGAAGTATACAACTTTCTTTTAAGACTAAAAGACTCAAAGACTCATTCGTTGTCCTAGTTCTTGGTACGGACGGTAGCTTGGGTATTCCCTGATTTCCAATTCATGTGGTTGGCTGAAGAAACTAAAAGAAATTTGCCCAAAGAATTGGACTTTAGAATCGAAGCTGAGAACTCTGAAAAAATAGCCAAGCAGTTTGCGAATTTCGCGTGGTTTAGCGTAAGTGATTTAATGAACTTGAAGCACTTTTAAACGACTTTTAAAGACGTATTTTTATAAAGGTACCCAAAGTGTATTGGGACTTGTCTACCTCCCGTGTTTTAACCATGGATTACTGCGGAGGGTCCTATATCGATGACGTGCAATACATGGACGCACAAAAGATTGACAAACGCCAAGTGGCCTCTTGCGTAAGTCATTTATACTCTGAAATGATCTTCGTGCACGGTTTCGTGCACTGCGACCCCCATCCGGGTAACGTGAAAGTGGAAAAGACCAAAGGAGGCTTTAAAATCCATCTTTTAGATCATGGGCTTTACACCGTAAGAAATTTAATAATGCGAATTTCTTTGTGTATTTACTAAAATTGTCCTTTTCTTTTTTAAAATTTACTTATTATAGCAATTAACTGATGAATTCCGGGAACTTTACTCCCAGTTGTGGTTAAGCATAATCCGAGCCGATATCCCAGCTGTTCAAAGAGTTTCGGTGGCCTTGGGAGTTGGCGAACTCTATGCCCTTTTCGCGTGCATGCTCACTGCACGTTCTTGGACTGCTGTTCAACAGGGAATAGATAGAGAGCGGTTTGATACTAACGAGGTACTACATCTTTAAAAAATTAAAATGATCCGAGGAAAGATTTTAAAATACTTGCACGACGCTTTGTCGCCTTAGCAACTGGAAATCCGATCGAATGCTGCCCAATATTTAGTCCAAGTAGCGGATATCTTGAACCGCGTACCGCGGGAAATGTTGCTCGTATTCAAAACCAATGATCTTCTTCGTAGTTTGGATAATATTTTGGACAACAGCGACAGGTAGAATCTACTTTCCTTTTTCATTCTTTGTTTGCTTAGAGTTGACTAATGGGTGACTTTTTGTTCTAATAGGATGACGTCTTTTATAACAATGACCAAGTGCTGCTTGACAGCCCAGTTCATGAGGGAGCGAAGGTTGTGCACTAGTTGGTTGTGTCGGCTGAGTATTACTCTGCAGCATTCTGTAGCCCAATTCAAGGTCTTCGTCTATCAAGTTTACTTGTGGGGATTACATTGCAAACGTTCCATGCATTTGCTTTGCTAGTAGTTTGCTTTGTTATAGTATAGCCGTGCAATGAACTGGTACCAGTGTGGAAGAATAGTCAGGACTGTCTTCCAGGGCTCAAAAGTTATTATAAATTAAAGTCATTTTCATATAATACATGCCTAGATTAAGCGGGATTCCCCAGGTTTTAATTTAGTGTAGGTTTTATGATTGGAGTCGTTTTCTTGCGGTAAAAGAAAAAGTTCTTGTAATCTTTGAATGTTCAACCTTATCTTTCGGCTTTGTTTAGATTAAAGCAAAGGGAACTAACTGACATCCCTATAAAAACCGACTTCCGTATCACCGAGAGGATGGGAAGGATATACATACGCCGACAGGAGATTGAATGAAAGGGTCTCCTCTGTTTAAGCAGAAGTGGCTCTCGGTTGAAGATTCGTGACTGTATAGAACGCTATATATAACCTCCGTATATGCTTCATGCAGAAAATAATTCTCCTGGACTATATATAAGGAGGCTCTGGTAAAGACTCCATAACGTTTCTTGCTATGGAGTTTAAAAATCTCAGTTGCCTTTTCTGTGAATCATTTTCATTTTTTTTAATTACTTTTATTTGTTTTGTGCTGGTCAATGTATGGTATGGTACTGGGGGAATGCGTCTGATCAACGAACGTTTATTTAGAACAGTTTCATTTATTACTTCGCTGATATATACTTACACAATCCCTAGCAATAGTACGGTACGTGCTGTTTATTAAGAGAGGTTCATTAGAGCTGGAAGGGCTGTTTTTTATTCCGCAAAAGGCTGAAGTAAACGAAGGGATGAACTGTACGGGCATCCGTGAAAGAATCAGTGAAAGGATTTATGCACCCACAGGTAAATTGAAGAAAAAAGAGACTCGGCGCGAGGGCGTAAGCTTGATAAAAAGCCCTCCAGCAACTTAGAAGCGGTCAGTGGTCTGAGAGTATCTGAGAGTATTGGATGCGCTTAAAGTAAGGGTGTAGTGGTGTGAACCATGTCGACGGGCTACGATCTGCTGCTGGAGCAAACGGGGCACTATGGGTCTTACCAGAAACGAAAACTTCTGTACATGTACTTCGCAGCTGTCATAATATTCATGCCACGACTGGCCTGGATGCTGCTGGGAGCCACTCCGCCTCATAGATGTCTCTTACCTTTCGAAGAAGCGGGTGCAAATTTCACTCTACCGGAGATCATTCGTAATTCAAGCATTCCGCGGAATTTGGCCAACCAGAAATGGTCGCAGTGCTCGATGCTGGTTCCGAATGAATCTACCCATGGAGACTTTAACGAGATACCGTGTGATAACTACGTGTACGACAATGGAGGTCAGCAATCTAGCGTGGTGGCGGAAGTAAGCAGTCTTTTTGTATTTCCAAGTTATTTTCTAAGATGGTGTTTTAAGTGGGATCTGGTGTGTGGGAGATCTTGGATGAGAGCAACGGCCCAAGCTGTATTTGACAGTGGAATTTTGTGTGGTTCCATCCTTTTAGGCATGTTGTCAGATAAGTATGTAGTACGTTCTTCTAAAATGTTTGCGTAGTTTCTTAATTTCTTCGCTTGATTTCTTTGATAGTTAGTATTTCTTTCTTTGATAGTTAATATAGCTATCATATGTAACTTAGAATTGGACGCAAAACCACGTTATGTCTGGCCATCGTGGTAACAAGTATTGTCGGAGCCCTTATCGGGGTTATGCCAGAATTGTACAGCTTTATGGCCTTGCGCTTTGTCGTTGGTTTTACTTCAGCCGGCACTGCAGCACTTTTCGTTTTGGGTACGCTTCTAAGAGTCGAACTAATCGAAGGTTGGAACTATTTAGCATTTTTTAAATTTTTTATGAAGGTGTGGAACTTCTTGGTCCAAGGGATCGAGTAATTCCTGGCGTTGTGTTTAATTATTTCTTCAGCATAAGCTTCTTCCTGTTCGGGTTGTACGCGTACTTAATACCGGATTGGAGATGGCTGCAGATTTCAATTAGTTTAACGGGACTGATCTTGATACCATATTGGTGGTAAAAAGTGGAAAGGTCGACTCTGTATTAGAGAGATTGACGAAATTGTATTAGGATATTGCCGGAATCAAACCGCTGGCTTATTATCAAGGGCAAGTTAGAAGAAGCGAAACGAAATATCCTCCAAGCGGCTAAGGTGAACAAGGTACACATAGACCCTGCACATGTTGAGCGGGTTTTGCGAGAGGCACATGCGAGTGCCAAGAATCAAGGCGGGAAGAAGCAAACGAACAAAACCGTCAAAGATATTCTGGTACATCCTGAGCTCCGTCTTCTCGCATTGAAAATTTGCTTTATCTGGTGAGGCATTCACTATACAGTTGTTCTTGTACTGATACAATATTCTAATGTACGTGCTTTCAGGTTTACCGGTAATGCAGTGTATTGGGGGCTGAACTTTAATGTATCCAATCTGGGTGGTAATCTGTTCCTCAACTTCTTGATTTCGGGTGCAGTGGAGTTTCCTGCTTATACGTCACTGTTTCTCTTCGACAAATATGTGGGAAGACGGGGTTCTCTCTCTGGATTGTGCCTCACCGCTGGCGTTATGCTCCTCGCCACTGCTTTCGTACCTGGAGGTATGTACCGCGCGGTTCGTAGCTCGGTTCCTTGGTGTGCGAAGTTGTACAGTTAAGGTTTTCGGTTATAAAGTTATACTTGAAGTCATACGCATACAAGTTAAACGAGTTGCGAATTGGCCACACAAAATGCTGAACTATTTTAAAGCAAATTCGGGAATCTTAGATATGGCTTGGTTAACGATCACTTTCGCGATGGCGGGCAAAATGGCGATTGGCGCTGCGTACGCCTTGGTGTACATCTATACCTCCGAACTGTACCCCACCGTTGTGCGCAATGCTGGCATGGGAATGTCGTCCACATCGGCTCGAATCGGTGGAATAACAGCTCCTTACGTTCTTTTACTAGTAAGTACCTTTTCCCCTATATGTTCTGTACTTTCTAAGAAAAAGTGAGAAGAAAACTGGGTTTTCTTAGGCCGATATTTGGAAACCTTTACCTATGGTTTTGTATGGATGCTTGGCGGTCATGGGTGGACTTCTGGCACTATTGCTGCCGGAAACTAAAGGCCTACCTTTGCCTGAAACCATGGAAGATCTGCATTTTAAGACAAAGTAAACTTTGTATTAGCTGTTGGTCAGACTAATTTACTGTGAATTTTAAGGTCGAGATCGAGAGTGGAGGTGGAACTGGCTGACAAATTGCTAACTACTGGAAGTTAACGTTCCCTGTGGGCTACCCGCTTGATGTATGGTAATGTATCTAAAGAAAACTTCAGGATCATTGTCCGAAGTGTGCCTGACTTCCAATACATTGTGGAAACTATTTCCTAAAGCGATTTTTCTAACGTAATGGAGGAGAGCTGTGGCATATGCTTATTTCGTTAAGCATATTCATCCAAAACTTGAAACAGAAATTTAAAATAAATTTAACGCTATATTTTTTTTAAATATCTTAATAAACATATCTTAAAACGCTGCATCAAAGATTTAGATACATAATTTATTTAAACTTATTAAAGTTACGAAAATTTAAACTAAATCATATATATAAATCTTTTGACAGTTCACTTCGGAATTGTTCCACTTGGTGATGTAATAATCAAATTTCGTCATGTTTTAAATCTTGTTTTGTCAATCAACGGAAAAAACGATTGCGATACAGTATCGTACTATACGATACCAAATTCCTTACCTGCGGTCTCACAAGGCCAGATCCTGTAACAAAAATGCGTTGTGCGCGGGGAAGTTTTAAAGGGCAATAGCCAACGACATAGCATATTGATATTTGGATGGATTCTTATTGTACACATTATTCTAAGAACGGGAAAATTTGTTTCAAATTTTTCTGAC
>JAGJRO010000524.1:0-25619 GCA_022832285.1 Lepidurus apus apus
AAGATCAATTTGACAGTAGTGTTGATCGAAAATTAGGAATTGGATTACGGGCAAAATGTCATGGTAGGAGTTTGTTGAAAACCGCTATCCCTACACAGTTTGTTAGGCCGGCGCGGCTGTGTGTGGGCTGCGAAGTCCACCCAAACCTCGGAAAACCTCCGCTATTGAGAAAAGACAACGTCATAACGTAAATAAACTCCTACATTTACGCTCAGCTACAATGCTACGTAATGTTACAACACTCATACTGCCGCTTGGCTCTGCCATTNCTGCGAAGTCCACCCAAACCTCGGAAAACCTCCGCTATTGAGAAAAGACAACGTCATAACGTAAATAAACTCCTACATTTACGCTCAGCTACAATGCTACGTAATGTTACAACACTCATACTGCCGCTTGGCTCTGCCATTACCGACCTTTCACGTTTCAGCCACGTAAGGCTCAAACTGGTATAGGCCTGAGCACATTCTTGAATTACTGGCACAGGAATGACAAACGACTGGTCCAATTCCGTCCCTTCATCCTCTATAATGTGGCTTCTATCAAAATAATCGCCCTCTTCGAAACCTTCGCCATGTTACTCGCTTTGTATACACGAAACACAGGTCTGTGGTGCGCCAAGGTGCCGTGGTTCCCCAGGTTGACGTCACAGCACCACGTGACCGCGCTGGGCCATTGGCAAAAAGTCCGATTTGAATTTTAGATTTCTTATGTTCTGAAATATCTCAGTTTTATTTTCGCGTATGATAAAAAGACACATAAAACTGGAAACTAGATTTTTTGCTCCTTTTTATAAGACAAAGTTGTTTTTTGGTGGCTATTGCCCTTTAAGCTTAAAGAAAGAAAAGCATATGCTTGTCCGTGTTGATAAATGTAAAAACCTCCGTACTGACAGCAAAGTAGGCCTCTTAAGAATATACAATTTCGGGATTACGGATTAGGCCTAGTGCGTCTCATACCGTTTGGCCACAGTACATATCTCGCCGGGAGGTGTCATTGAAGGGGAAAATGGGGTCAGACCCAAATGTCAGGATGTAATGAAAAGGGCAGTCGAGTAGTACGGTATGGCAAAGAGGAGGAGGAAGAAAATAACTTTCCTTGTCCCACTTAACGATCTAGTGAGGCTAGCCTTCCTTAGCAATAATATATGAGGTCGGAGGGAAGGGAGAAAGTTTCAGGACGAAATCATTTACGCGTTTTCCCCAGCCGGAGATAACAAGGAAAAAGACTCACGCAAATAGATCAGTTTTCACTTTTTTTCTCTAGCCCGTGGTTTCCCCCCTTGTGAAATCATTTAGAATAGGGCCAGGTTTCTTCGCGTTGAATTCAACAGTATGTAGACGCAACGAGTACCTTGGCGAAAGATTTCTCTTTATGGTTGCTACACTTATTGTCACTCATGCATGTGCGCATGAGAAAGTTTACATTGACACCTTTGAACCCTTCAAGACAATACCTCGCAAGAATATGCAAGTGAAAGACAAGAAGGGGGGGGGGGCAATGAAATGGAGCTGGACGGATTTTAGCAGATTTGGATGCAATCCTGGTTGGTGGAAGTTGAAGGGCAGTGGTCCAGCGGTAGAGTTTGTTTGAGATGACGGCATGGAGGATGAGGTATTGCGTAGCGGGTTTTTTTTATTAGCTTTATAGGTTTCGTGGTCTGCTGTGCGGCAGGATAATGGGCATATAGGTGTAGCTTTCTCCTCCTCCAGGAAGTCCAGTGTATCAAAGTTGCAGCTTTTGCCAAGCTGGAATGATACAACTGAATGTAAAAGCCTAAGCGCTTTCTCCTCAAGTCCCTTTGTAGTGTCGTTTTGGGTAACAGACTAAACAACCCAATCTTCCGGATGCTATTTAATACCATCATCGCAATTTCAAATTCTAAACAGGATTCTTGTCTTGTTTATTTAATACTCCATATCGTTCCATTCTAGAGCATCTGAATACGGCATGGGTTAGTGTCACATCGCATGGCCTATTGTTCACTTGTATAAGAGAGCTTTCTCTTTCACTAAGAATCAGGTGACGACTTGTGGGGGGCAATAATGCTGGGGTATTTTGTTGTCTAAAGTGTTTGTTTGGTTTGAAGTGTCCGAAGCTGGAAAACGGTGTCATGAGCTGACCCCGTTTTCCCGGCAAGGAGTACTCAACCGTCACCCAATTCTGCTCTCTGGTGCTAAAATATATCCTTCGCAGCCCTTACACAAATATGTAAAATAGAGAAAAAACAAAAGTAACTTCCCTTTTTGTCTTTCTGTACCAAACCAGTGTCCTCTTGCAAGCCAGTCTTAGTCTACGTTATGGCTCAAAACCGTGTTTGGAAACCCTTCGCTACAGGTATACTTTGAATGCCAAATCTGTGAAGTGGAGAAAGTCATGGGACCGGAACTTTCCCAACTCATCTCCCGGTCCCGCAACTTTCACCTCGCAGCTCAGGATTGTACCTTGTGAGGAACATTTTCCTTGACTTGCATACAAAAAATTAAACTTCAAAACTTGCTCTGGAAGAAAGGTTTTGCTGAAGAAAAAGTTTAATTGATGAAAACAAGCGGGGAAGATTACATTAGATTTTAACACCAGATTCCCAGCGATAGGGTGGACGCAAATGAGAGCAGTAGGACAGACGTCATCTGTTCGTATGGTTAATACTAATTAGACTAGTTGGGGTTGGCAGTTGCCAAGAATACGTTATAACGTGAGATTTTTCACTGACCATTAATACGTCTGTCCCATTTCGTGGTGGAAAAACAGAAGGACAAAAGAGGCCCAAGTAAGGTTTCTGGTTTTACCTTACCGCTGTACTGTACTGTACACATTTTTACGCACTCACCTAAATAGGCAAGCCACGCACCGGTCTGTAGATGTATCCGTTATTGTCGAATGCACATGTTCCACAAATTGTAAACACTTTTGTGGTAAAGAACAAAAAAGAAGGTAGTTTCGTCAAGCTTCAAAATTACAAGGAGACTTTTGTCTTAGCACTATAAAATTGAAATATAACTTTTGCACTGATGGAAAATGGTTCTAAGGCTTGCGTCGGTTTCGTTTCAGATGCAGCAGTTCAAGAGTATTTCCAAAGAGCGCGCTGATTTTGAGTTACGCACCGTAAAGCCACGTCCAACACCTGCCTCGTCTCCCGTTCAACTGGTGTGCATGTACCGCTAGAGCAGAGGAAGAAAGAAAGGTAGTACGATCTTCCTTCCAGTGCATTTACGAAGTCGTACACTCTATAGCAAGCGGATCAGAAAGAAACTGTAAAGAATAAAAAGTCTAAATCTTAACACACTGCTGAAGCAGCACGACGGGAGAGCGAAATGGAATGACCAAGGACTCTTTTTGACCACTTATTTTCACCACTGGGACTACTGGCCCTTTCTCCATGCAAAAGAAAGTGGGCACGCAGTGGAATACTTTTTCATAAACTAGAAAAAGCAAGAAACTTTGTAGCGCCCTTTCTCGCTTTAAGGCTTTGTAATGAAAGCTCTTTTGACGGCCCTAAACTGGCCGCAAAAACAAACTTCAACTTCTATTTCTTTTTTCTTCTTTCTTGGCAGCTATGTCAAGCTAGAAATTTGTGTGAAGGACGGGTTTTTACGAGGATTTAAAATAGGTAAACTCTTTCTACCCACTTGTAAGTTTTTTCTATTGAAAAGGACTAGTTAGCCAGAAAAAAACACTAATTAATGCTTTGTAGACATTAATTAGATATTTTAATTTTATGCGTCGTTTCCTGATTTTACGTCATTTTGGATCGGAAATAGCTGGAACTTGTGGACATTTGCTTAGAGATATTGTCATATATTGTCAGTTATGAATATACTTTATCAGTTTGTAGTCAGTATTTAACGTTTAATCTAAATCATTAGCGTCTTTTGTTTGAATATTCGAGTTAGGGTCGGGAAGGGCTGTATGGGAAGTGCTATAAGGGAAATGCTGCTGCCTTGAAAGAAAGAAACAAAAAATAAAGATTAGAAAAAAAAAGAAAATCACATGACCAAGGAACGGGACATTTTAGCGCTTATCGAAAGGAAAGATGATCTCCACCACGTTCTTGAAGAAAGTGGGGTGTTCGCTTTTGCTCGCGGAGAAAGGCATGCGCTGGCTTAGCAAGTAGTTCACGATGGCCCACTTACTTTCGAATAAATATGAACAACGCTTTTTGTTTAACACAGGCAAACCGAGCACCGGGAAACAAGTTGTTGCAATAGAAATGTAGTTTTTTCTAGTTAAAGCAAGTTTAAGAAAGGATTTAGGTATCCGATATCGGCGTTGTTCAGTTACTTCAATGGTCTATTTGGCCAGAAATTCCGGGCTCAGATTAAAAAAGAAATACGTGATCTTCATCATTTTGATAGAAGCCAGATTTTCAGACTTAAAATTTAGTTAACGACACGGTTACGTACTTTATTAAACTAGCTTTGATCAGCATTGTAATTATTGGTTGAAATCATACAAATCGATCCCTTCATACTGGAATAAAACAGTGTTGTTTAATAGATTCGACTCAGGGTAGATCTTCTTGCTTTATATACACAATTTCTGTATTAAGCGGATATGCACATCTTTGTAATCATCTGTGGTAACGCTTGTGTAATACTAACATGGTACGTTACGTGATACTTTTAATTTTACACAACGGAAGACCTTATCGTGAATGCTCTAAGCTATTGCTGTTATTTAGGTGATTTCTATCTCGGGGATGTACCCGTTGGACTTTCACGTATTAGATAGGAGGAGATCTTTACCCTCGTTCGGTTTCACCGCTTGCTTGTAGCTGCATATGCTAATTTTGTGGTTCCTTTCACGGAACTCGAACTAGCAGAAAGCACAAATGGAATCTCCTTAGCTCAGCTATGGGGTAGTGTTGTATGCTCTACTTTTAGCAGCTGACATACAGTTATAGAGTACGTGCACTTTAGCAATCCATTCTAATGTGTTATTTCAAGCACCTGGTAAAACCTTATTTAGTCAAAGAATAACTAAAAAAATTCCAACACTGCAGAAAGCTATAAAACAAATAAGCATAAAGCTGGAGAATCATTGTCCCCCAGTTGTTCTCTTTATTCTTATGATTCCTCTTTGATCGGAAAAAGATTTGTCTTAGGCGAATGACAAAAACAAATTAAATTGCAATTACAGAAAACATTAAAATATAAATAAATACAATGAAATAAAAAATGATTAAAGATTTTAGGCAGAATAAATGAAAGTTGACTATGCAATTACATGGAATCAATAGCATTATAGCCCTCAACGCTTCCTAATACTTTTGTTTTTCATGGCATTAGCACTGGGACCGGAGAAGCTGTCTTATGTAAAAAGTACGCAAATTTTGTAGAAAACCTTTCGATAGTAATGTAGGTAATGCAAATGCAAAGGGCAAGGAAGTTTTTGTTTGTACTTTTGCCTTCATTAATTTGAAAATATGCACATTATTTTTTTCACCGACACGAAAAACAGCAACATTGCGAATTTGAAAAGTGTTTCCCAAGACACCACTTGAGTACATGCTCCAAGAAAACTTGCATCCAAATTGAGTACACGGTTATAGAGTTATCTTGCTTGCCGTTTTTATGCGCAGAAGCCATGCGCGTTCATATATACCCGTGCTAAGTACAGCGCGCCTCTTTGCGGTAGCTTGAGTTTAACTGATCTGGAGCTTTACTAGTTTATTTTTTTATTTAGGAGCTTTCAGAATACCAACATACCGCTCTCAATCATGCATAGATATTTCTTTCATTCCGCAAAACTAGTCAAGGGTGAAATTGGAAAGTAGCAGATTAAGAACTTCTAAAAATATAGAAGTCTTACGTCACTTATGTTTATTATAGAGTCGAAAATTATATTCTCGTGGACGGATCGGGTACATAACTATAAACTGAGACTATTTCATGGCAGTTTAATTTCGATTAGATCTGTTATATCCCAAGCGCATTGTCATAACCTGACAGCAGTCATAAACACAGTCATATACATCATAAACTCACACAAAGCCAGGCTTACTTCAAGCCATTGTGAACTTAGAGATGATCCTATACTGTCCCCCTGTATATCCAGTAATGGAATGAGAAAAATGTTAGCAAATCAACACATGTCTGTATCCGCGTAGTTAATCGCTCGCAATGCTTCACTAGACAATTCGTTTCTCTCTTGCAAAATCAAACCACATTTCTCCTTGCCACACCGACTGCGACAAAACACATATGGACAGTGTCGCACATGTCTAGCGTGCAATACTCGCGGCAGCAATGCTTCACGCTCGTAATTCTCTCCCTTGAAACTGAGCCCAAATATACAACCTCTGAAACCGGCATGGAATGACAGATGTGACGGTAAAGCCGAAAGGTTATATGCTTGGTGTCCCCCGACATAAAGTTCGTCAACATTAAGTGAATGCAACATGCCAGGACTTCGTGCTGAGACTCGGGGCTGGGAATCTACTTGCAACCAAGAAACACGTCCCTTCCTCCCCACACCTATTCGGTGAGCTCCAACTTCCGGGTTTACGGGAAACGGCGTAAAAATGCGACGCGTGCCTATAACAATTAGTAAAAAAAAAAGAAAAAAACTTGTAAAATTTTTCTCTTTTACCCGATCCTAGATCCCACGTCAAAGCCACATGACCCCTGACCAAACTAACTGCCAGAAAGTCAGCATTTTTGTCACTGGCTTTCTTCCGGCCGTCAGATTTGCTCATGTAGAGAACAACCGCTACTTGAGTTAAATCCTGTGTCACAAAGTGCACTTGTAGCTCAAAAGTTTCTTCCATATTAGCAGGAAGCTCGTAGGAGATGTACGATGCGTACCCATTTACGGAACCTTGCAAGAGAGGGCGACCCATTGGAACGTCTAAAAGCACGACATTGGTCAAATTCAAATTACATGTAATATTTTTTGGAACAGAAATATTCAAAAATTTTGGAGATTGATTAACTTACCCTGCTCACAGAAATCTCCTTGTCTTTCGTAAGGACACAGACAAAGTGTTGAGTTCCCCGAGGCAAGGCACGTACCGCCTGCCAAGCAAGGGTTCACGATACAGATTTTTCGTTCACAAAACTCGCCATCAAACCTGTTAATACATCAAATAATGCATTTTTGAAAAACTTTACGATACGTGCAAAACCACTTTACCCAGAAGGGCAGAGACAAATAGGTCCCACGTCGCTGTCAACGCAAGTCCCTTGATTCATACAATTGCGCGTTGCACAATAAGGCGAGAGACATTGCGCGATTGACCAACCTCCAGTCGCGTTCAAGAAATCGATTGGAACGCCTTGAACGTACAAAGAAATAACGCAACCGCGAAATCCATTTAAAAACTGCGCTGCTGCTGGTTTCGTGACAGATGCTGGTATTCCTCCAAGATGCAAGAGCCGAGGCCAGAGATTTCCCCAAGCTTTTCCCTCAACTGCCTGTCTTCCTTCTAATGTATACGTACTGTTAAGTCGAATAGAGCCTAAGCATTGTCCGCCCCTCAGCCACGCAGCCCTAAGTATAAGGAATTGTCAAATAAAGTTTAATAAAGTATGGCGTCTACCGGAGAGCAAGTTCGTGGATAAACCCGTTGCTGATGTTCTGTTTCGTTTCCATCATGCTCATGTGATGGTTCCCGCAGGAAAAACGGAATTTAAGGGTACCATATTCCAAGTAGACCAGAAAGAATCGGTTGAACTCGTATTTCAAGCCATCGTGTAAAAATAAAAGTATTCCGGTAGTCATCACGGATTGGAACTTGATAATCACTTGTAACTCGTCTTCCCAGGTCGTATTGCCCCAACCCAGATCGAAAGTTAGGTGAGAATGGCCGTAAAACGCGGGAGTAGTAACGTTAAGGGGGATTTGGCAGTGCAATCCTTGAAATCGCCAAGGACAGCGACATTGGGGACCGTTTTGGGTCGCGATACACGAACCACCATTGAGACAGGACCAATAAAAGCAGGACAAGTTGTAATCGTACGTAGAAAAGGTTTCCACATCCTTTGTCCAAGAACCTTGGTCTCGCGTAGTTCGAGTTAGCGTCACCATGTCCGTCCTGTTGTGGGTCAGGATTGGAGTAAACACACTCAAGGTTGAAAGCATGGTACTAGCATTTGCATTGACAGTAGTAGTCAATTCTGCAGAAGTCTCCAACCCATCACTTGGTGTCGATACCTCCGGTGTAGTAACTTCCTTGACAATGCTTGAGCTAACAGAGTATATTTCTTGAGTGCTCGTGTCGCTAGTATCCCCACGTTTGACAGTTGTTCTTGCAGCATCCAGGACAGAAGTCCCTTCCCATGTAATTGTGGATTGCTGAGAAAAATCTCCACTAACTGTCACGGTAAGGATTTCTTGGCTGCTTATATCTGACGTATCCGTTTTTTCCGTGGAACTTTCGTCTGTCCTACGCGTGGTTGATACAGACGTAGCAGTAGATAGATCTGTGTCAGAGCCGCTGTCTGTAACCCTTGACCAAGTTTGTGACCGCGAACTAAAGTCCTCTGTAGAGAACATTGAAATATCCGTGGCACCGTCTTCGTCTGTAACAGCCAGTGAAGTAAAAGGTAAATCTGTTTTACTAAAAACTCCGCTGTCAGTACTGACTTCAGTTAAGCTAACCAAACCGGAAACAGCTTGACTGGATGGGTAATCATCTTCACTAGTAACTTCGAATGATTGTGTTGAAAGGTCAACCACGCTTGTATCCTCCACGAGGGTGGTATCAGCTAGTGTAATAACTGTGGTGGTAGGAACAGAAACAGTGTCCCTTTCCGTGTCAGAGGTTGCCTGACTGAACTGATCTGGCTCTGAAGACGTAATGGTATCGTCCGGCTCAAGAGTCTGACTTGAGCTTGCAACCGACACTTCGTTAGTACTTGGGTAAACGAATTCCGTAACGTTAACGTCTTGGGTGCTCATACGTGTTGATAGCGTGTTCCACTCTGATTCTGTAAACTTGTCAACCACAGTTGCTGTTTCACTAAATAGCGTACTAACATCTGCTGCATCTGTGTAATCCTCCGATAAATCTTCAGTAACTGTAGTAAGTTTAGAAAATTCTAAAGAGAAAGTCACTGGAACCGATTCCGTTTCAGTGCTGTCAACACCGTAAGACATATCTGTCTGTTGGGAAGTCTGAGCTACACTTGAGTACGTATCGGTGACCTCTGAGGTCGTAGCGTCGTATGTAAACAAAGACGACCCACTAACAATCGCAGTTGAGATATTCCAGAAGCTCTCTGATACATAATCCTTAATAGTTGTTTGTTGACTAGCATCTGATTCCGTGTCTGTTGAGTACGTGTAGACGCTTAAGTCGTCAGTGACTGGAGATGATTCGGTGACAATCACCGAAGATACATTATCCTGATCTGCTGTCGTTATATCGTAATACGTAGAAGATGTGCTGTTATATAATGCAACAGTGCTTTGGTCGGGCTTTTCGGTGTAATATGATGTATAATTCAAGTAAGACATTTCGGTAGTACTGGAATAGGCCCCAGTTACGGGAAAACTTGAATACTCGTACGTAAATATTAGAGACTCATTGGCGAAAGGACTAGCGTGCATGTGCTCCTCAGTTGATAACTCCGTGCTAGATTCACTTAGGGATTCTGATCCAAAACTTTCGGTACTGTCACCCATTGTACTCTCAGAACTACTTTCTAAGTACTCAGTAGTGGAATCGCTCCCGTTGCTAATTTCTGAGGACACTAACTCAGTTGACACAAGAGTCGTCTCTTCGCTGCCTGAAGATGACTCCAGCTCGGTTCCCGTGCTCACATTCTCCACGGAAGAATTCACAGTAATAATAAAGCTTGGCTCGGTTTCTAGCCCTTGTGAAACCACAGTGGTCTCCAGAGACGTAAAGCCATCCTCGTCAGGGGAGGAAGTCGAGTTATAATACGAACTTGGCGAGACAAAAGTCCCATTCTCGTCGGTTATTTCAGAGTCTGTAGTGAATTCCAACAATGAAGACTCTGTTTCTGTTTCCCAAGTTGGCGTTGGCTGAATTAGAAGCACCGAACTACTTTCATCTTCCATAAGCATACTGGACTCCCCAGTGAACAAGAAAGTATTGGCAGGATCAAGGGCTAGGGTACTGAAATCCCATTCTTTGGAATACGTTGCTGGGTAATCAACGTCTAACGACTTCCAGTAATCACTCTCCATTTCAGACGTAGTTCCGGTGTAGCTCGGGTCGATTAGAGAGCTATCCAACATTTGCGTGTAATCAACCTCCTCCGTACTGCTAAACAAGTCCTTGGTATCCATCCAGGAAGTAGCTAATAGAGAAAACATCAAATCCGACATGTCTATGCTTGGCGTTGAGTTTACGTCAGAATGTTCACTTTCCCAAAACGAAGGTGAAATAACAGCAGTCAGCCCGACAGATTCAGTCGGAGACGGAGACCACAGAAGAGTTGAAAAGTCATTGGCAACGCAGTCCCCATAGTAATCGGAATCCCCTTGGCAGCGCACAGTTTGAGAATCATCGACAAGTAAAGTGGGTGTAACACTGGTGTCTGAGGAAGCCGCAGGAATATCATAACTGTAATCCGGACTTGGCGACAAGTTAATATCCGTCGCTGCTACGAATACTGAAGAAGTTTCCTCCGTTGAGATGACATCACTGACATCAAAAGTGGTTGTCAAGTTTGGTTGCAAGTCCGTAGTCCACGGATACGGCCAAGGTGGCTTGGGCCCGAATGTGGGGCGGATTATCTCCGGACATGACGTTTCATTGAAACCAATGACACACTCGCAGAACTGCCCAGTAAACGGAGGAGGACAAGAGCACAAGAATCCATCTACGTCATCCAGACACGATCCACCATTGAAACATCTGTTGAAGAATTGTAAAGCATTAGTAATTCTGTCTTTTTGTATTACCTAACTATATACACGCATAGCAGTGAGGAATACACGTACTTCGGTTCAGGGAGACATTCGTTGTAGCGGTATTGGCAAAAAATACCATTATAATCCGGCACACAGTAACAACGAAATTGGTCGCCTTCCATCACGCAAAGGCCGTCATGCAAACAAGGGTTGCGTTGACAAAGAATTAATTGACTTTCGCAGTTTGGTCCCGTAAAACCTTGAGAAATAACTCGTTCACCCTTTGTTGACATGTAAGACTAGAAGGATTAAGACAAAGTTTACCAAAAGGGCAAGCACATTGATAAGAACCTATCAAATTAAGACAAACGCCCCCATTTTGACAAGGACCTGAACCACATTCATCCACTTCTATTTGACAAAGAGAGCCTTCCCAACCTTGACAAGCAATAAAGGTTAACGCATTTCAAAAAAGGTACATCATCAGTTGACCTAATACTAACCTGACGTGCAGTTGCAATAAAACTCGGCAGCTTGCCCGTCAATACACACTCCTCCATGAAGGCAACGTGTGACTGGCCAAGTTGCGTTACACATTGATACGTCCACTTCGCAATGAACTCCTTTGGATGTAATACATTAGTAAAATAAAATAAAAATAAGATTAAGATAAGAAACGAACGGACCTTCATAGCCAAACGGACAAGTGCATTCATAACCACCAGTTCGATCTCGACAGGACCCTCCATTCTGACAAGGATTAGACTCACATTCGTCTATCTCTTCCTCGCATTGACTCCCTAAATAACCGTGTGGGTAAAAGTTAATAAAACCGGGGATTGTCAGTTATGTTACTGTCTAAAGCTGGCTTTCATTTATGTTTCCAGACACGCTAACGAGCACGACAAACTAATCCGAAATTAAGGTCTTTCATCAGGAATCTGAGCTACGCACGCCAACAAACGCTATTCGATGTTACCAAGCTTTTAATGCCCCGTGTAAGCAGACCATGCCGTATAATAATTTCCTTACCCTATTAAAAGCCTCTTCGTGCCAGGTACCACGGTGCTTTTTTTTTTCGTGCCTCCCCACTCATTCGCACACATTTAGCTCATCGATCTTACGCTATGAAGCTTTGACCCCCCCCCCCCACCCTTTCCCTTCTTTTTCTTATCACATATTGCTACCCCCGCGTGCTTCCATGTACCCAGAGTACTACAGGAATTTGGGGAGAACCTTACCTCGATAAGCTGGGGCACAAGTACACTCAAAAGTGGCCACCAAATCGATGCAGGTTCCGCCATGTAAACAAGGGGAGGACCAACACTCGTTCCATTCCGTCTGACACTGATGCCCGGTGTATCCGTCCTCGCAATAGCATGCATATGTGCTATATAATGAGAACTCCCTTGTTATTAAGAACCAATCGAACCCAATTTTTGCTTTATTGGGGACGCGTAAAGGATTGCATAAAGTTACCTGTTGAGATCATCCATGCAAACGCCATGGACACAAGGATCGCTAAGACATGATAATCCTCCAAAGACCAACGGAATATTCCACAGACACACAACCCAAATCGATAGGGTAAACGAGAAGAGATTAATGGCCATAATTAGGCACTTACCAACCTTTACTATGAAATCTCCGTCAACTGTTTGGCACGGTATAGTTTGCTAGTATACGAGGAATCATGCTGCTACATATGTCCCGACCGGTTACGCTTATTCTGACCGGTTTCCGAGTCAGAAAGATACTTCTACGGAATATTATACGCCACGTAGGTAAGACGCAAGTCTTCAAGAGAGGGCAAGTCTATTTCAACGTTCCCATGGCAGCGAAATAACACAGGGCACATTCCAGCGCCAAGCGGGGTGGGTTAACAAACAGTAGCGAGAAATGTGGTTTCAGACACGGAGCTTTGCTTTGGAAAGTTGCTGTACGCTTTTTTTGGCTTAACGACATGCAGTCAATACATGAGGAGCGTATGTTAAGGGTTTGGTTGACTTGCGCTAGTGTTTGTATTTGTAAAATACAGGTTGGGGCTGTTCTATACGCGTACTGGTTTGATAATCACCTTAAGAACTTGGCTGCTGCCGAAAAACAATGCAATGAGTCGATGAGCCGACCACCGAGGTAGAGTATCGACGTTAATCTTAGCGGTCCCAGACGGAATTGTTGCTGATTCATAACGTTTATTATTAATATATTAATGCATCGCTTTCTTTCTTACTTGTTTGCGGTTCGTTTATAAACTTTGAAATTGGAGAAACAGAGATTTGGGGAAAGCTATTTTAAGATTTAACGGCAAGAACAAATATAAATCAAAACAAAACAGGATTAGCTCAATTAGGATTTTGTTAGCCATAATTTCTGACTTGATACGTGTTATAATCCTGCTTGTGGTTTAATGCCCAGAAACAATGCGGATTCATATACACCCAGCAAAACACTGCGCGCTTCCCTGCGAGGAACGCTAAGTTGTGTGAATGATAGCCCATAAAAATGCTTCCGATCCGAGTTGGACTCGGAGTTTGCGAAATTTTTGCACGGCAGATCCATTGCAGATCCTGACTCGACTTCGCTACGCCGCGCAATAGTGCGATGCGTTTAGCCACACTTGCACGAAAAGCAAGTGGACCGTCGAATGTTGGTGTACCGTGCTGCCATCGCTAGTCTGTACGTCTATACTAGTCTATGCTGGTGTTCATTTATGTACCCAAATGACTAAAATACGTCTGCCATTATTTTCCTTCCATGTAAGTTTATCAGGGATTCCTTTACTTCTCTTATGTTAATTCGTAGATTGTTCATTGCTTTGTATTCCGTATACTGCGTAAATTTTAAAAAGATGAATACAACCGATACCAGATGCCGTTAAGTTTAAAAAGTCGCTGTCGTCAGCTGTTCCCTTCTCGTCATTTTGGCGTATTTTGAGGGGTTTGACCAAAAGCTCCAATTTTTTTTTTAGCTAAGTGTCACTAAAAATAGTCTTTAATCAAGATTAGCCTAGTGTTGTTTGCGTTTGTTATAAGTCAAGCTACCGAGATTGTAACAAATGAGCCGACGTAACTGAGGTAAACTAAGACAAATAGAATATATGTATGTATATACTAAACTAATTAGATCTAGATAAAACGTCCGAACGACGTTCTAGTGTATAGTCACCAAAACTAGCAGTCAGGAATGGCAAAATGAGGACAAAGCCTGTTATAAAAGAGAACATGAAAATAAAAAGGATTAGTCAAATTTGGGCAGGTAAAAGAGATGCTTATTTTAGTTTGCTTAGCTTTGAAAGTGTACTGTCTTACTTAATCAAAGACAAAGCTTTAAACCTATTTTTCGTTCTTGACTCGTATTAGTAACAGTATAGTTGTAGAACAGTGTGCAACCTATCGTGCTACCCTTGTTCTGGCGTCTTCTAAAATAGTACAGTTCACTGAGGTCTAGTGGCAGCACCTAATTATACTTGCGCTGCAACGGAATTCCTAAGAACTGTAATTCGTAATCCACTCACTTCTGTAGTTATTAGTGATACTTATACAATAGTGAGTTTGGCGTAATTTAATGGAGCAATGATAATTTAATATTTAACTAAAGATAATTTAATTAAGCGATGTTGCTTGCGCACGATTGCAAGCTATTCAAAACCTTTTTAATCTTATAATTATGAAAAGCACACGGTAAGTCTTGTCTGTAATTTATGATTTTGAACGATTACTGTAGCGTGTAGCACAAGTCCTTCCCATGCAGTTATTTGTAACTTTCCTGCTAAGTTTTGCCTTTGCACGTGTCACGTCAGCCATATTGTTTAGATGCCTAATTGTATACTTTTAAGTTATATCTTGGTCTTGTTAAAGTAAAAAATATATAATTAACTTAGCTAGTGTCAAATAACGTGTATTATCTTTGACTGTACTGTAGGTCTCATTCAATAAGAAAAGTATAAATGAGTCGTGTATTCTGCTTTGATTACAAACGGGGTTCCAATTACCGTGACGAACGCTACTAACCACACAATATATGAAATATAATACAGCAGAAAACTCTTTTACTCTGCTAAAAGAATGCGTGGTTGGTGCTTGTCGTGGCAACGTTTTTTATTGTTTTGTTTTTTCAGAAGACAGGGGAAACATGAACTATCGGAAACCGTATTCCCGGAACGCAGACGATGCAGGACGAAAACCTCGGAATGCTGTCGGTTCTGGCCGTCTGGTCGTTGCTTCCTGTGAAGACAACGTAGTTGGTCAGCCTGAGAATGCAGCCGGAGGAGAACAAGGTCATGGACGAGGTCGCGGAAGGGGTCGAGGTCGGGGTCGTGGTACCACCTGGTCGTCTGAGCAAATCGTTCGACCGAATAACAATGGAGACCCGTGGGGTGCGGGTCGTGGAAGAGGACGGTCGTCGCGTGTACTGTATGATCATGAAGAATGGCAACAAGAGAAGGCGCCGGCTGCCGAGGAATCCACAACCGATCAAGGAGAGGTTTCCCGTAAGGGAAATAAGCCTCCGCTTTGGACCTGGCAAGACTTCGTGAAACTCAAAGAAGCCGATGCTACGAACATTTCCTCTCAGCTGACCAACCCCAAGCGAGATTTTGCTGCTTTTGTCAAATCCGATGATTTGTCACCGACCACTGTGGAAATGATTTTCTGCGTTTTGGGCAAACTAACAAGCGAGAACGGAGCCAACGTCCAACCGAGCACTTTTACTGACATTTTCTTGATCTTAACAGAAGCTCGGTTCTTCGACCGTTTGTCTTCTGTGGCTACTCTCTTAGCAACCAATTTCAAGGCCCGGCTTGATGAGCGGGAAGTTCTAATCAACCGTTTACTGCAAAACATGGCTTCCTACTTCAAGGTCGTCATCTTTGCCATTCCGCACTCGGCTTGCAATGCAATCAGTCCCAAATTCTTCGCTAATTTCATGGCGCTTAAACCCATTATCGAGCTGAATGGAATTAACGTGCAAGACACCGTCTTTGCGTCGTTTCGGGAACTGGATTGCTTGTTCCAGGAAGAGCTGAACTCCAGAAAAGCCGAAAAACCGACTCAGCCGTCCGAGTCTTTGCTGCGTCAGGTGGATTCGCTCGAAGTTCGTCCGCCGGATAATTTCCGCCGATTAAGTGTCATGCCGAACATCGAAGACTTGATTGCTAAGCATAAACCCTTCCTGCGCCCGTTAATTATCCAAGGAGAGTATCCATCCGTGGCCGAATACCTTGACGTTCAGTTCCGTTTACTGCGGGAAGACTTTTATTACCCCTTACGCACCGGAATTCAAGAATATATGAAGTACACTCGAATCAATGGCGTTGGAGAGAGCAAGCGTAAAAAGAAACTCCGTTTCGATAACGTACGTTTGTATTTTGAGGTCAAAGTTGAGAGTTGCCAGGTTACGTCTGGCTCTCACATCATCTCATTTTCGGTGGAAGGCTTACAAACTGTCCAGTGGGACTGCTCTAAGCGATTGCTCTTTGGGAGTCTGCTTATTCTAACGTCAGACAATTTTCGATCCATTTTACTAGCAACTATTATGAACCGCAAGGCAGAAGAGTTGGCCAAGGGTCGTTTGGAAGTCAGATTTGAGGATTCCGAATTGCACCAAGAGAAACTAAAGATGGTTTTTACTATGGTGGAATCCAACGTCTATTTCGAAGGTAAAAGAAAATTTCTCCGTCCCTTTTACAAGTACTGTATGTCTTAAGCCGTTATTTCGCAAAAAGCTTACGCTATGATTTACATTCAATTGTTATTTTAATTTAACGATGTTATCCTTTTTTAACCGCTTAAATTCTCTTATTACCATTATTTAGCATGTATACTATTTTATGTGTATTAAAAATGTATTTTATTTATTTATTTTATGTATATTAAAAAGTACGACAATTTTGGCAATGGAAAATTTTGTACTGTGAAAGGATCCCGTATAACTTAGCTTGTTACACCCAGGCTTCCGCCAGGTGGCGCGCAATGTTTTGCATGGTTGTACAGTATATGCACACGCATTACTTCTGTGCGTATTCACAGCAAGCAGGAAAACTTTATTACCACTTGCTCAATTTGCGTTAATTTTTCTTTAAAAAAATAAAATAACTTTTATGGCATGACAGTTTCCAGTTTCTCAAGTTTTTCGCTTAGATGAAACATAATTTGCATTTTTCAAATTAATGACACAAAAAACGAAGAAGTAAAACTGTCGCGCTCTCAGTATTCGTACTATCTACATTACTGCAAAGAAATTTAGTTAAAAAAGTTTGCAGTTTTTACCCCCAGAGTGCTTCTATGTTCCCTAATGTCATGGTTACTAAAGAAAGCTAAGCTATACGGGAACCTTGACGTTAGCTTAGCAGGATTACCGATGGATTTATAGTGTCATATACATATTCTTTTCTTTTTTTAATCTTCACATTAAACAAATTTTGACTTGAAAGTTGTTTTTCTTTGTATGGTTTGAAGCTTACCGGAGTACCCTGGAAACGCTCCAGAAGATTGCGGACAACGAATTGGCGTTGAAGGAATACTTCCTGGGTCAAATGAAGCAACCTCGTTTGCCCAAATACCTTCAAAAACGTACCCGAGTCGCTTACGACCTAAGTTGCTTGATGAAAGATGAGACTCTGGTGTCTTCTGGTGAAGAAGGTCGGCCCGGTGTGGAATTTTTGATTCAAAGGGTATTCGCGAGGGCTAGCTCGCGTAAACTCGAAGGTGTGAATGTACTAGATCCCAATGCATGGCCTGCACATGAAGATTTAAACATGGACAGCAGTCAAGCTGCCGCTTTACACGCTGCTTTAACCCAAGAAGTAGCCATCATCCAAGGTCCACCCGGTACGGGTAAAACATTCCTGGGCTTGAAAATCACGCAAGTCTTGTTGGAGAACTCGGAATTCTGGCAAGGCAAATTTATTAGGACCCCCATCGTCGTTGTATGCTACACCAACCATGCTTTGGACCAGTTTTTGGAGGGAATGATGTCTTTTACCGGGAACATTATTCGCGTAGGTGGACAATCGCGTAACGAAAACTTGGCGCAGTTTTCACTGGGTCGCCGTCGTTACGCTGAAGGTTATCGGCGCCATGATTTGACGGCTTGGTCCTACAGCGTCAAAAACCAGATGGACAAGCTCTTGGGTCGCATTTTGTACTTGGAAAATGGCGTCAACAGCATGGCCAACGTGGGGATTGCTAGTCGTCAGGTCTTGTACGAGTGGGGCATGCTAGGCGACAATGCTCTACGCTTTTTCCAAACTACAACTCTCGCGAATTGGCTTTTCGTAGATCGGGAAACGATCTTGAGGGAAACCGTCTTGTATCTCCAGCAAGTTTCTTCCACACAAGGACCTTCTGCAGTGCGAACGCCCGTTCCCGGTACGTCTGCCGCGACAGAAGCTAACCCAGCTCCGGCAGCGAAAGAAAACGCTGCGGCTAATGACGAGGAAGAGGAATGGGAGAAAGAAGAAATTGACGACATTCTCGAGCAGCGTTTGGCTTTCGAAGAAGACATTCGTCGCGACATCTTTGACTTGAAGCAACTGCTAGAAAGGTGCAAGTTCCCGCCATTTCTAGAATATGGTTTACAGGAAATTGACGAGGAGATCGAGGACTTGAACAGTCAGCTGAGCGAGGATTTTCCCGACAAAGAGTTTACTAGAGCGTATCTGGGGCGTTTGCAAGTCCGACGCGCATTACTCGCAGACATCCTCAAATGCATCCCAGCCTTGACTCCAGAGAATGCTGAAGAACTGATGGCAAGGCCCAATATATGGCGGATGAGCATTGCAGAGCGTTGGATGCTATACGGGTACTGGCGACAACAGCTGAAGGCGCGAATGGAAGCTGAGGGGCAGAAACTAACCGAAGATTATTATAAACTCAATCATAAGAAGAAAGACATTGAAACGGCAGAAAATGCAGAGCTTTGTCAGCGGGCGGCTGTTGTCGGGCTCACAACCACCGGAGCGGCTAAACATCGCCAATTGTTGCTTTATTTGAAGCCCAAAATTGGTATGTATACGTTCCGTTATGTTTAATTGACCAATTTTAAACTTTGGGGTCTTCTATAGTGATTGTGGAAGAAGCGGCTGAAGTGCTGGAAGCACATATAGCTACGTCCCTTTCAGCGCATTGCGAACATCTAATCCTAATCGGTAAGTTAAGTAATTAACTAGTCCGTAAAGATCACTATAGTCACTTAAAAACAACTTTATCTTTAGAAAGTAAAGCAAAGAGTGTAGTTTCCGGTGATTTTTTTCTTTGTGTCGTACATTAAGTAGTAATAAGAAAAAACCGATAAGAGGCGCAAGCCTATACGTCGGTTAAATTAAAAAAATAGTATAGGGTCGTGTGGCTTTCTGATGTCACAAACATAACATATCTATAGCACCAGGTAGATTTGTTCATTGTTTATGGCGTAGAAGTAAACCATAATAAACGTCGTAAGCCTCGCCTTGAGACATTCTTGACGTCAAGCGCAAAAGTTTGCATGCCAATAATTTGACTACGGCTACCACAGTGTAAAGGTTTATATTTATTGTGACGGCTACATTAAGAAAGGAGAAAACTTATTGAAGAAGAAAACTTCAAAAGAATGGGACCCTGTGACTTTCTGACGTCATAGACATACCGTATCCGTGGCATCGGGGAGCTTTGTTTATTGTTTACACTTGGAAATAAACCGTAATAAGCGTCATAAGCCTCACCTTGAAACGTACAGTACCGAACTTATTGATCGTCTTATGGAGTTTCAGAATTGACGAATCACAGTGCTTATCCCCTGCTTACACCAATACTAACATTTCTTGCCTATTTCTACGCTCAGGTAGGGTTTATCAACGCGTTGTCCCTTCCAAACTCCCCAGTTAATTAAGGAGCAGGTTTTAATTAAGTGGCAATTAAGTGAATTAGAGAATAACTTAATTTCCAAATGAGTAAAGAATCTACTGCCGTTGTTTATCTGAAACCTTTTTTATTCTGTTTCTTGCAGGAGATCATCAGCAACTACGTCCACCAACTTCGGTGTATCATTTAGCCAAAGATTTCCGGTTGGATGTGTCCCTTTTCGAGCGGCTAATCAGGAATGGTTTACCGAGCAACAAATTGATACTACAGCATCGTATGCGCCCTGAAGTGGCTCGGCTAATTGTTCCCCATATTTATCCTGTTTTGGAGAACCACGNGAGCGGCTAATCAGGAATGGTTTACCGAGCAACAAATTGATACTACAGCATCGTATGCGCCCTGAAGTGGCTCGGCTAATTGTTCCCCATATTTATCCTGTTTTGGAGAACCACGAGTCTGTACTCAAGTACACTCACGTTCTTGGCATCGACAAGAATGTATTCTTTCTAACTCATACCCAACATGAGGACGCTGTAAGGCTAAAACTGTATGTGTATCTCTGATTGTTCTATTTACGTTTGTTTTAAAGGATTGGGAGGGTAAAAGCCATTTGAATCGACACGAGGCGGACATGGCCTTAGCATTGGCAAAGCATTTACTTCTCCAAGGCTATCAACCAACCGAAATTACCATTCTGACGACCTATTCTGGCCAGCTGCTCCATATGCGCAAAGTATTATGTTTCGTTCATGTAACTCATCTGTAAATTTTTTTTTTACTGTTTCCATAGCTCCGCAAGCAGCACGCCGCCTTGAAAGAAGTGCGGATCACCATCGTGGACAATTTCCAAGGAGAAGAGAACGAGATCATAATCTTATCCTTGGTAAGGAGCAATGAAGAACAGAATATTGGCTTTCTGCGCATTGAGAACCGCATCTGCGTCGCGTTATCCCGTGCCAAGCAAGGCTTTTACCTGTTTGGCAATATGGATCTTTTGGAAGGCAAGAGTCAAGTGTGGCAGAAGATTAGTCAGACTCTAGCCAACCATCGAGAAATTGGCAGCTCCTTACCGTTACGTTGTGTGATTCACCCTGAAGTGGTCACGGAAGTATCCACCGCTCGAGATTTCGCTGCGGTGGCTGAAGGTGGCTGTAAACGCAAATGCGTCACTCCGTTGCTCTGTGGGCATATTTGTCCACGCGTGTGCCACGTCATTGACCGCAACCATGCGAAACATACCTGTCGCCAGCCTTGCATGAAGATCAACTGTCCCGAAGGTCACCCGTGTCCGCGCAAATGTCACGAAGATTGTGGCTCTTGCCTTTTTAAAGTACTTCGCAAATTACCCTGCCAACATGAGAAAGAGCTACCATGTTACATGCTGCCTTCGGACGTCTTCTGTGACGTCATCGTCGAGAAAACCTTACCCACATGCCAACACTTGGTTCAAGCTCCATGTGGCAAAGACGCAAACAACATTATTTGCACCCATAAATGCATGGTTCCACCTCCGTGCGGACATCAGTGCACTCGCAGATGTCATGCCAAACCTGAGGATGATCCCGATCATTTGGTCTACAAATGCTATGCCCCGTGCTCGCGTACCATATGCGAAGAAGGACACGGTTGCCCCGGACGCTGCCACCAAAAATGCAAGCAGTGTCAAGTTATGGTAAACTCTTTTGATAAATTTTTTAAATCCACTTTTTAATTCGTTTGTTTATTTATGTATGTATGTTAATTTATTATTTGGATTTGTTCTATTTTTACTCAGTTTAGTTTGACTAATTTTTTTGTTTTTCTTTGTTTATTTTGATTTGCTTGTATTTTCATTTATTTATTTACTTTTTGTTTATATATTTTAATTTCATTGTATGTTTTAATCACACATGTTATATATTTTTTTCAGATGGAACGAGAATTGCCTTGCGGGCATAAAGCCACATTTCCTTGTTATTTCACGGAATCCGAGCGCATTTGCCCGGTACCAGTGGATCGCAATCTGTCAGCGTGTGGGCACAAGGTGAAAATGCCCTGCGGCAAGTCACCTGACACCTTCAAATGCCCTTTGCCATGCGACATCCGCTTGGATTGTGGCCATCAATGTACCCAGAAATGTCACGTTTTGATCGATCCCGATCACGAGGAGTATCGCTGCCAGAAACCTTGCGATAAGACCCTAAGAGACTGCAAGCGGCAGCACTCGTGTCGCAAGAAATGCTTCGAAGATTGCGATATCTGTGAAACTAAAGTGACCCATGACCTTCCCTGCGGTCATCACAAGGATGGGCCTTGCCATGCGGATCCAGTCGTCTTGGCTGAGCTTTGCGATAAACTAGTACCCAAAACTATCCCGGAATGCGGCCACTTGGTGACAATGAAATGTAGCGTAGCGCCCGATCGACGCTTTTGTACGAAAGATTGCGAGAAAAAGCTGGCATGTGGTCACATTTGTACGCGGAAATGCAAGGAGCCTTGTTCAGAAGCTGTATGTCAGATGCCAGTTCCACTTGCCGAGAATTTGCAGTGTGATCACCCGGTTTGTGTTCCCTGCTGCGAAAGATCCCGAGGTACGGTTTTTCACAGAAATACAAAATTTTGAACTAAAATTTTTCTAAATAGAGCATAGAGGAGAAGTTTGGGAAGCCACCAAAGAAGCCATGCTCTTGAAATGTCCCGAGCCGTGTTTTACGATATTGCCTTGCGAGCATGTATGTAAAGGGACTTGCGGTAGATGTAGCCAAGGCAGGATTCACCAAGCTTGCGAAGAGAAATGCGGACGACCCTTGGTTTGTGGTCATAGGTAAAATGTCTTTTAAATTCCTTATTGACTCGTTTAAGTACTTGTTGGTTTTTCTTTCCAAAAGTTGCAAAGTAAACTGTTCGGTGTCATGTCCAGCTTGCACGGAGCCTTGTTCCTATCGCTGTGCACATAGCAAGTGTAACAAGAGATGCGGAGAACCGTGTGTTGACTGCAAGGTTTGATTATAACATTAACTTCTCGTTATTGATTATTTATTTAATTTTGTTTATTTATTTTGATTTTCAAAGGAGCCCTGCACATGGCATTGCAAGCATTATAGATGCAACAAGCGTTGTAGTGCATTTTGCGACCGTCCACGATGCGATGAAGCATGCACCTTAAAACTCAAATGCGGTCACGATTGCGCGGGATTATGCGGAGAGCCTTGCCCTCCGCTGTGCCGTATTTGCAACAAGGAAGAATTGACCACAATTGTCTTTGGGAATGAAGACGAGGAAGATGCCAAGTGACGATTTTTCGTTTCTTAAGAAGGCTGACGAACTTTCGTTTTGCTTGTTTAGGTTCGTCTGGTTGAGAGACTGTGGCCATTGTATTGAAGTGGGCGCTTTGGATCATTGGATGGATAAGAGTTCCACGGAGGATGAAGAGATTTTGTTAAAAGTCTGCCCGCTCTGTAAGACGCATATTCAGCTAAGTGGACGGTACGGGAACGTCATTAAACGCCATTACAAGGATATTGTAGACGTCAAAGAGACTCTCTTTGGTAAGGAGAGTAGCTTGCGCACTCTGCTGAGACAACTCCACGGGAAGATTGAGGAAGCAAACGTGCCGCACGGTAAGGAAATAATTAATAATAAGTTTTTCAGGTTTGCTTTTGAAGCACTTTGTAATTTTTTTTTTATAGGAGACGGTTTTTTTCAGTTAAAGCGACGTATTGATTATCTTAAGAACTTAACGAAGGTACCCAGCAAGAAGAAAGGAAAATTACCAAGTTTAGACCACAGTGGACGCTACCTGGTTCAAGTGCAGACGGAAATCGTTCTGGACTTGCTGAACTTGGCCAAGGAAATTGTTCTTCCACAAGCTCCCATGACGAGTGGCTCCAAGACTGGAATTGCGGACGAAACCTTGAAGCTGACTATGTTTGACAAACTCAATGCTGTTGTGGAAGCATTGTTTTCTCGCCAACAGCGCATATCACATGCCGAGTATATGGATTGCAAAGCTGAAGTACGTCGTCTTACTCTGGTACGAGCCTTCTACGTGGTACGAAGCTGCCCCGGCTTTAAAGGGAGACGGAATGATTCGCGTTTTCAAGCCGCTTTGGGGAAAGTTCAGCTGCTTGAACGCCCATTACCTCTTACGATGGATCAAGAGAAAACTATCGAAGTGGCTTTGGAAGAAATGGGAGAAATCTTGCAGACAGGGTTAGGCATTAGCGATCGAGAACGGATCGAAATAGTACAAGCTCTAAAGCTCGCTAAGCAAGGGCATTGGTACAAGTGTCCTAACGGGCATATTTACGTGATAACGGAATGTGGCGGGGCAATGCAAGAAAGCGTTTGCAATGAATGTGGCGCCAAGATTGGAGGGGAAAGTCATAGATTGCGAGGAGATAATGCATTAGCTTCCGAAATGGATGGTGCCCAATATCCAGCTTGGCACTAAATCCTTGTCAAAGGTGTGATAAGCATTGCTGGGGTTTTTTAACGCACGTTTGGATAAAGACTTTGCCTTATGTACGGAAGATCATTTTTACTTTAATTGGTTTTCAGAATTATTCTGTTTAGGTGATTTTTACTTTGTGATATGTTCGTACAAATGTTCCATATTATTAGCCGTAAGTCGTGTATTTCAAGCACGCAATTCCGTTTGTTTACTTGCCTTAAAAAATTCCTTGTCATAATCGGAAAATTGCTTGTTTTTTCTTACTTTTGACGTTACTAACAAACCATATGCAAAACTACAATTATAATGAACGTTGAATACATTTAATCAAGCATGACGTGTCCGACGTGTTTGGTCACCGAGAAGACAAAAAAGCTTAGTATAACGGAAATGGATATTATGCCACATATTTTCAAGAAATGTAGGTGTGTTCATGGGATTAATCTCGTTTGTCATACGCATTGCCGAATCGCCTATTTGATGGCAAATGATAAAAATGTCATAACATGTCAAGTTAAAGCCTGCTTTACATGCACTGCCCCTGTCAGCCTGGCATGGCAGACATTTTGGCTGAACTCTACGTAGTTTTCTGACAGGAGTTCTAGCCATGTCAACCGTACTGCACATGCGACTTGCCCGCCAGACAGACAGCTGACAGTTGACAAGCAGGCTTTACACTGCCCCTGTCAACGGTTGGCATGGCCAGAACTCATGTCAGAAAACTACGTAGTTCAGCCAAAATGTCTGCCATGCCAGGCTGACAGGGGCAGTGTAAAGCAGGCTTTAACGAAGTCAACAATTTGTTGACATGTCAAGTTAAAGTTTTATGTTGCAGCCAAAACAACTTGCGCTCAACAAAACTTTATAATACTTGTTGGAATTTGTATCATTCTCCTTTTCTTTCTCTTTCTTCTTTTCCTTATATGTGTGCTTCTTCTCTTCTTCATTCCGCACACGTGTACTGTTCTTTCTTTGTTTTATCTACGTAGTCACTTTTATCGAAACTAGATTTATGACTTACGTCGGGCTTGACTATATATTGTACGAAAAGGACGGACTCGAGCAGTTCGCGAACGGCAACGGAAAAATACACTAGTGGATTCTTAAAACTCTAAGTTATTGTGATTCAAATATAACAATACTAATTCAGTAAATCCGGATGGCTTTTTACAGTTTTATTTATTATTTATCTGCTCAAAAACCAAAGTTTCCTGCGTGTTTTTCATACAGCTTTGCTTGGCAATGTGGTAAGTCACACAAATCACAACAATCAAAGGACCCAAATTCAATCTTATTTGAATGGTACAAGTAAGACCAAATCACACCAAACCACGCCCCCAGTCAGTGCTTTTTTTGATTTTGACTTGTGATTTTTTGATTTTGATCGGTAGTGTGAACCAGGCTTAAGGGATTCAAAAGCATTGAAGTCAGAGCTTTGGAGCGGAGCGCGGAGCAGGAGCGCGGAGCAGTGGAGCAAGGGGTTTTTGCCCGGAGCAGGAGCGGAGCAGGAGTAAACAAAACTT